>JADLZN010007788.1:0-37637 GCA_018155175.1 Sinocyclocheilus anophthalmus
AATGCATAGGCGATATAAAAAACTGGATGATGAGTAATTTCTTACTGTTAAATTCTGAAAAAACAGAGGTGTTAATCATAGGACGAAAAACTCAGCATGTAATAACCTAGAACACTCTCTAAGACTTGATGGCTGCCAATATACTGTCAATTCTTCGTCATCAGTTAGGTCAAAACTGCATCAGTTTGGCCCAAAATGCAGCAGCTAGAGTTCTTACTAGAACCAGGAAGGAGGACAATATTAGCCCGGTCTGTAACAACTGCACTGGCTACCTATTAAACATCCTACCCGAATCGACCCTATAGATTTTAAATCTTGCTTATTACTTATAAAGCCCCGAATGGTTTAGCACCTCAGTATTTGAACAAGCTCTTGTTACATTATAGTCCTCCACATCCGCTGCGTTCTCAAAACTCTGGCAATTTGATAATACCTAGAATATCAAAATCAACTGCGGGCGGCAGATCCTTTTCCTATTTAGCGCCCAAACTCGGGAATAACCTACCTAACATTGTTCGGAAGGCAGACACACTCTTGCAGTTTAAAACTAGATTAAAGACCCATCTCTTTAACCTGGCTTGCACATAACACACTAATACGCTTCTAATATTCAAGTCCGTTAAAGGATTTTTAGGCTGCATTAATTAGGTCAACCGGAACTGGGAACACTTCCAATAACACACAATGTACTTGATACATCGTAAGAAGAATGGCATCTACGCTAATATTAGTCTGTTTCTTTCTTATTCCGAGGTCACCGTAGCCACCAAATTCAGTCTGTATCCAGATCAGATGTTCACTGCAGTCACCCGGATCCAGTACTTATTCAGACCGGATGGTGGATCAGCACCTAGAGAGGACCTCTACAGCCCTGAATGTCAGCGGATATCAGGACAACTAGATGAGCCCCAGATAAAGAGATTCCCTGTAAAGACCTTGTCTCAGACAACCACTTGGACAAGACCACAGGAACCAGATGAGCCCTACGCACAATCTGATTTTGCTGGAACAACCTGGTGGTTCGTCTGGCCAGAGGAGAACTGGCCCCCTGACTGAGCCTGGTTTCTCCCAAGGTTTTTTCTCCATTCTGTCACCGATGGAGTCTTGTTTCCTTGCCACTGTCGCCTCTGGCTTGCACTTCATTTCCAGCGATATCGTTGAAATGATTGCAAAGATATTATTTAAACAGAACTGAGCTGGATGATGACATCAATGAATTCAATGATGAACTGCCTTCAACTGAAAAATTTGTGTTTACTATTGCCATTTTGCATTATCGACATACTATTTTCCTAATTAATGTTGTTCAGTTGCTTTGACACAATCTGTATTGTTAAAAGCACTATATAAATAAAGGTAAGGTGACTTGACTTGAGTTAAAAAAGGAGCGCTCTAGGCAATAATCCATTTAAAATTTAGAACTTTGTTTTTCGGCCACACACACACATATGACATCCTCATATTTATGTGGGATTTGCTCTCGAAATAGCAGTGATTGACAGTGATAACCATAGCAACAGACGGGACAAAATATGAGAAAATGTGCATTAAGACTAGAGCACCCTCACTAATAATTTCAGAAGCCCCCTCAGTGATTATTTCTGGTTGGCACGCTTTTATTGTATAGCCTACAAAAACAACAAAATACAAATGCATTAAATAAAATATTAATATTAAAATAAATGTAAGCACTTAACTAAAATAAGTATTAAATAATTACAAACCCAATTCCAAAAAAGTTGGGACACTGTACAAATTGTGAGTAAAAAAGGAATGGAATAATTTACAAATCTCATAAACTTATATTTTATTCACAATAGAATATAGATAACATATCAAATGTTGAAAGTGAGACATTTTGAAATGTCATGCCAAATATTGGCTCATTATGGATTTCATGAGAGCTACACATTCCAAAAAAGTGGGACAGGTAGCAATAAGAGGCCGGAAAAAAAAATGTACATATAAGGAACAGCTGGAATACCAATTTGCAACTTATTAGGTCAATTGGCAACATGATTGGGTATAAAAAGAGCCTCTCAGAGTGCCAGTGTCTCTCAGAAGTCAAGATGGGCAGAGGATCACCAATTCCCCCAATGCTGCGGCGAAAAATAGTGGAGCAATATCAGAAAGGAGTTTCTCAGAGAAAAATTGCAAAGAGTTTGAAGTTATCCTCATCTACAGTGCATAATATCATCCAAAGATTCAGAGAATCTGGAACAATCTCTGTGCGTAAGGGTCAAGGCCGGAAAACCATACTGGATGCCCGTGATCTTCGGGCCCTTAGACGGCAATGCATCACATACAGGAATGCTACTGTACTGGAAATCACAACATGGGCTCAGGAATACTTCCAGAAAGCATTGTTGGTGAACACAATCCACCGTGCTATTCGCCGTTGCTGGCTAAAATTCTATAGGTCAAAAAAGAAGCCATATCTAAACATGATCCAGAAGCGCAGGCATTTTCTCTGGGCCAAGGCTCATTTAAAATGGACTGTGGCAAAGTGGAAAACTGTTCTGTGGTCAGACGAATCAAAATTTGAAGTTCTTTTGGAAAACTGGGACGCCATGTCATCCGGACTAAAGAGGACAAGGACAACCCAAGTTGTTATCAGCGCTCAGTTCAGAAGCCTGCATCTCTGATGGTATGGGGTTGCAGGAGTGCGTGTGGCATGGGCAGCTTACACATCTGGAAAGGCACCATCAATGCTGAAAGGTATATCCAAGTTCTAGCACAACATATGCTCCCATCCAGACGTCATCTATTTCAGGGAAGACCTTGCATTTTCCAACATGACAATGCAAGACCACATACTGCATCCAATACAACATCATGGCTGCGTAGAAGAAGGATCCGGTTACTGAAATGGCCAGCCTGCAGTCCAGGTCTTTCACCCATAGAAAACATTTGGTGCAGCATAAAGAGGAAGATGCGACAAAGAAAACCTAAAACAGTTGAGCAACTAGAAGCCTGTATAAGACAAGAATGGGACAACATTCCTATACCTAAACTTGAGCAACTTGTCACCTCAGTCCCCAGACGTTTGCAGACTATAAAAAGAAGAGGGGATGCCACACAGTGGTAAACATGGCATTGTCCCAACTTTTTTGAGATGTGTTGATGCCATGAAATTTAATCAACTTATTTTTCCCTTAAAATTTATAAATTTTCTCAGTTTAAACATTTTATGTCATCTATGTTGTATTCTGAATATAATATTGAAATTTGAAACTTCCACATGATTGCATTCTGTTTGTATTCACAATTTGTACAGTGTCACAACTTTTTTGGAATCAGGTTTGTATAAATAACTAGTGTAGCGGTAGACCAATACAAACACACAATATATATATTTTGTTTTTTATATTTAACAAATACTCGTAACCCCCCTCAGTTAAAAAGCCATGTGAGGACCCATGAACCCTTCCCCCCGTAATGCGTAACACCCCAGGAAGCCGAAGAGGCACCTGGTTGCATGGCAACCAACGCTGATACCACTGGGTTTATTGGCCAAAGGAATGCAAAGCAGGAAAATCCTTGCATGTCCCAGGACAAACGCACAGTAGAAATGGCTTTTCTACTAATTAATTCATAGGAAAACCTTTCTTGAATGAACACACATGATCCTTCAGATCATTGGGTATATTATTGTCATCGTGTATTTGGTTTTTGAAATTGTATACTGTTATGCAGACTTATAATCGAAAACACACTCCTGTCAGCTTACATATATATATCTCTACCATGTTTAGTATCTATGAATTAGCCTTCTTATGATCGAAACAAGCGTGTATATTACATATTGGTACATAGGCAATATATATTAGGGTCCTGAGACTCTTTAGTAATTTCGATTCAAGTCCAATTGCAAATTACCATGCTTAGAGAACAAAAGGTCGTAAACCCTCCAGCAATTGCAACCTCCCACTTTGGATCTCAACCTTTCTCATTGGACAAGCCCATCCTGAAAGGCGGAGATCTTCTCCGACCTTAAAGGCCCCGCTACAGGGACCCACCCAGTTGGTGGTTTGTTTTAATTCTGAGAGGATGTGAGAAAAACGCACTCCAGGACATCCTAAGCTCGTTCCAGGCTCGGCCCTTGTCCTTTCCATTCAATCAACGATTCTCGACTCAAAATGTCGTTCTTCAGATTTGTCAAATCCAACTTCAGCAAGATCTTGGCCTTAAGATTGCATCAGGAATCTACTTTCAGACAGACGAGACTTGCAAGTATCAAACTTAGTCTTATTGATTGATGCATTAAGTATCAGTTACACGTTTTTACAAAGGTGTGTTGAACTAAGAATCTGATGTTCCCTTCAAGCTGTAAATCTGCTGAATATGCAAATAGTTCCATAAAATTCATTCTTTATGCCTCTTTCTGTACTGAGTTAAGCGTAACCCTTTCCGATGTCCAACGTATGTGTGTGTGTGTATGTGTATGGTAGACCAGTTTATGTGTTTATGTAGGATGTTAGACCAGTTTATGTGTTTATGTAGTATGTTAGGCCAGTTTATGTGTTTATGTAGTGAATTAAAAACCTTACTTGTATCACACTGAGCGTGGTTCCTTGTGCTCTATTTAACTGGAGTATAATCAGGCAGTTTATGCACTACAAGCTTTTGTAGAAGAATTGTATCAGTAAGAAAGTTGTTCATTAACAGGAAATTATAACGTTCTTAGAAATTGACAAAGACAGTTGACCTGAGGAGGTCAGCAATATCTACAGTGGATCTAAAATTTGAATAGTTAATTATAACTAGTTATGGGTAATTATTCATATTTCCCATGAGCTGATTCATTACACTAGAGAGGGCTGACTATAACCAGTTTGCTTCCATTTAATAAGAAAAGCCTAGGCTACTCTTCACCTGAATTAGAAAAAAAGCTCTTCTGGCATTCAGTGATGCGAGGACAACGTTTAGCGTGTACACACAATATCTGAGCGAGAGCAGAGCCAATTCATAAAAATGTATATTTAAAATCACACGTCCAGTTTTGTATGAGTGAAGGAAATCCGCTTGCGAGTGGAGAAATACTTGCTCATGCATTACATGGATCACGTAACATTATGCGCTCTGGACATTTGTCATTAAGATCACGCTATAGAAACCACTTAAAATTAAACAAAGAAGAGAAGAAAGCAGCCCTAGGCAGCTGCCTACACAGGATCCGCCACTGCCAGATGCAGTCAGAAATGTACTAAAAACAAGCCTATCGCGAGATATCTGGCAGGGGGGCCACCTGGGGTGGCCAGACAGATTTCAGGGGAGGGCCGGTGCCACCCCTGGCCACCACGTAGACACGCCCCTGCAACCAATATCCTTTTGGATCTGTTGATCGGAAACAAAAATTGAGCTTGACAAGCATCTTTATCACTATCGTAAATTGAGATTCATGTTCAAATCCTTTCTTATGACCCCCTATGTGTTGTATATTATCCGTGCAATCTATATATTGTAGGCCAGTGTTGTTTTCTCTCTCTCTCTTGCTCTGTTCTGGTTTCTGGGTTACCTTCACCTTCTCAGAATATTGTTCTTGATTCCCAGTCCAATCAATGTCCATCACATCACATCACATCATCACTCTGCCTCAGCCAAAATGGTGTTAAGAAGTGTTTTCCAGAAGAGATAGGGTGTGTTGTGTGTTAGTGAGCGAGATAGAGAGCAGACTGGGAACATATTTCAGTATAGAGACGGTGTGAATGTAGTGCAGCTCATTCTCTGTGTTACATTGTGTGTAAGAGAATATAGGAGCAGGAGGAAATTTATAAGAAAGGGCATACCATCTAAAATATCCTTAAGCTTTCAATTCTTTATTACAGTTTAGTTTAGTAATATGGAGATGAGATCATTCTGAGTTCAGACTGAAGTCATTTGTAATTTTAGATAATAGTATACGGGGCCAGACTGGGACACAATTTCAGGCCTCATCCAGGCCACACAGAAAAAAGGGGCCAAAATTTTACCTTTTGGGGTACAACAGCTTGACACCATAGCAGCACACTGTACATATTAGTACCTCATGAGTAGTAATTCGTCCCCTTAAGGTAACAATTTGTAGGCCTACCTATTGGGGTAAAAAAAGAACAAATATGTCCTTTTAAGGGTACTGTTCCAGTGACAAGCTGTTGTACCCCAAAAGGTGCAATTTTGGCACCTTATTTCCTGTATATAGCCTATACATCCACAGCCATTTTTGAAACCAGACAACCCTAATATTTGTATGGCCTTGTATGCCGTGGAAAATAATTAAAGGTGCACCTTTCCTTCATTTTCCCAACTATCTCTCCCCCCCCCCCTTTCTTACCTGTCACTTCTTCACCAGCAGGTCTAATATTATGAACAGAACTGTATCCAACTTGTTGAAAACAACCACCTCATTTCAGCTTATTTATCTTAAAATGACTTTAATGCCCTAGATTTAAAAAAAACTATATTTCATACAAATATATCAGTCAAAAGTATTTGAACAGTAAGTTTTTTTTTATAGTTTTTAAAGGTGTCATATGACGTTGCTAAAAAGAACATTATTTTGTGTATGTGGTGTAAATGAAATGTGTTTATACGGTTTAAGGTAAAAAAAAAAAACACATTATTTTTCACATACTGTACATTATTGTTTCTCTCTATGCCCCGCCTTTCTAAAACGCATACATTTTTACAAAGCTCATCATTCTGAAAAACGAGGTGTGCTGTGATTGGCCAGCTATCCAGTGCATTGTGATTGGCCGAATACCTCAAACGTGTGACGGAAAAGTTACACCCCTCACCATACTGTGATGCCCTGTCCGGCCGGAGCGACGAGACAAAAACATTAAAACCCATTATAATCGAGGCATTTGTTGCATCCAGTGGGGACATTATTACGGATTATAATTACTTATACTGCCTTTTTATGCATTGCGCCGCGCCGAGTAAACATAAAACCAGGTCTACATTTGTGATCGGAGAAATGACAAACAACCAGCCCTACTCTACAATGCCCAAAAAACTGCTTTAAATATATAAAATATAAAAACTCTTTAAATATAAAAAACGCACTTACAGTCTGTGAGTCAGAACAGCCGGCATTGTAGTCTACTCTCCCAGGATCAGGAAACAGTCCTCCATAAAATGTGCTGCACACATCTGAATATTTTGGGTTGAAGTGTTCTGGAACAGTGTTGTAAAATACAACTTAACCACTGATTTCTAAATGTGTCCTCTTTTGGAAGGCCAAACAAAAAGTCGTTTCGCTTTCACAACGAAAAACGAGCGTCACACACCGCGGCAACAGTGAGCAGAGGTGGAGTGATCGACGAAGGAGCGGATTAATCACCAGAGGGGGCTTGCAGGGACAAACCACATGTGACGACCACTGGGCTGGGACTCCGTTCGTCCACGGTGTGAAAGCAGAGCCATGATCCACAGCGCCAAGCAGTCTGTCGTATTCCTGGGAGGACCAGCACGGATCAGCTCCAGGCATGATGATGTGGATATCGTCCTCTTTTGGAAGACAAACAAAGTAGTTTCGCTTTCACAACTAAACACACAGCACCTTCACGACATGGCGGCACAACAATACCGACAGCGAGAATAAAAGTTACACCTTTTTCTTTGCGTGAACATTTGGGTGGCTTTATGTAAATCTTCCCACATAGTGATGTAGATTTGTGGGGGCGTGTTAGAACGAGCTGTTGTAGGTAGGCGTGGTTGACTCTTAACTTTTATAAAGAATATCTCTTGGATTTGAGATTTTAGTCTTTGCAACTTTACAGATTTATTTTATGCACCAAGAGCTTGTAACACTCCACAAAGAGAAAGGAAAAATTGAAGTGCATAATATGACCTTTTAAAACAGGTCTCTTCTGTCATAAGCCTGCATTATTTATTTGATACAAAAGTAGGGTGTGCATTTGGGGGGAAAATATTAAATTGCGATTTTGTTGACAGATATGCGATTGCAATTTTTTAAATTTGCAAGTCAAGGCTTCAGCCAATATGTCAAATAATGGCAGCACAGTATGGGTATCATACCCTGCTGAAAAAACATAGAAACGTCACAGAAAGTCTTATAGTTTCCATTTTAAAAACCATTACAAAATTCCTTTTGTTTTGGGCATTATTCCAAAGAATTTCATCTGCCAGATTACATCCACCAAATCGACCCAGCACAATAGACACCAATTTAGTTTACATAAAACCAATACAATGCCCATATAAACCCTGAAATCCAACATGTGTTATAGTGTTTTGGGGGGGTTTCTAGTGTTTGTTTTTTTCAGAGGCCAAGAGTATAAGTATAAATATTTTACAGAATTAAAACGTAATTACTGAATTCACAGAAATATTTGTTTTTTTTTATAAAATAAAGAACTGTATTTCTTAAGTCAATCATTAAAGTATTACATATGTTACATAGACTGATTTATAGTATTTGGGATTTTAAGAGCAAGTGAAAAATGTGCTGAATGTTTCATTTCATCCAAATGAAATTAGCAAGCAGTTAGACTGAATTTACACTCGTTTTAAACGCGGAGCCAGGCGCGAGTCGACACAGGTTGCGCGCGTGCGTCAAGCCTCATCCATACTGCCAGATGCGCTCGTGGAGCCGGCGGGTGCAAGTATAAACGAGCATTACGAGGAGTAATTCGGCAGGAGTGTGGAAAGCAATTACGGTTCGTCCTATGAAGGGGAAATATTCGCGCCGCGTGGGGAAGATGAGTGCGAGTATAAATGAGCATTACGAGACAGGCTGTGTGTGCGCTCTTCTGAATTGGGAAACAATAAAATGTGTAAGATAACGTTCACGTACTAACAAAAACATCTAACAATGTATCTCTTATTCTCCATTATTGAAAACAGAACCGTTAAGGGAGCTTTTGATATGCGCTGTGACGCAGCTCTTGCAGATTACCTTTTTTGTTCATTGTCTGTCATTTCGAAGCTTAAGTTGCATATGTTTTTCTTTAGTTTTAATTTGCCTAACTATCGATCTGACCCAGTAGAAGCCATAATCCCACTCTGTCTCTCTCCCGTCCCAATTATTATGATATTATTTATAAAAAAATGTAATGGTGGGCGTTTACGCAGTTGGCTAGAGCAGTGCTGATTTGGGAGAACGGAGGTGCGCTCACTCTACTGGTTAGTAAGACTGCAACTCAAGGCTTGCAGTCATGCATATGCTCTGGAACAGAATAATATCGCGTCCACATCGCAGGCTTTGCGATTAGCAAATCGCAATGTCTCAAATCGCGATTTCGATTCGATTTCGATTAATCACACAGCCCTAATACAAAGTACAGCAAGAGCAGTAATATTGTTAAATATTTTTACTATTTAAAAATAACTGCTTTCTATTTGAATACATTTAAAATTGTAATTTATTCCTGTGATGTGCAGCTGTATTTTCAGCATCATTACTCCAGTCTTCAGTGTCACATGATATCCTTCAGAAATCATTCTAATATGCTATTTTGCTGCTCAAGACACATAGTGGTTGATTGTGTTGTTAGTATTATTATTATTATTATCAATATTAAAAACAGTTCATCAGGATTCCTTTCAGAATAAGAAAAGATCATAAGACTCAGCATTTATATGGGGGGGGGGGATAGAAAGTATACTTTATTTAGCAAGTATGCTTTAAATTGATCAAAGTGATGATAAAGATATTTATAATTTTACAAAATATTAATATTATATTTCAGAATAAATTTGCTGTTTTTCTAATAATAATAATATAAATAATAATAATACAAATAAGTAATAAATGTTTTTGAGCAGCCAATCAGAATATTAGAATGATTTCTAAAGAATCGTGTGACACTGAAGACTGGAGTAATGATGTGGAAAATTCAGCTTGAAATACTGAGGTAGTGTTTATTATAGAATGAAAAAAAAAGGAAATTAAACACTTGGTACCTTCAAAGGCATAAATATAAAAAGAAAAAATTAATAACTAAAAAAATAAAACAGGCAGCCGGTCCAAACAGCGCCCAGGCCACCGGGAGATATTTATGGGATGATATTAGACTCAAAATGATTGATAGATGCATGCACAATTATCCATGTACTGCATAAATGTTGTATGTATCTTACTAACCACAAACAAATACCTTTCAATTTGAGTCTGTGGAATACTGGATTAAATGATTGTGCTGCAATTTGAACAAAAACAGACATGTTTGCGTATAAACATTTTCTGTTCTGCATTAATATATCATAAATTGCTCATGCAAAAAGGAATCCATGCATAAGTGGAATAGGTGACACGCGTGCATTAATTGACTTCTAGTTCGAGTCGATCTTGTTCGGTTCATTTGGATTTTGAGACATTTTCGCAGTTTACAGCATTTCACGTCCCCCACACAAACAACTACCAACGAACAAGGAGGACCAAAAGATACGAGGGAGGATGGGCGACACAAATTCATTAATGTGTACACGATTTGAAAAATTTACAAATGTGCGTCACTACACTGTAAACAAATGCTTTTCAACTGGTTTCTGCAGAGTTAAGAATTACATTAATATGCAGCATTTTGTTCAAACAGAGACATATTTTTTTAATACAAATGTTATAGTTTGTATTAAAGTATCATGATGTGTGCATGTAGCGATTAAAATGTGCATTGTGGATCAAGCGTTTTTATTTTTGAATAATGATTTGTGCATCCTTTCACGTCTCTTATGAGTCCGATCTATTTGATTCATTTGAATTGTGAGACATTCGTTCCGCCCTTTAGCTGCCAATCAACACCACACACACACACACACACCAAACAACACACTCTCCGCCTTGCCAATCCACCACACCCACAGCTCGCGATCCACGCGCAGCTGAGACACAGAAAATCAGCCACCACTAGATGACACTAGCCCCACTCACATGTGTGCATTCCATTGAGTACGGTTTCATGAACGTTACATTGTTTTCTCTTTGTTTCTTTTTGGTTTGGCTATTCTCCTCTAACGTAGAAATATAATAAAGATGTTTTACTGAACTTGTTCTAACTTAACTTGTCTTAAGACACTGAATAGCTTATATTAATTTTGCCAAGCAAGAACTTTGTGATGGTACCTTGGTTTTTTTTTTTCTGTAATTCAACGGCACGTTGTCAGTTATTCATTCCTTGTATTATTATTATTATTATTAAAAGGGATATTATAGTCGCTCATTTAAGCCATTAGTAATCGCACGTTTATTTATTACACTATTAAATTAACTTAAACTAAACTACAGGTGCATCTCAATAAATTAAAATGCCATGGAAAAGTTCATTTATTTAGTAATTCGACTCAAATTGTGAAACTCTTGTATTAAATAAATTCAATGCACACAGTAGTACTGAAGTAGTTTATGTCTTTGGTTCCTTTAATTGTGATGATATTGGCTCACATTCAACAAACGAAAATTAAAATTCCAACATTAGAATATTAGCATAAAAAAAAATTTGTGAATTGTTGGCCTTGTGGAAAGTATGTTAATTTACTGTACATTTACTCAATACTTGGTATGGGGCTCCTTTTGCTTTAATTACTGCCTAAATTCGGCGTGGCATGGAGGTGATCAGTTTGTGGCATGCTGAGGTGGTATGGAAGCCCAGGTGTCTTTGACAGTGGCCTTCACCTCATCTGCATATTTTTGGTCTCTTGTTTCTCATTTTCATCTTGACAATACCCCATAGATTCTCTAAGGGGGTTCAGGTCTGGTGAGTTTTGCTGGCCAGTCAAGCACACCAACGCCATGGTCACTTAACCAACTTTTGGTGCTTTTGGCCAGTGTGGGCGGGTTGCCAAGCTCCTTCTGGATAAATGTAATCAGCATCTTAAAAAGCATTGGGTCCAAGCAGAAGGTAGCGCGATGAAGTGCTCAAACATTTCTTAGAGTAAAACTGTGAAGTGACGTTGGTTTTCAAAACAGACCCACAATGGACCAAAACACAGCAGTGTGATGACATGTGCACGCCCAAATCATCAAAGACTAGTGGAAACTTAACACTGGACGATCCGGAAGAAGCAACGTGGGACTATGAGGATGTCTACCCTTCCCCAGCTCATTAGGACCGGGTTTTCCAAATGAAATACCAAAATTTGCTCTATCTGAAAAGAGACGTTGGAAACCAGCTGGGGCAACAGGACCAGTTCTTCTTCTTCTTAGCCCCGGTAAGACACTCTGAGCGTTGTGTTGTGGTTCAGGGAGGGCGCACTTAACAACGAGGAGACCGGACAACTGTAGCCAAATCCTTGACAGTCTGTAGTGTGGTGGCTCTTCTTGATGACTTGACCAGCCTCAGTCCATTCTTGTTGAAGTTCACTCAAGTCTTGTGAATCGATTTTGCTTGACAATCCTCATAAGGCTTCTGTTCTCTCGGTTGGTTGTGCATATTTTTTCTTCCACACTTTTTCCTTCACTCAACTTTCTGTTAACATGCGTAGCACTCTGTGAACAGCCAGCTTCTTGGCAATGAATGTTTGTGGCTTACCCTCCTCGTGAAGGGTGTCAATGATTGTCTTCTGGACAACTGCCAGATCAGCAGTCTATTATTTAGGTACATTATTACTAAACTGTTTTCTGATTCAGTGTCTGCAAAGATGAAGTTGACGCTGATGCTGATGAACGACTTTATTCTCGAAATGTAATTATTTTTATTCTCAATATTTTATTTCTACATTTTTCTGGATATTTAATGAGTTTAATCTCACATTATAGGCTAATGACTTTATTCTGGAGATGTTTTTTTTATTGTTTGGCCCTATAATCCTTTTCCTTACTCTCATTTGGCATAAATCCAAATGTTTCCATATTCACAATGTTGGCTATTTGAATTTGAATGCAACAGACTATTATTTATTAGGCCTATGTAAACCAGGCTTTGAACTTAACCCGCTTTCAAAAAAAAAAAAAAAAAAATCTGGTCTTCCATGAAAAATCATCCTCTTAACATGAACAAATATGTGCTTGGCCTGAGCTCAGGCTGAACGGCACGGATTGTACTACAGGCTGTTTTAATTAACCAGTGTATCTAGATTCTATAGTGTATCTTTATGTTTGGTTGACTGTATTTTATTCTGATAATGAACAGGCTGCAGCGTTTGCAATGCTGTAGGCCTATATGAAAGGTGCATTTCTCTCATAATGCAGAGATGGCTAATCAGCATCGTCAACTTCATCTTTGCATAATAATAATAATAATAATAATGATAATAATAATAGCCTACAAGGAAGGAATAACTGACAACGTGCCGTTGAATTACATAAAGAAAGAAAAAACCAAGGTACCATCACAAAGTTCTTGCTTGGCAAAATTAATATAAGCTATTCAGTGTCTTAAGACAAGTTAAGTTAGAACAAGTTCAATAAAACATCTTTATTACATTTCTAGAGGCAGAGGAGAATAGCTAAACCAAAAAGAAACAAAGAAAACAGTGTAACATTCATGAAACCGTACTCAATGGAATGCGCACATGTGACTGGGGCTAGTTCCATCTAGTGGTGGCTGATTTTCTGTGTCTCAGCTGCGCGTGGATCGCGAGCTGTGTGTGTGGATTGCGCAAGGCTAACGGAGTGTGACAGAAGCACAGCGACGACACGTGTGTGTGTGTGTGTGTGTGATTGGGCAAGGCTTAAGGGCGGAAAGAAAGTCTCCAATTCAAATGAATCAAGGATAGACATCGAAAAAAGGTGCTCAGAAAGGAAAGCGTGATAGAATGACATGGCAACGCGGGGCAGCTACAGCTGATCCAAAATAGGAAATGCACATTTTAATCGCTACATGCTCAAATTATGATACTTTAATACAAACTATAACATTGTATTCACAAATATGTCTCTATTTAAACAAAAGGTGAAAATTATTGCAGGGGTCTACAGTGCGACCAGTTCAGTCGTATTTGCGAAAAAAATGAAAATATTTAGGAGCACCTGTGCGACTGACCAGATCATCATCATACTTGTGATTGTGATCGCTGAGGGGAGCTTCAAAGGTTTCTACGTGTTTTTGCAGCGTTGAGTAATGTATCACAGACCTATCTCATGAATCCTTTCATAAGCAAAGTGTAGACGGTGTAAATAAAAGATTCATTGAGCAGTGTAGAGAGCTTCGTTGATTATAAATGTGAGATCACGATGAGTGACAGCTTTTAATGAGTTTGTAAATGTGATACTGATTTAAAACAACAGTTAAATAGACAATAAGTTACAATCTCTTAAAACATAGTAAGGACTTACTTGTCTGACTATAACACTATTGTCGGATTGTGCTCATATTTCATCGTCGAAAATTATTTTAAAACAAAGCACAGCTCAGCTCTTCGCAATCTCCATTCAAAACAGTGTTGGTGTCGTTCGAAGAACTGCGTGTTGTTAGAACGAATCTGGTGAAAGTTAAGTGCTCACGATACCCATTCATAAAGCAGTCACGTGCATTTCATTCGCTGGAATGAAGTCAGCGCACGTTCGAACGTGAATCAGAGTGAGGAGTGCAATGGAGTCCGTGATAAAAATCAGGAGTTGATAGCAACTGCTAGGCAGTTGTTCATTTTTAGAAAGTATCTTTCGTTCTTTAAATCTTTAATATTTGTAAATTAACATTTTTTAAAACATTAATTTTGAAAAGAATCACCTGAGAGATGATGCCAACCCTCAGAGGACCTCAGATGATGCCAAACCTGAAACAACATACAGAACTACCAAAATTTGCTATAAGTTTGATTGCATCATATAATAATAGTGTTCATCGTCTGTTTTATTACGTCTTAAATTGATTGTTCAGTACTGCTGGTTCGTCTGGTCAGAGCGAGAACTGGCCCCCCGATTGAGCCTGGTTTCTCCCAAGGTTTTTCTCCATTCAAGTTAACCGATGGAGTTTTGGTTCCTTGCCGCTGTCGCGCCTCTGGCTTGCTTAGTTGGGGACACTTCATTTCCAGCGTTATCGTTGACTTGATTTCAAAGATATTATTTAAACTGAGCTGGATGTTGGCATCACTGAATTCAATGCCCCCCCCCTCGCACCACACGGATCTTTAACTGAAAAATGAGTGTTACTATTGTCATTTTTGATTATTGCACTATTTCTAATTAATGCTGTTCAGTGCTTTGACCCACCAATCTGTATTGTTAAAAGCGCTATCAATAAAGGTGACTTACTTAACATGAATTTATGAATTTAATTGCACTCATGCCACCTCTTAGCCTCATTAAACGTCTGAAAATGTACCAAAAAAAGCCACTTTTTTGTTCTTCTGTGCCACCTCTGTACAAATTCATTTTAATACTGATTTAATTTGATTAGTAACTTATTCTTCTTATTCTACTTATTCTTATTCTGTGGTTTTAATAAGAATTTTAAAAAAGCTTATAACAATTAATTTAAAACAATTTGACATAAAAGATGACATACTTTTAATAAATTTAGAAAAATGCCATTACAAAGGTAAACAAAATTCCACTGTAAATCACTTTAAGGAGTCAAATATCACCCCGTAATGGGAAGGCACATTTTTGATCAAATTTTGGATTATTGATTAGAAGGTGCTCCTAAATTTTGGACTGTGCTCCTAAATTTTTTAAGTTAGGAGCACAAGTGCTCCTAAAAAGAAAATTAAGCGTAGAGCCCTGCATTAATGTAATTCTTAACTCTGCAGACACCGGTTGAAAAGCATTTGTTTCAGTGTAGTGACGTACATTTGTACATTTTTCAAATCGTGTACATGTTAATGAATTGCACTTGGCCTTGTTCGTTGGTAGCTGTGTGTGTGAGCGTCGTGAAATGCTGTAAACTGCGAAAACTAAGTCTCAAAATCAAAATGAACCGAACTAGACGTCAATTAATGCACGTGTCACCGATCCACATATGCACGGATTCCTTTTTGCATGAGCAATTTATGATATATTAATGCAGAACAGAACATTTTTATATGCAAACATGTCTGTTTTTGTTCAAATCGCTGCACAATCATTTAATCCAGAATTCCAGACTCAAATTGAAAGGTATTTGTTTGTGGTTAGTTAGATACATGTATAAAATGTATGCAGTACATGGATAATTGTGCGCGCATCTATTAATAATTTTGAGTCTAATATCATCCTATAGAATTCTCCCGGTGCTCCCGATAGCCAGTCCAGGCCTGATAGTATAGTTCGTAAATAAATAAATGAAAACTGTCAGTATAAACTGTATTTTTAATGGATTTATTTTTTAGCCAAAATCTCTGACCAAGCAACGTGGACATTTTTTTCATTTTTTTTATGATCATTGTCAAATGAAGTATGAAAGGATGCAAAAAATAAATAAAGACAAACACATTTAGCCTACGCTTAATCACACTCTGTAGAACATATGTGAAAAGTATGAATAAAACACATGTAGAAGATCTCCGTTGAAAATGCCATCAGGGGGTAATCAGTTCTCAAATCTTTTCAATGTACTGACTGGACGAAGTGTGAAACCCACCTCCTGTGTCCTGTTACAGCTGCTGGTTTGTGTCGGTTTCTTCAGAGGATCCAGTGGCAATTCTCTTCTCCACAGAAATGAACAGGTAACTATGGTAGTAGGCAAATATAGGAATAATAGTGGTTTTAATTTAGTATATTCAGTGGCCAATAAACCATAACATTATTTCCAACAAAGAGACATGTATGAATAAGAACATGCTTTAAGTTAAAAAGAATTGAACCACCAATTTCGAAAATTAAAGCAGCACTATGTAACTTTTGGTGCTCTAGCGGTTAATAAACACAACTGTACGCATCCCGCGGAAGAACATTCCAACCGGATCTACTTCTGTAAGTGTACGTCTCTGGCGATTCACGCAGGTATGTGTTACTCCGCAGCAGTGACCAGGCTACAATAGTCCAAATATAAGTGTACCGGAGTGATTCGGAATAAGACAAAAATGCGGTTTGGAAGATGAATTCATGATGTGTTGTGTTTCTCAAATAAAAAGACTGTTTCTCGTGAACTCTTGCTGACTTTTAATGACAATTGTTACCACCTTATTTCACAGCTTCCTCCTGTTCCTCTACATTGTACCCTCTTATATCATTCATCACATACTGCCCTGTAGTGGTCACAACAACAATAACATATCAAATAGTACATGATGTACTCGCTCATTATATACGTTTTGCAAAATTTGAACACAGAAAAAAAGTTACATAGTGCTGCTTTAATGGAACCACCAATTGCATTTGTGCCGTTTAAATGAACTTTGTATTTATTTTCCCTCCTTAGGCTAATTCGGTGCAGTGACATTTAAGAGAAATATTACAATATTTACAACTTTAGTTATTCCATTTAATTTAACACAGTTATTTTTGTCATATTTTTGCCCCATCGTGTCTGGTTTCGGTTTCGTTTATACGCGTGGTCTTTATTTCGGTTCATTGTCACTGAATGACACTGGCCTCAAGTTACAACTCTAAATAAAGCAAACTGTACATTGAACGGACTCCCAACCTTGATGCACTCGAAGCTCTTGTCCTTTTCTACCTCATGAACGATGCAATATGAAACTGGAGAAGCTCGACTTTCACGTGCTTAAAGGAAACTGAGCTTTACAGTCGGACGAAAAGAATTTAAGTAGCCTACAGCTAATTTTCACGGAGGTAATATAGGCTATCCAGTTTCATTTTAAACACTTTGAGAAACACAAGATAAACAAGGCGATCTACCCGAAATTAACGTTTTTCCGTTATCTTCTCCACCAAACAGCTGAACTGAAACCACTCCCAATTACTTTGAACAGAATTTGGGAGTGGTTTCAGTTTAGCTGTTAATCGGACAGGCACAGGCCAACTTCTTTGGCAATGAATGTTTGTGGCTTACCTTCTTTGTGAAGGGTGTCAATGATTGTTCTCTGACACTGTCCAGATCCGCAGTCTCCCCATGAGGGTGTAGCCGAGTGAAACCAAACGGAGAGACATTTTGAGCTTAGAAACCTTTGCAGAAGTGTTTGGAGTTTGATTAGCTGATTGGGCATGTCCCATTTCTATTTGTTTGAGATAGTGAATTGGGATTTTTGTAACTTTGAGCCAAAATCATCACAATTAAAAGAACCAAAGACTTAAACTACTTCAGTCTGTGTGCATTGAATTTATTTACTACACAAGTTTCACAATTTGAGTTGAATTACTGAAATAAATGAACTTTTCCACGACATTCTAATTTATTAAGATGCACCTGTATACACCTTGCTACGTGTACTGCGTTAGGTTAACAGAGACTTGTCATTTGCACTTATATATTGTTGCTCTTTTGTTAGTTTTGACTGCTTCCATTGTCCTCATTTGTAAGTCGCTTTGGATAAAAGCGTCTGTTAAATGACTAAATGTAATGTAAATTTAATAAAAGAAAAATAAATAATTGTGACCCTTTTTCATTTTAAGACATGGTTTTGTGGTCCAGGGTCACACATATGAATGTATGTTTTTGGTGAATCATGATTTGTTCATGAAAATGTTTATACACAGATTGTGAATGAGACCCAATGACTTTGACATTTTACTCTGAGAGAATGATTGATAAAGACGTTTTAGCTTTTTATATTACATGGGAAGATGTGTAGACTAGATATCCAGATATCCAGTCTTCTGCTGACGGTGTGGGGTTTTATACTATGGAAGTCACTGGGAACCAGAAACTGTGTTTAATTTTTGGGTGATCTTTCACTTTCAGTGAGATTCTAATGTGAAGTGAACAGCAATGTTCATTTCAAATGGCACTACAAATGTCATAAGAAATAATGGAACATGCGTACATCACTTCACAAGGTTTATATTTATTTATGCTTTTTACATTTCTTTGTATATTTATTTATGTAGTTGTTTATTTCTAATTTTGTCAGGTTTGCCATTCCATAATTAAATGCTCAATGAGTTTATCCTGCTGTGATGAGATTTCATATATAGCTCATTCATTTTCACCTATATAATCATAATAAATGATGGGATTATGAAAGATATTGCACTGCCTTTAAAATACTTACTTAAAGTACTTACCTTTGAATCCTTTCACTTTTATACAAAATCCAAACAATCTTATAATTTACAACAAAACAATGCATTTTTATTTGTGAATAAGATGCTGCACAACAGAACTGTATAAATGAATGGATGTAAAAAAAATCCTGGTTGTAGGAAATTCCTTAAAAATAATCATATTCGTATTACTTTGAGAAGTACATTTTAATATACAGTAGTACAATTTTTGTCAAGATTTCTTAAAGTTAAAGTACAGACAGACGTTTCATGCAGCTAATTTGTATGGAGATTTCCAAAATAAAAGCACCTCATTTCAAAGCAGCTTTACACAAAATGTATGTCTATGATTAAATGTATTAACATGAACATGAAATATCATCTTATCATCCAGACCTTATTGTTCCTAACATACATTTCATTGCAATCTCATAATGATATTGTTGATTGCCCAGCTGTGCTGCTGAGAAACAATCAACTTGCTGTTCTTCTCTCTGTATGGCTGTCCTGTACATCCACAGTGTTGCCAGATTGAGCGGGTTCCCGCCCAATTGGGCTTCTTTTGGTAAGGTCAGACCAGAAAAAAATGCATTGATAAAATTTGGCAATGCGGGTTGATAAAATTTGGGCTGCAGTTTCAGTTTCCGCACTTGTAACGCGGGACATTCCCATAAATATTTCAGCGTGAAAGATGCTCGGGACAGATGACAGAATGTATCATTTGCTCGTGCTTATGAGTCTTACAATTTTAAACTGTGAGACCCCTTTCTGTGAGCTCACACCCAAAAGTGCCTACTCCGAATTAAGAGGTGGGTGGTTGTGTTGTGCGGTCGCTTATGAGCGCGTAAGGTGTCCAAATACGTACACAATTATGTCAAAATGCCCGTTTTATAATAACATGTCCCGTTTATAAGGTTATTAATGATTGTAACAATTGAAAACAAAGCACCCCCGCCCCCCCCCCTGTCGTGTTTTTTATATATATTAGGGGTGTAACGGTACACGTATTCGTACCGAACCGTTTCGGTACGGGTCTTTCAGTTCCGTACGCATGTGTACCGCATGAATTCTCAGGAAATTCAAATAATAAATGCCGTTTTGACCGTCTTTTATGTGGCATGACAGATCGCTGTATAAACGCCTTAGAAAGCTGCTCTGGACGGTTTTTCCGAAACGTGCTGGTACAATCCCAACACAAGCTCTGACTAGAGTGGCCGCGATCAGCTCCGGGTCCGGTGTCTGAGCCGTGACGCCCCGCAGATTTGTGCAGAGCGGAGCGTGAGTGAACGCGATCATTCCTTCCTCTGTACTACAAGTTTTAACGCGAATAAACATAACTGAACATCTCATGCCTCATGTAATTGCTCAATCAGTGTTTCAACCGCAGAAAGACATCAACAATACAGCGTGGAAATAAAATGTCGTGTAGCATTTAATTTACCTCAGCAAGTCATCAGTGTCCACAGCTTGTTAGTTCACTAGAGAAATGAAGTCTAGAGAGGAGCATTTTACAAAATATTACACCATATTGTAACAAGTGCCCTCAACATAAGCTGGAGCAATGGACCAGTTTCTAGGTTAGTGGAGAACAGAATTAATACTGCCAGTAAATGAATCACAAAGTCATGTGAGGAATATACTCAAAAAATATGTATTGTAATTGAACAATCACCTGAATGGCATGAAACAAAATTTGAAACAACAACAACAATAATGAAAATAAAATGATACACAAAATATGAATTCTCTGTTGTCTTTGGTTTTCTTCTCTTATTCCTTTTAAGATTTATTTTCTCTCCATGTTTTTCTTAAACAATTTAATGTAAGTTATCTATGCTATCTCTGTGTACGTAGATTTTAGTAAGACTTTTATTTGACTTAGCTGTACTTTGAACAACTCTTAAGCTTCACTGTCTCTTTAATTTTTTTGAGTTTAGGGTTCTTATTCTATTTTGCTTTTAGCGTTATTACTTTCTATACCATTTAGACAAACCAAATAAACCCTTAAACAAGATACAATGTTATGTACCCAAAATCCAAACAAATTGGAACTTCTTGACACAACTAAAATGTTCAGATAAAAATAAAAATAAATCCAAAATTTACATTCAATAAACAATATTCTTGTTAGAACTCTTTGTCTGAATTGGCTGTGAACATCGTCCTGAAAGTCCTGTAAGAAATCCAGTGGGTGAGTGCAAAATCAGTTAAATCCTACCAGTTCAAAGAAGTACCCGAACAAAAGAGAATGTCCTCCCAATTGAAGAAAGTTGAAGAATTTAAGGAATCCTTGTGATGCAGCAAAAGTGTCTTTTTTTTCCCAGGTTCAGAAATCAGCATTCAATTTTTCCCTTGGTGGCCCGCCATCTCAAATCCATGAGAGAGGTTCTCAACGCAACCAATAAACCTGACCAAATCCCGAGTTTCACAGTTTGATAAACACCCGCTTCAGATTCAAAGGAGCTTCACAATCGGCTAGCATCCACGCTTAAATCAGCAATCATCATACTTTTTAATCCCTTCTGTATCGCTCTCATCTCGTGTTCAGCGCATCTCTTGCACTTCTGTGAGTCATCTGCTTACGTCATACACAACTCGTGTACGTGTAATACATCACATGTTCTGCACTCAATTATAATATTAATTATTTGTATTTATACATAATTAATTCACAATGCATATTAATAGATCATTTAACTTTTTTAATTAAAAGTGTAACTATTAGAATATACAACTATATTATTTATTTTCTTTAGGCACCACATTTAACATGGGTTACACCCTCCCCTCTTTAAATCCATGCAAGTCCCTTTGCATTGTGATTATGTTTGCTAATCAGTGTTAGGACCTACATCTTAGGGTGTCTAACCGATCTGGGTTGCTCTGCTAGAGTTTCAATGAAAGCTGTGTTCAACCCCTGCAAAAGAGATTGAATAATTGATATCATGGGATTGCCCAACTCAGGGTAAGTCAATCTTTTGGATTTTTGTCTCACTCTTTTGGACTTCCTTAATCTACTTCCAGCTTCACATTCATCTGACTCTGTATCTTCTTCAGGTGTTTCAGATTCAACTGGATCCACTCTGTCTCCTTCCACTGGAACATGAGGTATGTTTTTTTCATTTTGTTCTGTGTTAGTGTTAGTTCCGCTTTCCGTCCTGGAATGAGCGAATGATTTCAAGCTTTGTTGCCCCGTTTCAGATGGATAACTTCTCTCTTCCAATCTTTTCCTTTCAGGTATCACATCACTGTTCACGGAAGCTGGTCCAGAAGAAGACTGAGTTTCAGGTAAGTATCCTGGTTCAGGTAGGTACCTTGGTTCAGGTAAGTATTCTTCATGCGTGCTATCAATGACATCTCCACTGGCAGGGTTTGAGTCATGTTGCATCTGGATTACAGGTTCAACATTTCTGAGAGGGATTTCTCTTGATGCTCTCAGAACTTCAAACTCCTTAACGAATCTCACTGAAATGGTTTTGGAAATGGGCTCAATTTCTTGCACAAGATATTCATCGTCCTCTCCATCATAATCCAGACATTGCTCTGAACTTTCTGGTCCTTCATCATTTACTTCTCTCAGAACTGTTCGCCCTTTTTGCAGCTTGTGTGCGATTTTCTCTTCCTCCACAGATGGTGACAAGAAACCACAAGGCAATATGGAGTGTCCGCAAAGATCCTTCTTTCCCTTCTGGTTTCACGGTGTAAACAGGAAGTTCACCAGCACGGTTCACCATGATGTATACTTCAGAGACCCATTTATCCGCCAATTTGTGCTTCCCTCGGAGACGCACATTCCTGACGAGAACTCGATCACCCACATCAAGTGAAGACTGTCACTCTTTTGTTGTACCGTGTCTTGTTCCTTGCTGCAACCTTTGCTGCATTCTTTCTGGCAAGTTCGTAACTCTCCTGCAAATGAGTTTTCAACATTTTCACATACTGGGAATGGAACTCATTATGGTTGTTATTCACAGGTACTCTAAAAGCGAGGTCTATTGGCAACCTGGGCTGCCGGCCAAACATTAACTCATATGGAGTGAATCCTGTAGTTTCGTGTTTAGTCCAGTTATATGCATGCACAACAGGTTTCACAAAGCCCCTTGGTTTTGTCCTTGTTTTTCAGAGTACCCAACATACTTAACAGCGTTCGGTTGAACCGTTCAACCGGGTTTCCCCTGGGATGATACGGTGTAGTCCTAACTTTCCGTATACCAGCAATCTCACATAGCTCTTTAATGGTCTTACTCTCAAAATCAGGCCCTTGATCACTATGAAGCCTTTCAGGTACACCATAGTACACCATGAAGTTTTCCCAGAGGCTTTTCACGACTGTCTTGGCCTTCTGATTTGGTGTAGGGATCGCTACAGTGTACTTCGTGAAATAATCAGTTATCACCAAGATGTATTTTGTATTGCTACGATCTGGTTCCAAAGATAGGAAATCCATACATACCAACTCAAGTGGCCTAGATACCTGAATATTCACTAATGGCGCTGCTCTCTCAGGTGTAGTCTTTCTGCACACGCATCTGTCACATGTCTTGATCTTTACTTCCACATCTGTAGCCATCCTTGGCCAATAAAAACGGGCTCGAGCAAGATCAAGGGTTCTTTCCATACCCAAATGACCCATATTGTCATGCAGTTGCTCCATGACAATAGGCCTCAGATCTTTTGGGAGAACAAGTTGGTAAGTTGTATGATCACCAACTACTCTTTTCCTGTAAAGAATATCATCCCTCAGCTCTAACTTCTTCCATTCTCGCAGAAGAAATGGGAGTTCTGGTAATTCTTTCCTCAGTACAGGTAAGGAAGGTTTCCCTGATTCCAATTGTAAGACTATCTCCTGTATTCCTGGATCAGCTCTTTGTTTGTCTTTCAGCTCTTGCACTGTCAATTGAGGAACGATTGGAAATCCTTCAAAACACTCATAGGTCTCAGGGATCGCCTCTGAACTCACAGAAAGGGATTCAATAAGAGGAATGTAATTGCCGTCCTCAACTGTGCGTACCAGATGTTTGTCGCTGATAGCTTGGATTACATCAGTGGGGACCAAGATGGAATCACCATCCTCAGGTAAGTGATGCAAGGTAAACTGATGTATGCGCTCCTGCTCTTTCTGCGATATTCCATCATTGGTGAGCATTCCATGAGGACGTCTTGACAACCCATCTGCATCTAGATTGCTCTTTCCCGGCCGATACTGCAGTGTGAAAGAGAACGTAGACAAGGCTGAAAGCCATCTGTAACTTGTCGCATCGAGTTTCACAGATGTTAACACATAAGTCAACGGATTGCTATCTGTGACCACTTTGAAATTACTTCCATACAGGTAATCAGAAAACTTTTCCGTGACTGCCCATTTTAGGGCCAAAAACTCGAGCTTGTGAGCAGGGTAACGAGCCTCACTCCTTGAAAGCCCACGGCTGGCAAAAGCAATTGCACGCAGTTCTCCTCCCTGCTGCTGGTAGAGTGCAGCACCTAGCCCGGTGGTGCTAGCATCAGTGTGCAACTCGTAGGGCAGTTTGGGATCAGCAAATCCTAACACTGGTGCTGTGGTGAGTTTCTCTATGAGCGTGTCAAAAGCATGTTGACAACTTTCTGTCCATCTTCCTCCAAAAGGCATTATGGGACTCAGGTAGGACATACTCTTGTTCTTGCCTTTACAGTTCTTACGGAGAGGTGGGTATCCGACAGTCAAGTCATTTAGTGGCTTTGCGATCTTGGCGTGATCTCTGATGAAACAACGATAATAGCCAGAAAACCCCAAGAAGGAACGTAATTCCTTGAGGGTTTTGGGACTTGGCCAGGTTTTGATTGTCTCTATTTTCTGAGGATCAGTTTCCACGCCATTCTGTGAGACAATATGTCCCAAATACCTAACAGAGGTCTGGAGGTAAATTTCTCTACTGAAAGCTTCAGTCCATACTCTTTTAAGCGATTTAGGACATGCAAAAGGCGGGTTTCATGTTCTTATAATGTCTCAGAAAATACGATCAAATCATCCAAGAATACCAGGACTTCAGTGAGGTTAATGTCGCCCATACACTTCTCCATAAGTTGTTGAAATGTGCTGGGAGCATTCGTTATCCCCTGGGGCATACGATTGAACTCCCAAAACCCCAGGGGACAAACAAAAGCAGTTTTGGGCTTATCCTTTTCCTCCACTTCAGTCTGGTAATAGCCAGATTTAAGATCAAGCACTGAAAACCACTTAGATCCACAGAGTGCCGAAAAGGCTTCCTCGAGATTCGGAAGTGCGTAAGCATCATTTATGGTCTGTGTGTTCAATTTACGATAATCGATACACAGCCTCACATCGCCATTTTTTTTTGACAACCACAATGGGTGACGAAAAGGATGATTCCGATTCCCGGATGATTCCAGCCTCAAGCAACTCTTCCAGATGTTGACAAACCGCTTCAAAGTCATCAGGATGTATGGGTCTGGCCCTGTGCTTGAAATGAGTATTATCATGTAGCTTGATGCTGTGCTTAACCTTGTCAGTTCGTCCAAAATCAAAATCATGTACAGCAAAAACTTCTGACATGTCCCGTAACTTCTGGGTAATCCCCTCCTTCCATTCTTTAGGTAATGGAGAGTCGCCGAAATCAAAACAGAGTTCTTTTGTAAACTTCTCCTCTACTTTTGAGGACATGTCTCCCTTCTGAGCACTCGTATTTGAAATTACTCTCTGTATGGCATGGACATCCGCAATTACACTCTTTCCAGGAATGGTGATATCATGCTCCGTCTCATTTTTAAGCACTACAGGGACTTTACAGGATGGATGCTTAGGTAAGTTAATAAGACAGCTAGCGATTAAAAGTCATCCAGGAACAGAAGAATGAGAGGGGGGTTCCATCACTACCCACCTATCTGTCATTTGTCCCTTTACACTTACGACTCCCTCCAAGACAAGATTCTGCCCTGCAGGTACAACAGCGGCATCAGTGCTGGGGAGTCTAACAACTCCTACACTGCTGATTACTCTTTGAGTCCTTCGATACTCAATTGTTTTCACTACTGCCTTATAGCCGAATGGAATGGATTTGCAGACAGAGTCATTGATTTCAAGATGTTTCCCATATGCTAAATCTAAAGTATTTGTACCTATGAGCACTTTTGGCTGAGCGGTGCCACTGGTATCTGGAATAACCAGTGCAAGTGTAGACACTTCCACAGTACTCCCAAGAAAATCTTCAGGAAACTTGACCCTCATTTCTACATGCCCCAAATAGGGTACTACCTGTCCATTCGCAGCCTCCACTTCCAAAAGATTCTCCAAAGGGATTATACTTAGTTCAGGCAGGTTTTGCTCATGATAGGATTGGGAGATTGTCGTCACTTGCGACCCGGTGTCCAGGAGGCAGGAACATAGTTTCCCTTCTATGTATACTTGAGCAGTACACTTTGCCCCTATCAGCCCCTTTGGGAGGCTGGCCAACGGACCTCTACTATGGGAAAACTCAGAACTACTCCTTCCTGTGGATCCTTTGAGACTAGTTTTGCATATGGTAGCCCTTGTACGTCTCGCTACAGGGACTAATTCCAGTTTAAAAACTCTGAGACGACTGGGCACTGCTGGCGGTCTCCATACTTGTCGTTCTCCCTCAACACACCCCACTCCACACATACACACACACATAAAGACCGTTACTCTATTATACTCTACAAATATATCTGGTATATTGCATGTGTTGTTTGTACGTTTCCCTATTAAATGTCTGGCCTTAAGCAGGGGACACGTCTGGCACTGCAAGATTTGAGTCCCTGGCGGCGCAGTGTGTTACTGATGGTAGCCTTTTTTACTTTGGTCCCAGCTCTCTGCAGGTCGTTCACTAGGTCCCCCCGTGTGTTTCTGGGATTTTTGCTCACAGTTCTTGTTATCATTTTGACCCCACGGGGTGAGATCTTGAGTGGAGCCCCAGATCGAGGGAGATTATCAGTGGTCCTGTATGTCTTCCATTTTCTAATAATTGCTCCCACAGTTGATTTCTTCACACCAATCTGCTTACCTATTGCAGATTCAGTCTCCCCAGCCTGGTGCAGGTCTACAATTTTGTTTCTGGTGTCCTTTGACCGCTCTTTGGTCTTGGCCATGGTGGAGTTTTGGAGTGTGACTGTTTGAGGTTGTGGACAGGTGTCTTTTATACTGATATACTTTTTCAAACAGATGCCATTTATACAGGTAACTGGTGGAGGACAGAGGAGCCTCTTAAATAAGTTTGTTACAGGTCTGTGAGAGCCAGAAATTTTGCTTGTTTGTAGGTGACCAAATACTTTTTTTACCGAGGAATTTACCAATTAATTCTTTAAAAAATCCTACAATGTGTATTTCTGGATTTTTTTCCCTCATTTTGTCTCTCATAGTTGAGGTATACCTATGAGAAAATTACAGGCCTCTCTGCATCTTTTTAAGGTGGAGAACTTGCACAATTGGTGGCTGACTAAATACATTTTTGCCCCACTGTATGTGATTGTGAAACGCATCATATGATTTGTACGATATTTTGGGTTAAAACTACAGAAATTCCAGACCTGCCATAAAACATGCAAATGAGTCATAAACAAGAGACAAAGAAAGTTTCTTCTGCTCAAAATTCATGCCTCTTATTGGTCAGTCCACACAGAATAGGAATTCTCAAAAGCGATTAGCCCGGAATAATTTTTGCTCAGAAACTCCTCTTCGTTTGAGACAACACCTTTCAAGACTCTCAAGATCTTCCTTTTGAGTTTTATTTTCCGGCAGTTTTTTACTTTCAAGTAACGTTAGTCGCTGTTGACTTTTCCTTCTTCAGAAGAACCAGGAGTAAAAACTTCCAGCTGACTCCTCACGAACTCATCAAAAGACCTCCGTTATCTACCGCAAGAGAGAGTATAGGCTACTATGTGTCAAGAAGTTTGATTTATTGCCCCTCATAAACCCCCCCTCCTCCTATCATAAATGGACACCTGTTTGGACACCTGTTTCTGTACACCCCCCACCCATCTAACCGGCCATCTGTTTATCCACCCCAATGAACCCATAGAATTTATGATTGTTTGGGAAAGTGTTTTTTGTGTGGGTTAATTGAAACTGTTTTTTAACTATGTGCTTTAAACTTTAAATTGTGAAAAGTGGTATCTTATTAAACGGGTATAGGTTGTAGCGAATCAGCTCATGGGGAAGTATGAATAATTAATCATAACTAGTTATTTAATTATGAATATTTTAGATCCGCTTTAGATATTTAGCTGACCACTCAGGGTCCACTGTCTTGTCAATTCTAAGAACGTTAATTTCCTGGTTAAGGGAACTAACTTTCTTACTGTACAATTCTATAAGCTTGTTACGTAAATCTGCATGATTATTGACTCCGTTTATGAGTAAACAATGAACACGTCAATTGTGATACAAGTAAGGTTTTATTAACTGCATAAACACTTAAACTCGTCTAACATACTACATAAACACATAAAGCCGGTCTAACATACACATATAACACACACACACATACACACACATACAGTTGGTATAGGAAGGGTTAAAGTTTAACTCAGCATAGAATGAGGCATAAAGAATGAATTTTATGGAACCATTTGCATATTCAGCAGATCTTCACCTGAGGGAAGCGTCAGATTCTTATTTTAAACACACCTTTGTAAAAGGGTGTAACTGATACTTAATGTATTAATTAATGAGACTAAGTTTGATACTTAGCGAGTCCCGGCGGTCTGAAAGAGATTCCTGATGCACATCTTAAAGCTTCCCATAGATCTTTGCTGAATTCGGGTCGATGAAAAGAAACAGTTTGAGTCAGTGTCACTTGATGAATGGAAAGTACTAGGCCGAAGAAAGGCCTGGCACATATGCTTTGGTATCCTGAAGCGTTTTTTCTCACATCTTCATCTTTGCTTCTGACTGAACCACCGACATGGGCGGGTCACCTGGAGTGTGGCCTTTTAAAGCCTGCAAAGATTCACGCCTATCAAGATGGGCTTGTCCAATGAGAAAGGCAGACATCCCAAGCGGGAGGTTGGAAATACTGTGGATTTTTATGACTCTTTGTCTGTAAACATGGTATTTTGCATATGTAATTCGCTTGAGTGTTGAGGCACGAATTAGTACAGATTCTTAGAACATCAATATGTTGCATAGGTATCAGCAGATAATATACACACTTGTTTCGATCATAAAAAGGCGAATTCATAGATACTAGACAGAAAGGGTGAGGTAATATTAACTAGTGGTCTATGATAACATGAATAAACAGCATACACTACAACAGACAATATACAAGAACAGTAATGGTATACACAATGACTTGAAGGATATGTGTGTTCTTTCAAAGAAAGGTTTTCCTATGAATTTATTAGAGAACAGTCCATTTCTCTGGGCATTAGGTGTCTTTCTTATGAGGAAAATGATGGAGTTTCTCTGCCCGCATTCCTTTAAGCCATAAAACCAGTGATATCATGATTAATTGTCATGGTGACCAAGGGGGGATGGTTTTCAGCAGAAATCCTGGCATCCAGTTAATTGAGTGAGGGGACTGTGACGATTTGTTACTCTAATGAATAACTGATTTGTTAAATCAAATGTAAAATTGTGTGTTTGATTGGTCCAGATTCTACAAATTCCCCCTTTTCGGGCTTTGTTGTCCGTAGAATAGACAACAACGATCGATGTCAAGGTGCAGAACAATCGAACACACACCGGGCACTCACGGCTGGGAGCCAGTGGTGGTTTTTTGCTGTTGGTGCCGTGTTGGATGCTGTCTGGTGGTGTGCTGTGGTTATGTAGGCTGTAGCAAGGTGTGGGTCCTCGTGCTTATGCAGCAGGTGTCGAGGCTGTGTCATCTGTCATCCTGAAGTGAGTTAGTTCGGGTAGGATGTTTTTGTTGATGCTGTTAGCCAGTAGGCTATCTGTGGTACCCGTGATGTGGGACAGCCAGGTTAGACTCTCACTGGTGAGAGTGCCGGTGGTTCCAGGGATTGCCGGGAACTTTTATGGAGATTCTATAGTGTGTAGAGATTTTCCGACTGACCTAGTGATGATGGCAGGAGAGCAGCAGGTGGTTGTTTGCTCTCTGTTCTGCCCGAACGTCACTATAAATCTGATGTTTGCGGTGTCGCTTGGCTCTTGTGTCGGCACCGACTTGAGCTTGCCTGAGTTGTGTTTGTAGAGCTTTCGCTGTTGGGCATGTGGTCCCGTTGCTCAATCCAACGTTGTCTGTCTGCTTCTGGGGGTGTCGACCGGTTTAAAGGGATGCTCCTCCCTTGGAGGGGCCTGATGCTGTGTTGCAGCAGGCAAGGAGTCAGAGGTTTGTCCTTCTCAGTACTCCTTAGTTGAGTTTTGTTCAAGGAGCTCTTTTGCGAGTGTCAGCAGCTCCTGTAACCCAGAAGTAGGCGTGTCCAGCTGTCCTTGTGTAGCCTCCGTTGTGTGGAGGATGTTGTGGTGGACTGCTGTTGGACATACCGTGGTGTTTGCAGGATGAGGATGGCTTTTCCCAGTGGTTGGTCTGGGACTTGTGTCTGTTGCCATGGTGATGGCTCTGTTCTCTTCTGGCTAGGGGCTTTCTGTAGGAGGGTTTTGTATTGTGGCAATGCTGGGTGCCTTCTGTTGCCCGCTTTGGATTCTGAGTTGTGAATTTCAGAATCAGTGGGGTTTGACAAACACCTTTAGTGGAGGCCTTGTGCTTGTTAAAGGCCTTCTGTGTCAGGTTACGCAGCTGTTGATTAGGCATTGTGCGGCAGGCCCTAATGCCTAGGTGCCTTCTTGCAGCTGGTGTCCTCCGCCATCCCAGGGTAATTGTGAGCTTTTGGAGTAAGTTTGTCAAAGTCTGTGGTATTAAGCATGGGGAGTTTCACGCCGGCCTTGCTTGGTGTCTGGGGCAGCGATCAGTTCGTGTTCAGACTCTGGGTCTGAGAGTTTTTAGGTTGCCAGATGTGTTGTCTCTGCCAGCTCGTTGGGGTCTGTGGGGTCACACGGTGTGTGTGTCTGCAGTGATCCTCTGGAAAGGTCCTTGCCCCACCCCCTTGTGGCTGCTGATTGGTGACGTGTGAACAGTGGCTCTCGCCCCCCCCCCTCGCAGGTTCAGTCTCTTGGCTGAGGGGGTGGGCCTGCTGGCCAGGGGAAGTTCTGTTTCGTGTTTTCCCTTTCTTTTCGCCTTGTGGTCTGCAAGCATATTCCAGCTCATTTGTGACATTGAATTCACCTCGTTGCGTTGCTTCGTTTCGCCTGAAAATTTTTGTTTTTTGTTGCAGCTGCAGAGGTTTTCAGGGATCTGACTTGTGAAGTGTCAAGCAGAAGGCTTTGGCTCCCTTTCCCCCCTTTCGTAGCTGTGCACAGGCGTGGAGGGCTTGCACTGCTGGCGACCGATGTTCAGCCGGCTGTCTTTTGCTTAAGTCTATGCGCAGTCGGTAGGACTGTTTAAATTCTTTCTGAACCATGTCAAGCTCCTTTTTAATTGCTGAGTCAGGGTTTGGACCTCAGCTCTGGCTGTATGCAGCTGGCCTTTTAAGGCCTTAGATGTGGTGTCTCTCTCTTTTAGTTCCACATATGTTGTTTTAAGAGTGACTTTGTGTGAAACAGTTCTCTTTTCAAGTCCTGTGTGATGGCTTTTTCCAGCGGCGCTTGGTGTTGAGCAGCTGTTAGAGCCTCTGTGAAGACTGGTGATTTCTTTCTGTCGCACCATTCGGTGAGGTTCTTTGCATCCGTTCTGTGCTTTCTCTCGTTGAGCAGGTGTCAGTTCTCTGCAGAATTCTGTGACTTGCAGTTTCAGCTCATATACCTCCTGTCTGAGGCCCTTGAGTGTGTGGGCCGAGGAGAGGATGATGCTGGTCAAGTGTTCGCTTTTGTCGCAGTCTCGCTGTTCCTTTCTCTGTCATTGCAGGTCGTTGGCTGTTTTGAGCTGAATGATGTCCATTACAGTGCTCTACTGAGTGTCCAGGTGGTCCTGGTGAGCTGCCAGGGCTGGATGTCTGTGGAATGTCTGCGACATACTGGCACACTTGTGGGAACACCAGAGAGAGAGAGACACAAGGCTAATGCAGGTACGTACAGAGGTGTTAATCTATCTCTAAGGGGAACGGCTGTGTATGCCGTGTAAGGTATGACTAGCTGGTGGGAGGCAGCTAGTGAGGTAGGGTGCTTTGTTTTTGTGTTCGTGAACACAAAGGACGAGTTTGAGTAACTTTGTTGAGGGGCCGTAAGCAGGGGTCAGCTGATGCCCGGGCTATACTACTGATGGTTCACGGGTTTGGTCACTATGACGAAACTGAAATAAAAAAAGATGAACTCAAAAAAAAAAAGGAACATTTTTGCCTATTTTAGTTTTTTTTCTAAGAGATTTGGCTAAGCAGGTTTCACTTGTGTGTGTTGCTGCAATAGACTTCATAACCCTAGGTTTAGGCTGTTAGCTAAACTAGCAGGGACTCACCAAATACCTCGTCAATAGAAAAAGAAACAGTGGGAATTGTTTTTAGTTTTATGTTAGCCTACATTGTGTTTCAATGGTAGCTGCCCTTCAACGTATTTGGCCTGGCACTGAGGCGTGAGGAGAATTAGAGAGGAAACAGGGATTATGCTACTAATAACCTGTATAACTCGTTAAGGAACAACAGTTGCTAGAACTACTGGAATCCTATTCAAAAGTGACGATGGTGATGGTGAAAATACTAAAATAAGGTAAAAGTAAAACACAACAACAAAAAAAATTAAATAATAAAATAAAAGGGGTCCTAATAGCTGTAGGAAACTAAAATGGAAAGTAAATAAACAAAAAAAATCAATAAAAATGGAATAAAATAAAAAATAAATAAAATTTGATTTAATTAAATCTCAAATTCAATAAAAATCAATTTATCTGAATTGCTACATTCGTCCTAAACAAATGTAAATAAATGCAATAAAATTAAAAGAGGTAGAATAAAGTCAAAACAAAAATATACAATAACACAAGTAAAACCCAGTATGTGTGTGGGTCCCACAGGGACCTGTGATGGCGTCAACAGGAAGTGACACCAGGAGTGATGGAGAGAGAGAGGGAGAGAGAGGTGTTGTTAGAAAGTTACACTTTACACGCCTGTCTAAGCGTTAGTCAGATGCTAACAGCTAGCAGTTGAGGTAAAGGGCTTAGCTTAAGAATTAGCATTAGTTACACGCAATTCTTTGTTTACACACCGGTCTGTGAAGTGGGTGCTGTTGTCAGATTAACGGAAGAGTCTGCTCACACTTCCGGGTCACGTGTTGCTAGGAGACCGATGCAAGCTCACAACAGGTGCAGGTGGAGCAGCCTTGCACTGCTGTGAGCATGCATGGGAAACTCATGCATGTCCCATACAAATTCATTCATTGGTCAAAACAGCACATTCACTTCACAGGCAATGGTGGATTCGTAGTTAGCTACGCTAGAATAACACCATTAATTTTACGTAAATGTTTCACATGAGCGAGTCAAAATGAAATACAATGATACGTAACACATAATAAGGCCTTAAATTAATGAAATGAGGAGTATCGCTCAGATCACCTACACAGTGCTGAAAAATGGGATTTCTTCGCCCAAGATCAGACCGATTCTTTCTGGTACCATTTATATGAGCTGCTATTCTTGAGATTTCGTCGTCAGGATAAAGACCTATGCTCCACTAACACAGAGATTAGGATTTCTTCGCTAAAATCGGGTTAGTTTCTTATCGTACGATTTAAAAACATTATAGCACTGAAACTTTCTAATACCTGTAGGAAGGCACATTCAAGCTATAGTTTTATCTGATTTTGATCAGAACCTGGTGCGCGCATGTGTAAGAGTTATGTAAATGTTTCACATGAGTGGGTCGATATGAATACAATGATACATAACACATAATAAGGCCTTAATCAGTGAAATGAGGAGCATCGCTCAAATCACCTACACAGTGCTGAAAAGGGGGATTTCTTCGCCCAAGATCAGACTTATTTATTCTGGTACCATTTATATGGGTTGTTAATCTGAGATTTCTTCGTCAGAAAAGGCATACTCTCTACTAACAACAGAATTTAGGATTTCTTCGCTAAAGTCAGGTTATTTTCTTATCGTACGATTTAAACACATTTTAGCACTGAAAACTTCTTACTGCTCGTATGAAGGTACATTCAAACTATAATTTTATCTGTTTTTGATCAGGAACTGGTATGCGCATGGAGAAGAATTTACTAACTTATGAAACAGACACATAAGTTTGATTATTGGGTCTGCTTGCAAGCAATGTTGAAAACGACTCCACCGTTCTAAATTACTGCTCGTACTGCATAAAGTAGGAAACTATTGTTTTCTGGTTAGCTTGTCAAAGTTTCTGGGGGTCACATCATGCGCTGCTGCAGGGATGCTTGGAAGGGACCCCCTCCTCTCTGTGGTTGCTGGAGGTATTCTGGTTCTGTCTGCTGAGTTGTTAAGCAGAAAGTGTTGGCTCCCCCTTTCGTAGCTTCGTGCACCTGAGGTAGTTTTGCACTGCTGAGTGAGGATGCGGGAGTAGGGTGTTTCTCCCACTGCGTCTCCTTTCGCAGCCTGTAGGAGTCACCGAGTTCTTTTCGGAACATGTCAAGCTTGTCTTGAGTTTTGTTCAGCTGCTGGATCAGAGTCTCTATTCTGGCAACTTTGTCTAAGAGCTCTGAATTTGCTGCTTTAATAGTAATTTTTGTGTGGGTGTTTCCTTTCCAGGTCCTTTCTGGCTACCTTTTCCAGGTGCTCTTGCTGTTCAGCATCTGTCAGAGCCTTTTTAAATCTATTGTTTTCCTCCTGTAGCTCCATTTTGCTGGTGTCCTTGTGGGCTACCGCTGTGATCTTTTGCTTGAGATCATTTACCTCCTGTTTTAGACCCATGAGGTTGTGGGCCAGGAATGTGATGACCTTGGCGAGCTTTTTGTATCCACAACTCTCGCCCGAGTCCTGAGTATGAGGCACACCCCTCTCCGCGTCCAGCCGCTTTCGGCTCAGTAGGTGGTCGTCGGGCCTGGGTAAAGGGGGTGTTCCTCACGACGCCTGGCCAGCCCTCTCTGGTCTGCATTCTGGGCAGTTAGTCTGAGCATCTGCAACGTTTTGACACACTGGTGTTGAGAGTAAGGGCTAGAGAATACTACAAGATCAAAACAGAGTGTGAAAATAGTTTTGGGTCAGCATATGTTTTGCTGAAAAGGGCGTAACAGGATTTTTATTGATGACTTAAGACTACTGTCAAATTATTTTCAAATTATCACTCAGAATTTGCTGATGGTTCCCCAAACAGGCTTAATCTCTGTGGTATGAAGGAGAAAAGGGAAAAGCATAAGGAAAAGGAGAGCATTTCTATTCAGATTATGCTTATTATTTGGTAGGATGATAGTTATGCCCTATTGTTTGTCTAGATGACTTGTGTAACAGGATCATAAAATTAGAGCATGTGTTGAAAATAAACAAATAAAAAAAAATAGAGGTGTCTCTGGTTCCTTTTGAGGTTCAGAGAGAACACCAAGGGGGCATAACATGTAAATGGATTAAAAAATTAGCTGACTGATATTATTAAAACAGGGTAATCAATCTAGTATTAGGAACAAATAGCAGCACTAGTGCTTAGTGTGTTACTAAAAGCACCCAATACCTCAATGAGTCTTTCCTCGATAGACAGTTAGGATTTAATTAAATTTAGATTTAATTAGCTAGTATCTGAGCCATAGCATTCAGGAAGGATACATCTAGGTAGTTAAATTCGCTGAGACGAATTGAAGATTGAGAAACATAGAAAAAGAAGAAAAAGAAGGAAGAGAAATGGAAAAATCAGAAACCAGGGATTAGGTTAAATTCAAATTGCTTCACACTGGACACACACGCATGCTGTATTTAAGAGCTTCAATTAAAGAGTGTTAACCCCTAATTGTTAAGCTATTTGGTAGCTTAGCCTAAAATGAAACTATGCTAGGTCGTGTTAGCTTAGCTGCTTCAAATGGTTGGTTTACAAACATGGCGTGTTGTGCTATGTGACGTTAGCAATTCCTGTGACAAGTTGTTGTCACGGTAAACAATGCATGCCAGTGTAATTAACGCAGTTTAATGTCTGTCTATTTTAAAAAGTCACAGTTTTAGAACGTGGTGCTTTCAGCCTTCAAGACTTGTTGCATTACCTAAGCACTTCGTTGAGTGCTTCTCTAATGCAACAATAAATTTCTTGCACTTGTTTAAAGAATAACAATTGGGTTTACTGTAAGTTAAAGCCGGTTTTAAACATATATGTAGTTATGTGTGTCTCACACATGAATACTAAAGTACAGTTTTACACCTTTAATTTCACTCAGCGAGTTAAACACAGTAATGACCACCAGGTTGCCCGGCTTATATATATACAGTCAAAGTGTAGATGAATTGCTTCAATCTAATTATAAACCTATAAGGCCTTTATGCTGTAGAAAGAAGAGCAACACTCAAATCTACCTTGATATAACTACTGAGATTTCTTCTTCAAAGAAACAAATTAAACAATACTGCAATTTTGTGATTTCTTCACTAAGCATATTACATTATGGTACAGTTTGGACATGCCGCTGTGCTGAGATTCAGACTTACGCTTTGTCTAGACAGATTTATGCTTTAATACTGAATTTAGGGTTTCTTTGCTAAAATCAGATGAACCTTACACTGATACCATTAAGCATAAAATACATAAAGACTCTCACAATTATAATAGCGGAACCAATTCAAACCCCCACTTTATCTGCATCTCAACAACCCCAATAGGGACACCACCGGCCATCTGAAGTCACGTCCTATTTTAACATGGGCTATCAAGCACACACTTTTAAGTTGCCAGTGATTAAACTCATAACTTTCGTTTTATCATACCCGCATTCTCCTCCACCTACAAACCTTCTGTAGCGCATCAGCTCATGGGAAATATGAATAATTAACCATAACTATTTATAATTAACTATTCATATTTTAGAATCGCTTGTAGATATTTAGCTGACCTCTCAGGTTCAACTGTCTTGTCAATTCTAAGAACTTTAATTTCCTGGTTAAGGGAAATAACTTTCTTACTGTACTATTCTATAAGTTTGTAACGTAAATCTCCATGATTATTGACTCCGGTTATGAGCAAACAATGAACACGTCAAGTGTGGTACAAGTAAGGTTTTATTAACTACATAAACACTTCAACTAGTCTAACATACTACATAAACACATTAAGCCGGTCCCTAACTACATATACACATACACACACACATACACATACAGTTGGTATAGGAAAGGGAAAAAGTTTAACTCAGCATAGAAAGAGGCATAAAGAATGGATTTTATGGAGCACTTTGCATGTATATTCAACAGATCAACGCCTTCAGGGATACGTCAGATTCTGATTTCAAACACACCTTTGTAAAAAGGTGTGACTGATACTTAATGCATCAATTAAATTGACTAAGTTTGATACTTGCGAGTCTCTTATGTCTGAAAGAGATTCCTGATGCAAATTTTAAAGCTTCCCGTAGATCTTTGCTGATTTCGGGTCGATGAGAAGAACCAGTTTTAGTCAGTGTTACTTGATGAATGGAAATGACTAGGCCGAAGAAAGGCCTGGCACAAACTTTGGTATCCTGCAGCGTTTTTCTCACATCTTCTTATGGGGCGTTATGACCGAACCACCGACCGGGGGGGGGGGGGGCTGTCACATGATTGGC
>JADLZN010007789.1:0-441635 GCA_018155175.1 Sinocyclocheilus anophthalmus
GCCACCACATGCTTCACTGTTGGGACTGTATTGGATAGGTGATGAGAAGTGCCTGGTTTTCTCCGCACATACCGTTTAGAATTAAGGCCAACGAGTTCATCAGACCAGAGAATCTTATTTCGCACCATCTCACAACTCCCTGCGGGCTTTCATGTGTCTTGCACTGAGGAGAGACTTCCGTCGGGCCACTCTGCCATAAAGCCCCGACCGGTGGAGGGCTGCAGTGATGGTTGACAACTTTCTCCCATCTCCCGACTGCATCTCTCTGGAGCTCAGCCACAGTGATCTTTGGTTCTTCTTTACCTCTCTCACCAAGTTTCTTCTCCCCCGATAGCTCAGTTTGGCGGACGGCCAGCTCTAGGAAGGGTTCTGGTCGTCCCAAACGTCTTCCATTTAAGGATTATGGAGGCCACTGTGCTCTTAGGAACTTTAAGTGCAGCAGAAATTTTTTTGTAACCTTGGCCAGACTGTGCCTTGCCACAATTCTGTCTCTGAGCTCTTCAGGCAGTTCCTTTGACCTCATGATTCTCATTTGCTCTGACATGCACTGTGAGCTGTAAGGTCTTATATAGACAGGTGTGTGGCTTTCCTAATCAAGCCCAATCTGTATAATCAAACACAGCGGGACTCAAAGGAAGGTGTAGAACCATCTCAAGGATAATCAGAAGAAATAGACAGCACCTGAGTAAATATATGAGTGTCACAGCAAAGGGTCTGAATACTTAGGAGCATGTGATATTTCAGTTTTTCTTTTTTAATAAATCTGCAAAAATGTCAACAATTCTGTGTTTTTCTGTCAATATGGGGTCCTGTGTGTACATTAATGAGGGAAAAAAAATGAACTTAAATGATTTTAGCAAATGGCCCTGAATATAACAAGAGTGAAACATAAGGGGGTTTTGAATACTTTCAGTGACCCATGTATATTATATATATATATATATATATATATTTTTTTTTTTATTTTTTTTAAAATAAATAATCTTGTAGATTCAGGCAGATAAACATGTACAAAAAAGTTTGTGTTGTTCAAATTCCTTGTAGGAGTAAGGAGCGGTATATATTTGTAAGTATATAATTTTTGCTTTAATGATGTTTTATTATACTTTTTTTATTATATATATATATTTTTTATATGTATTAATTTATTTTACATTTTGCAGGATAAACGTACATAAATGTGCAAGAAAGTTTGTTCATTATAGGAAGTCAGTAGCTGAAACTTTGTTTTATTATGTTTTATTTTTATTTTGTTTTGTTATTTATCATAATCAGATCCTGTGCAGATCAAGGTGATTGTAACGTAGGAGGCCTGACAACGGAGTAGAGGATCCAAAAGCAAGGCTTTATTAAAAGCGTGGTCAGACAGGCAGGGTCAAAACACCAGCAAACAGTAATATCCAAGGCACAGGCAAAAGGGTAATCCAATACACAGGCAATGGTCAGGGCAGGCAGCAAACAATCAAAAAACAAGGAAACAGTCCAGGGTCAGAAACAAGGAACAAGGTAACAAAGTAGAACACGAGCACACTACATGCCTAACAATCATCAGCGGTGTGAGAGTGTGTGTGTGTGCCATTCTGACGGCCTGTCTCAAATGGAACGCTTCATGTGCACTTGCGGTCTTACAGACTTACAATGGCCGTCGCGTGTCCGTTAAGTCCACGAGACCGTAGGGTGCCCCAATCATAATTTTAACGTTCAGAAGGGTGCTCACGAGCGCCCCCTTTGCGGCCATTATGAGCCCTCGATCCGCACTTCTGCTGAGCCCGCACTGGGGCAAGCTCCGCAGCAGACTTCTACCCGACAGTCAAAGCGGCATTACGTCATGAAAGTGCGGACCCCGCAAGGGTTTAGGGTGCCATTTGGGACAGGGCCATATAGTGTGTGACTTATGAGGTGATGAGAGACAGGTGGCTACGATTGGTGAGTGCCATGAGTCCGGGCAAAGGATTATGGGAAATGTAGTCCTGAATGAATAGTAAAAGGCATGGATGGAGTGCCCTCTGGTGGAGATCATGGGCACTCCAGTGGGAAATCGTGACAGAGATAAACATGTAAAAAAAGTTGTTTTTTTTAAATGAAAAAGGTTTAATTTAATTTAATTTATTTATTTATTTTTTCAGATCAGGGAGTTAAACGTGCAAGAAATATATGTTTTGTTCTAATCTGTTGTAGGAGTCAGTAGCTGAGACGCTGGGAATCCCGTCCAATCGTGTTTCTTGTCACGTTAAGCGACTGGGCGGAGCCTTTGGAGGCAAGGTCACCAAAACCGCCATTTTGGCCTCCATCACTGCTGTTGCTGCATGGAAGTGAGTCAAAATAAGTTGGACACAAACATCAGAATCATCATGATTATTTAAATTACATATTAAATATAAATTATTTACATTTGTATTTACCATGTGAATATTTTTAATATGTAGAAGTTTGGCAATTATAACACTTTCTCTCTCTGTTCAGGACTGGACGGCCAGTACGATGTGTTTTGGAGAGAGGAGAGGACATGTTAATTACCGGAGGACGCCACCCGGTGTGGGGAAAATATAAGGCTAGTGCTTTTTCTAAACACTTAATCTAATAACAACTATTATCTAATCTGTATTTATGTAATTTATTTGCATATTTTTACTTCAACAGGTAGGCTTTATGAAGAACGGGAGGATAACAGCAGCTGATTTCCAGTACTATGCCAATGCTGGAAACACAGCAGATGAATCCGTACTGGTGAGATGATTTGCCTTCCTGCTGAAGATCAAAATAGTGGCTTAAAAGTGGAAGCTACTCGTTCAGGGTGCTGCTTTGGCCACTATAGGCACCTGTGTGAAAGTCATTGTAGAATATATAGTACGAAATTAATACTGTATCACTTTTCTTATATTTTACTTCTGAAGGTGGCAGAGAAGATCCTCCTGCATCTTGATAATGCCTATAACATTCCTAACCTGCGTGGCCAATCGGCGGCCTGCAAGACCAACCTGCCCTCCAACACTGCATTCCGAGGGTTCGGTGTGCCGCAGTGCATGCTGGTCATTGAGAGTATGATCGATGATGTTGCGCTCAAACTCGGCCGTCTGCCTGAAGAGGTCGGTGTCACTCAGTCACAAAATTGTCACATCATTATGCTAAATAAATTTGTTATTAAAGCCTTTGATGCTGATATAGAAATTAATATTTATGTATTTATGATTCATTCAATTAAATATTTATTTCTTGGCATTAATATAGCCTTTGCTGATATGGTAATTAAAATGTATTTATTTGTTTGTTTATTGGAATTAAAATAGCATTTATTGCTGAAATTTCAATTTGTTATTTATTTCTTGGAATTAATATAATCATTGATGCTGACATGGTAATGAATATTTATTTATTGGAATTAATATAGCCTTTGATGCTGATATGTTAATGATTATTGATTGATTGATTGTCATAAATATAGGCTTTTCTGGGAATGAGTAAATAAATAGTTATCTACTTATTTATTTTCATCTCTCATTATTTGTGCTTTATTCCATTTTATTTTTGCAGATCAGGGAGATAAACATGTACAAGGACGTGTCCCTCACTCACTACAAGATGGAGTTTGACCCAGAGAATCTTGTCCGCTGTTGGAACGAGTGTATGGAAAAAGCTGACTTCAGGCAGCGCCGGCAGGCCATCGATCTTTTTAATCAGCAGAACCAGTTCAAAAAGAGAGGAATAGCCATTGTGCCCATCAAATATGGCATTGGGTTTTCTGAGGGCTTCCTCAACCAGGTTACATTCTTCTAAATCAGTGGTTCCCAAACTGGGGTGCGCGCACCCCTAGGGGTGCACAGACCAACCAGCAGGGGTGTGCGAGAGAATGCTTTTGATGATCTGTGTATTTTTTGAAGGGGCAAGTGAAAGAGAATTTTACTTGCCCGACCGGACAACTAATCTAATATAATTAAAACTTCGAATTAGAGAAGCACCAAAATTTCGGCGAGAATGATTCTGATTTTATTACACTTGGTGTAAATGGCAATTCATAATGGATAATCAATAGCAACAAGGTCGCGGCAGTTGAGATTCACGTGAGACAATCTCATGGAGAAATCAAAACAAATGAACACAACTGCACACAGAAGAAACATATTGCGGTAAAAAATGTTTTTATATTTATTACATAAAGCCTAGCCTAATTAATTAACGTGGTTGAACGGGCACTAAGAGTCAATGATTCAGTGGTCCATTCATAAAGACAGATGCTTGCTTCATTCTTGAATGAATCAGCCGTCTGAAAGAATCGTTTGAATGCCTCAATGACTCATTAAGACAGTCAACTTGCTGCCACCTGCTGGCGGGTTACTTTCAAATTTAAAAGTAACTTTTTTTTGTATTTTTTACTACTTTTCATATTTGTAAATAAAAAAACCTGATCTAAAACACCAAGCTTACAGCATTATTTATGCTGTTGTAATTTTGCAGTGTTAATGCATTCATGCTACATTTCAGCTTCATTAAATTGTCTGTGTAAATGCATCTAAATGCCACTTCAGATGCAGCTTCTGTTTCTTCTGCATTGCAAAGATGAATTTTGTTGATACTTATTTCATTTGATTGGTAACAGCCCTATAGATTCTTATTATATTAAGTGAAATTATTAATAAAATGTAAGAATTTGATATGAAAGATGACGCATGCATTTAATAAGGTTAGGGGGAAATGCCCTTTTTATAGGCAAAAAACAAACAAACAAACCTGGAAATCAATTCAAATAAATTTTAATATGCAGTAACTTTGGTCATATAAAATGTAATTTTCCAGCAACAAAATTGTGGCCAGTGAAAATGCTGAGTGGCTAGTAATTTTGGAAAACCACTAGCCACAGTGGCCTGTGAGCAAAAGAGTTAATGTCAAGCCCTGTATACAGTGAATACTTGTATTTATACTTGTATTGCAGTAAAAAATGTGGTGTTTAACTGGAGTACGGTGATGGGGTGCTTGAAATGTGTCATAAACTAGAAAGGGTTGCACGCTGCAAAAAGTTTGGGAATAAATCATGCCACAGTGTCTTTTATATTATTTTAAATGAACTCCAAATGATCTGTTGGTGTTTTCATTTGTTTTTAACAAAGGCTGCCGCTCTCGTGCATATTTATAAGGATGGGTCTGTGCTAGTGAGCCACGGCGGGACGGAAATGGGCCAAGGCATACACACTAAAATCCAACAGGTACCACTTCCTGCTTTCTGCATGTATCTGTAACCATTTCATCATTTTTGGGCTAATCTCAGCTGTTTTCTCACAGGTGACGAGTCGAGAGCTGAATATTCCTGCTTCTTTGATCCACATCTCTGAGACCAGCACACAATGCGTCCCGAATACCTGCCCATCTGCTGCGTCCTTTGGTACCGACGCTAATGGAATGGCTGTGAAGGTATCGAACGCCAGATCTGTCTGGACGACATGATTTGTTGATCTTGAAGGATTTATTTATTTTGTCTATAGGAGGCAAATTTGAAGAAATCATGAAATGCACTTTATACTTTAATGTCTATTTTTTGAGTGTTCAAATCATACTTTTGCAGGATGCCTGTCAAATACTGTACAACAGACTAGAACCAATCAGAAAGAAGAATCCTAAGGGAACATGGCAGAACTGGGTAAAGTGGACAAACCATTAAAATTTATCCTTTTTGATGCAAAATGAAAATGATGAGTACAGTTATTTATGCTACAATGTCTTGTATGGATAGTACACATAGTTCTGACTTCAAAATCTGATAGAAAAGATAGCTGGACTAAGGCCCTCCAATCAGGGCCGCATTAAGACCTTACAGGGTCTTGGGGCTATGACTTACTGCAGGGCCCCATATTACAAATATAATAGATTGTTGCTTATAATATATATTTTTACCTATCAAAATTATACTCCAATTTTGATGGATATAAAAAACTATTTAAAAGCTCTATATATTATATATAATATTATTATAACAGTTGCTGGGCCCCCATGACTTCCATAGTATGAAAAACAAAATACACTACTGGAGTCACGGGGGAACAAAAATTTTTCTAGTTACGAACATTCTTCAAAATATCTTCTTTTATGTTGAGGAGAACAAAGAAATTCATACAGGTTTAGAACAACTTGAGGCTGAGTAAATGATAACAGTATTTTCATTTTTGGGTGAACTATCCCTTTAAAATCTCATAATATTAAGATCTCATATAGCCTACTACTACACATGATTTATATTTAACTATTATCGTTCGTTTAAGACACAAATAACAGTGTTGACGAGGAGACATTTTGACACATAACTGCATTTGAACGTTTAAGCACAAGGCGCGAAAAATAACTCAAGTTTAGACTGGCACTGTACGAGCAGATGTACGCGCATTTGCCAAAGTGAATTCTGCTCCACTGCTTAATGTCCCTGAAAAGTTACATTTGTTTTTAAACCACAATGCTTAAAATGCGTTTAAATGAAAAGCTTAACCTACATCATGCCGCGCAAAACGATTGATAGGCTATATTTCTACTGGTTTATCTCTCAACCCATAGGCGAATATACTTTGTTCAAACACAAAAAGCAATATACATCCATCAAGTTGTTTACTTGTTAATCAAACTAACCTAAAATCTGTGGGGACGATGACGCTGTGATTTTATCTGCTCCATGTGCCCGGTCCACTTGCTGTTTCACTACTACTCCATCATCAGCTTTAGTAAAATAACCTGACAGCTAGGAATTTTACTGACTATCTAACTCATGTTTTCCCCTCTCTCCTATTTTTTTTAGAATAGCCCCTCTCTCACTTTCTTTTAGAATAGTTTACATTTTTACTTATCGAAGATTGTTCTTTGCATGACCATTTCCAGATTATGCCAGAACGAAGTGAAGAGAGGTGAATGCGGACATTGCAGCGATCACCTGATTGATACGTGGTGCAAGGGTCGTTCAAAAGTAAAAATATAGAATAAATGCATTTGATTGGTAAACCAAATTCAAACGTTATGTTTTAATCTCTAAAGGTAATGCATGGAATATATGGAAAAGCTCCACTAAATAATAGTGCTAATATGTGAGGGACGGGGCTTTGGCAATCGGTCAAAAATACTCCACAGCTAATCACGGGTCCCCTCCTTGTCCGGGCCCCGGGGCTTCAGCCCCGCCTAGCCCAATGGTTAATGCGGCCCTGCTCCAAGTATAGGTCTTAGTGATCAGATAAAGTTGTCCATAGATTGCAATTTGCACTACTCTCGCACCAAATTACATTCTATATAACCCTCTATGTCACCTCTGTGTATCAAATGCAAGTCCAATGAGGGTATTGGCTCATTTGTTTTGGTTTTGCCCAAAAAATTGTAAATTTTGGACTGAGGTGTTTTGTTTCTATTCAAAAGTATTTAAGATGGATTTTCCTCATGACCCTCTCATTGCGATATTACAATAATATGGAGAACTATAGTTTCAATCAAATCCAGACAGTTCAATATGGGATGACCATAGCAAAAAAGACAATTTTGTTGATGTGGAGCAAAGAGTTTGTAAATTTGAGACGTGACTTCAGTAATGTGTTACATATGGAAAAGATTAGATATGAGATTGCGGGTAAACCAAAGAGATTCTTACAGATTTGGAAGTCCTTCTTTGAATATCTGGAAGGTGACCAATGATAACTGAATTGAACCACCTTCTTTAAGTGGTGTGGTTAATTTGATCAAATATAGCAGTGCGTAACAATTTTATTTTTTCATAATTGGGTATTTATTGGTATTGGAAAGAATTATTATTGTTTATTTTTTTAATGATTCTGCATATGTAGAGATGTCTGTATGTGTTTTTGTATAGGTACACAAGTATGAACGATTTATGTTTATGGAGGTGTATATGTACACTTTGTGGGTGTATATATATTTATATGCATATATGTATCAATACATTAGTAGATTTTTTTTTTTTCTCCAGTTTGCTGGGTTGGGGGGATTGTTCTCTAAAATGTGAAAAGCTTTAAATAAAATATTCAAAAAAGAATAATAATCTGATAGAATCGGCCACGTTCAGTACAGTTCTGAAATAGTTGCACATTATTGATTTGTATTAATAATATTCTTAATATCATATACAATTAGGTAAATTAAAAAACTATATTATTTGGTGGAAGATTCAATTTGATTGTAATTTATTATTTACACATTTAATATTTTTTAATATTAAATTTAGCAATTGTTTATCTATTTATTATTAAATATTGGTGTGTTTATTAATTACTTATGCTCCTTTTATACAAAGCCAATAAGTTACTTCAACGACAAGTGGGTATTACCAGACCAGGTTATTATTTTATTATTTAAGTAAAGCATATATATTAATTTTTTGAGAATTTTATTTTTGATATATTTAAGGTATTATTTTTGTATTTATTTTTTTATGTCTTTAAAGATAACAACAGCATTTTTGGAGAAGATCAGTCTGTCAGCCACAGGATACTACAGGTAAATCACCCAAATTTCATTTAAAAGGAGCATTTTTGTTTTTTAACTGTACTTTGAGACATTAAAGTGGTAGCTGTTTGTCAACAGTGTGATCTTCAGTGCATCATCAAAGAAGCAAACACAGGCTTAAAACTAGACAAAACATGGAGGTTTTGTTTTATGCTTAGTGAGAGTTTTGTCTGTTTTCAGAGGTCACGATCTAGGCATGGACTGGGAGAAGCAGGAAGGCAAGCCGTATGCTTACTTCACGTATGCTGTGGGCTGCAGTGAGGTTGAGCTGGACTGTTTAACTGGAGAGTACAGGGTAAATACAGATATGATGCAGAAGATTTGTGGCATGTACATTTTCTGCTATTTGTCTAGTCACTGTAAAACTCATCTGCCATACTATATCTTTTCCTCATAGACCTTGAAGACTGATATTGTTGTTGATATCGGCAGAAGTATAAATCCGTCCATTGACATTGGTCAGGTAAGATGATCTCTACGATGTTTCCTCTCTTAATGAAATCATTTTTATTGAATAGCAAAAATATATAATCTATACACCAGTGATTAATAAATATGTCTGATTATTAGCCAATATTTATTTTTATTAATCACCATTGCCCAGTAACGGAAGTGTTAGCTAAGTAATGTGAGCAAAATATTGTATTTTTAATAATTGTAATATCTTTTGTTGTATAATTGTCATCAATTTTATTAAATGTAAACATTATAATAATTTTGTTTAGCATTTTATTATTGTTTATGTGTATATTATATTATACATCTGGGCTTTTATATTTATATATATTATCCTATTATATTATATTATTATATCTGGGTTATTGACCCATATACACTACCTTAGAAAATTGCTTACAATTTATTTTGTTTTCCACAAAAAAATATTAAGATGATTTCAACATTGATAACAATAAGAAATATCTCTTGAACACAAATCATCATATCAGAATGATTTCTTAAGGATCACGTGACTCAAGTAATGCTGCTGAAACATTTGCTTTGCTGTCACATGGGAAAAAAACATTTAAAAAATTCAAATGAAAAACAGTTTATTAATTGTAGTAATAATTTTGCAACTATTACAGTGTTACTGTATTTTTGTTCAAATAAATGCAGCCTCGGTGAGGATGAGAGACTACTTGCATATATATGCATTTACTCATATAATAAGTATGTCTATGTGTTAGATTGAGGGAGCATTCATGCAGGGTCTGGGTCTCTACACCATGGAGGAGCTCAAGTTTTCTCCGTCTGGTGTTCTGTACACACGTGGACCAGGCCAGTACAAGATCCCGTCCTTCTGTGATGTCCCTCTGAAGTTTAACATCTACCTTTTAGCTGGCTCATCCAACCCTCACGCCATCTATTCATCAAAGGTGATTCACTCATCTTCTCCTTATTATGGATATCTGCTTCTGAGTCCATTTATTTTGATTTTGTGGAATCCTTGTGGTTTACTTTACATCTAATTGCATTCAAACCTAATACTGCACCCTAGTTATGATTATTCGTACCATTGTTTAGTGTTTTTCCAGATCTGCTGTAGAGGTAAAATCACTGCAAACTAAAGCATTCTCATCCTCGTGTTTTAGGGAATCGGAGAGCCGACTGTTTTTCTGGGCAGTTGTGTATTCTTCGCTATTAAAGACGCTGTGACTGCAGCTCGAAAAGATGCAGATTTAACCGGCCCCTTCCAGCTGAACAGCCCTGCCACCCCAGAGCGGGCATGTCTGGCCTGTGCCACACACTTCACAAAGATGGTACGCGAGTTACATTAACCCATTTGGGATTTTTTGAGTCCAAATCTAGATTAAACAAATACTTAATAAATATAAATGTGGTAAAAAATCTTTTAATCCTTATTATTTGATTGTCATAATTGAAATATATTAATATAATTTTGTTTTCGGTAGGTTGCACAAAGTGGATCAACTTCTGGACCGGCTCAGCCGTGGGCTCTGAACATATGAAAACATTATTCTGATTTAAAGCTATTGAGTTGCTCTTGTCAAATCACACAACATTTATTATATTTATGTAGACACAAGACCTGATTTAACATCCAATTATTATTATTGTTTACTGAACGATAAGTAATCTACTAAAAAAACAAACAAAAGAAGCTCTGCATGCAATCATGTATCAAGAACAATTTATAGTTATTCACGCTTATTATTAACACATCTTAATTTCATCTCACATAAATCAGTTCACTTGACATTTAGGCTTTGCTTTAACAGCTATTATAATAAATGTGAATTAATCTACATCCTACAATTGACTAAGCAAGTTCCTTATTGCTTTTATAAAACACTAACTGCATAATAAAAATATGAAAGAAGGTAGAAGTCCCCGACATGTAAATTGAGGTAAGGCTTGAGCTGATAGCCAGTTTAATGAGCTCAAAGTCTCAATGAAAGGACGCGAACAGATGGTTTAAGGGAGCATTGCAGAGTTTGGATAATCTGATGTTTTTCTTCACACATTGATGGTCCAGGGTTTGGTTTTTACTTTCCTATCCAATGGATTCTGTAAGAAAGAGTGATATTTAAATTATAAACTTGTAAATTCCTTTTTAGGAGCCAAAACTGATAAACCTGGAATAATGTATAATAATATAACAAATAAAATATTTTAATCTATTAAATGAATTAGATTATAGTGGTATTATAAATATTAAATAAAAACATATTTTTTTGTTATAATTAAGAATATGAATTTACTGTATTAACACTGTTCACCCACCATCCTTGTAAAGCAGTCTTCACAGGCCATACGTATCTTTTCCGCAGTAGCAGGAGAAGAGAAAGGGAAACTGTCACTCAGGCCTCTCTCTCTCCGTGCGGCTGCTATCGCTTCTTTAATGGCAAAGAACAAAGTGCAGCCGAAAAACACAGGAGGCTCACCGATCCCCTAAAAAAAAGCAAAGAATACCTTTATAACCAATATTTCATCCGAAATTAAAATTACTCTATGCATAAATATCTTGTTTTGTTCAGAATGTTGGATTACTGAAGTAAAAGAGGTTGCAAATGTCATTTAATGTGCTCAAACGATTGAAGTCTGGCGTGAACCGGCCTGACCTGAAGAGTTTTGCAATAATAGAAGCCTAGACGTAACTTTTGGTGATTGTTATGTCTGCAATTATCACTGAAAGGTAAATATTACTAGTTATTTGCTATTTATTTTTTACTTAAACAGCTTTGATTTTATTTCAACTTGCTGTGTTGGCATTCAGGGTTTTTTGTCTTACCTTTGAGGAGTAGATGGCATGAGGATTGTCTGCGTTCCTCAGCAGATGGACATTAAGCTGAGGAGGGACGTCACACAGAGCTGGGATTTTATACTGAGAGGGACCCCTGGTCAACAACACACCCTCAGGAGAAAACTGCAACTCCTCTATAGTATAGAGCCCAATTCCCTGGACAAAACCACCCTCCACCTGTAAATGCACACACATATATTTACACTATATTTACTGTAGTGTATGGTCACTGATTTACACCCTAATTGTTTGCATCTGAAGTATAATAACAAAATATCTTCCATACCTGTCCAACATCCAGAGCAGGGTTTATGCTCCGACCAACATCCATCACAATGTCGGTTCTAATGTTCTGTAAAATAGAATTTCACAGTCCACAACATTTTAATATTCAAATTGTGAATGTGCGCACACAACCTGAAAAATTGCAACTTTATGAATCCTGGCCACTGACACAGCAATAACTGCTCATAAATCTTTACCAATTTCACACGTATGTTGCATAGCCAAATCTTATTAAAATGTATGAATATATAGATGATTAAAAGAAAACAAGAACCTTGTGATCTCCTGTCAAGCAGTCAATTTCCACCTCTGAGCAACAGGCCCCGAAAGTAAAGTAGTAGTATGCGTTGCCCTCGCTCTTTTCCCAGTCAACACTGGTATGGGGGCCCCTGGTATAAGCAAATTGTCTATTTAATTGTGTATTTATTTATTAGTAAGACACATTCATTCAACTCTTAACAGTATCTCATCACAGACAGCTCTGCATTTTGCTTTATGCTATTACAAGGTCAAACACATACATAAAGAAACCAGTTGCTGACAGACTGATCTTCTGGCAATATGCTTCCACAACCTGGAAACATAACAGCAGTTAAGTGATTCTCGTTTGGCCATCCATCTTTAATTCAGTTTGTATTATGTAGTTGAGTATGAATGTCACTCTTACTAACCAGTTGTTGCCAGGTGTATTGGGGATGTTTCTTAATGAGTTGCTCCAGACGTCTCATTAGTTTCTCACAACCATTCTATGTGCAAAATAGTACAATTTCAGTCATGAAAAAGACACTTGTGTAAATGTTATAAATCAGTGATTGTCCCTATACCTTGACTGACATCCCGACAGCATCCGTGCCAAAGGATGCAGCGGATGGTGCAGCATTGGGCACGTTTCCTGTGCAGGTTTCCTTGATGTGGATCGAAGACATTGGAACCTTCAGAATGCGACTTGCAATCTGCAATTTGAACGTGAAGGTTGACATTATCTTGCAAGGGGCATATTTCATGTAATAATTGTATTTGGATCCATTGTTCAACACTGAGACTCATCGCACCTGTATGGCTTTGGTGTTGATACCTTGACCCATCTCGGTTCCTCCATGTGAGATCAGAACCGATCCATCTTTGTAGATGTTTACCAATGCTGCTCCCTGAAGAGAATCCAATATTGGATATTCTTTGTAGTAGTATTGACTAATACACAGTGAAAAGTTTTAAAGTGATCGTGTGAACCAAACTGCACCATTTTATGTGCAGTCTCACAAGTTTTTACCCACCTGGTTATAGAAGCCCTTGGAGAATCCAATTCCAAACTTTAGTGGGACAATGGAGATCCCTCTCTTCTTCCAGTGGTTGTGGGCATTAAACTGCTCGATGGACAGACATCGATGGGTGTAGTCAGATTTCTCGAGACACTCATTCCAGCACCGCACCATGTCACGAGGAGAAAAGAGCTGCTTGTGGTGGGTGTAGCATTTCTCATCCTTGTACATGTTGATGTCTCTCACCTGTACAGAAAGACATATTTTAATTTTTAGAGTCGAAATGAAAACCCCAACAATATTATCATGATCCGACACATCAAAAGTTACCTTAACAACTCAGCATCATGAACCAACAGTTGTAGGGTTTTTAACATAGTCTTTTGGTTACCAGTTCAAATTTCAACCCATTACGACTGTTTGAATTCTGTTTAATCAACTTGTCTTTAATCCCACCTGATGTGCAGGTAAACCACATCTGGCGGCCACCTCATGTAGCACGCCCTCAATGATGGTCAACCCTTGAGGTCCACCAAATCCACGGAAGGCTGTATATGAGGGTAAGTTGGTCTTGCACACCAGTCCATGTCCACGTAGATTTGGGATCTTGTAGCCATTATCCATGTGAAGGAGAGCTTTCTCCATGATCTGGTAGTAAATTACAGAAGATACGTGACTTGGAGACTGACCTACATGGGAATTTAAGGTAACCTAGCTTACAGTTCCTTATTATCAGGATTTACTTAATTGATTTTCAACATTTCATAAAGGGATTGGCCATTTCAAAATGTAAAAAAAATATGTTTTTCTTGTTAAGTCTTAAAAACCAACATACAAAGGAGGATTCGTCCAGAGTGCATCCTCCATTACTGTAGTACGTGATATCAGCAGCCAGGATTGTTCCATCATTCATGTATCCAACCTGTAGGAAAAAGGCAGGATTTAAGCTGTTGCGATGCTTCACAGTTATCCAGTCAACATACTGTTACCAATAGTGAAACATTACCTTGTACTTTCCCAAGAAAGGGGACCTGCCACTGGTGATTAACATGTCATCTCCACGTTCTAGTACACATCGTACAGCACGGCCAGTCCTGTGGTTAAATTTGAATGTACAGTCGGTACTTAGCATTATCTTTTAGTATTGTGTTAAAGGCATAGCATACTTTCTTTGCACTTCACAGAAATAAGAAAACAATGCATTTAAATATATGCAATAAGGGCAAATACAAAAGCAGTTAAATAAGTGCCATTCTGTAAAAGGTACAAGTCTCATTTTGCCATACTTGTAAGAGGCTGTAGCAGCGATGGCAGATAATGATGCAATCTTCATGACTTTGCCACCAAATCCACCTCCCAGCCTCTTCACATGACATGTGATCTTATTGGAATCAATGCCAAGAGTGATGCCCACCACTTCCTGTTGTTCAAAAGAGGAAATTAGGTCAAAAATTGAGGAAGAGTATGTGAATAACATTTTTTAATTCTCACATTCTTTTTTTCTTTCTTTTTTTTAAATTCAGACTTACATTAATAAAAAATAAATATCTTTATGTTGAATAATATCCATCCGTTTATGTCCATGGGGCAATACAGACCTGAGTATAAGCTGCATGCTGACTGGCAACATAGAGCTCCATTTCACCTGCCTCTGCCTTAGGAATTGCAATCAATCCCTGCGTTTCCATGTAGAAGTGTTCTTGACCACCCATATACAGCTCATCTGTGAGAAATATAAAATAATTATAATGTGCATTGTATAAAACAAATATATATAAAAAAGTCAAAGAACAGTTCAAAAAAGGACTCTATATGGAGATCCCAATGAGATTCAGATTTAATTGAACAAACCCTCCAGTATGTGGTCTGCTTTTTCAAAGCCTTCTTCCACATTTCCTCTTTCCAGTTTTCTCTTTGGGTCAAAAAATGACTGGTGTTCAATGGCCTCCTTCATAATAAAGATGGTGTGGCGATTAGTAGGATTAGATGAACGTGCTGCTCCTCAACTTTTGTTTAGTACTCCATATTCTGAATATGATTTTGTTCACAAATACCTCTATAGTGAAAAAGGCAGGTTGGATGTCCTGGTAAGTTATGGCCACCTGCTCGGCTGCTCGTTTGGCTTGTTCTCTGGTTTCAGCCACAATGGCGCCGATAATCTGCCCTACACAAATGACCTGCAAAGGGCAAACAGACAAGACACACCATTACAATGTACCTGAAATGAAAAAGAAGCATTATTGACTAAGAAGAAGTAACATCTACTGATAGATATAATAAGGCTTGAAACATCTAATCTGAGGTAGGAATCATTTTGTATCTTTAAACCAGAGAATATTTATTGTGGTACCTCCTCTTCTGCAAAAAGCTCCTCTGGGTTGTTGAACCAGAGTCTTCGATTCTGACCAGGAACATCCTTGGCAGAGATGAAGGTGATCACTCCAGACATGGCTAGAGCCACTGATGCATCTATAGAGCTGATGTGAAGACAAGGTTGAGACAATGTGATTTAGATTTTCAAATAAATTAAAAATTGTCCAGCCCATACACTTAATGGATGAATTAGTTAAACAAGCTGGGGTATCTCCCATCATTCTGCAAGGCTTAGTACTTAATAGAGTGTGTACTCCCTTTAGTTACACACATTAGTCTCTGGACACTAAGACCCTACCCATAATCCACTAGTAGACCCACCTACTCGGGTGAATATAAAGTCCAGGTCTGACAGCACAAAGACACCAAAGCACGGGTGCATCCTGAACATCTCTACACACTGAGACAACATGGACACAAGAGCCTCCTTCTCCATTCTGCTGCTGCTGTTTGGCATCTCACAGGCGTCTCCTCTCATTGCAAGATCCGGTCTAGTGTCTCCCTTAAATTATCAACGTTTCTCAAATGAGTCGTTTTAAACATCTCTGTTTCTGCCACCAGGAGGAAAGCTTTGAAGGAGTGTTTGTGTCAGAGCCGGAAAGTGTGGACATCACTACAAGGATTTTGGAATCCAACAACGGTCAGACACCTTGTAGATTTATATAAAGCCATCAATGGGTTTCACAAAATAGTGGAAAAATGTTAACAAGGCTTACAAATATTTTCAGTTATTTAATCAGTATGTTTCTCTTTAAATACAGGATCTTCTGAAGTCTTGATTGAAGGAGATCTGGTGTTTCCCAAAACCAGAAATGCGCTCTACTGCTTAAACAACAACTGTTTCTGGAAGAAAAACTCTTAACAACATAGTGGAGGTCCCTTACACAGTGAGCAGTGAATTATGTGAGTGAATCTCCTTCATTCATTGAACATATCTATCATTCATGTAAATCAAATTGTAAAGCTGTGGCCCCTTTTGTTTGCAGCTTCTTATGAGAAATCAGTGATTGCGAACGCCATGTCCACCTTTCACTCCAAAACCTGCATTCGCTTTGTGGCCAGATCAACTCAAACCGACTACATTAGTATTGAGAACAAAGATGGGTGAGAACAATCATACAATATTAACAAGAAACATTCATAAGGCCTTTGTCCAAAGTCCAAAATTTGTAACAATAACCCCTTTATTTCCTCTCTGCTCTCAGGTGCTTCTCTTCTCTTGGTAGAACTGGTGGCAAACAGGTGGTCTCCCTCAACAGGAATGGCTGTGTGTATCACGGCATCGTTCAGCATGAGCTCCTTCATGCCCTGGGCTTCTACCACGAGCAAACCAGGAGCGATCGCGACAAGTATGTCAAGATCAACTGGGAGAACATCTCTCCTGATACGGCCTACAACTTCCAGAAACAAAACACCAACAACCAAAACACTCCATATGACTACAGCTCCATCATGCACTATGGAAAAACAGCCTTCACCATCCAACCTGGCCTGGAAACCATCACTCCCATTCCTGATGAGACAGTGGAAATCGGACAGAGGCAGGGAATGTCCAACACCGACATCCTGAGGATCAACAAGCTGTATGGATGCTGAAGATGAGTTTTATATGTATGTGGTGTGTCAGATAATTTAATGTAGTTCACATTCCCGTAAATTAAGAATCAAATGAGGTGATGATCTTTTGTTGGTGTTAAATTTCTGTAATATGTGGCTAAGGAAAAGTCAAGTTAATAAAAAAAATGAACGCAGTAAAAAAAAAAAATGTTCTCTTTCAAATGAAATGTCTGATTTCATAAATTATCAGAAGACACGTTTCCTTAGCCTTTCTTCTATCCTCTGACATAGATGGGGAGCAATGACATATGTTAGCATGAAACGGTGTGCCCTGATTCTCATAACAAAACAAAGCTTATTGCAGATACACATTTAAGCTCCAGGGCAGAGCAAATCATCCGTTACTCTTGGTCAACACCCAGATTTTCTTTTTTTTTTTTTGGTCACAAATAACAAGTACAACTGGATTCCACTAAATCACTTAGATTTATTTTCATTTTAAATGTATTATGAAGCATTTAAAATGTAAGTCTCGGAGTGGGCTGAGCATGACACATACTAAAATACACATCATACTCACGCATACTACATCAACTTGTATTTGCCTCAAAAAAAAAAAGGCTTTCTCCTTCTTATCTAAAATGTATAATTTACCCAGTCATCACTTATTTTGGTTCTTCCAAATCAAACACTTTGTACAGAAGCAGTTCCATCACTTTCCTAAACGTCTTCCTGAAACGCACATTGACCATTTTCTTGATTTGAATATCAGCCATAAGCATCTGATCTCAGTCATTTATAATTTAATAAATTCAATTAATGTGGACCCTACTGACACTCTTAAAGATACCTGGGAGCACAACCTAGGAGTTACTATAACAGAGGATATATGGCATAACATCTTGACCCAGGTACACTCCTGTTCTTTATGTGCTAGGCATGGTTTAATGCAGTGTAAAATACTATTCAGAGCTCACTTCACCAATGCCAGTGCTGCCTGTAACCACTGCAAGCTTTCACCTGCTGATCATCTGCATATGTTTTGGACGTGTCCACAGATGGCAACTTTCTGGTTAAGTGTATATGATACACTTAAAAAAGCTCTCAACACTAATATAGACCCTGATCCCTTGCTAGCCCTTTTTGAGGTATCCCTTAGACCTGGTCTGAAGTTGTTGTTTTTACTACGATCTTGGCCAGATGAGCTCCACCCCAAAATGAAAATTTTGTCATTAATCACTTACCCCCATATCGTTCCAAACCCATAAAAGCTTTGTTCGTGTTCGGAACACAATTTAAGATATTTTGGATGATGAAACCGGGAGGCGTGTGACTTCCGATTGATGCCATGTAAATTGCAATGTCACGGCCAGAAACATATTGAAAACATCGCAGAACTATCCATCTGCCATCAGCGGTTCAACCGTAACGTTATGAAGCGACGAGAATACTTTTACTTTTACGAACGCAAGCAGCGTAGCTATCTGTGTCAACAGTGTGCACGGTCGCGTTTTTCGTTCAAATCAAAGTGTAAATACACGTAGAAAACGTCTCCTTGTTTTGCGGCTGACACAGAGAGCTGCTTGCGTTCAGTGGTTATTCTCCAAAATGGCGCTACGGTGATGCGGAGAGACAGAGGAGACAAATTGTTGAATAAAGTTATTACTTTTGTTTTCTTCACATACAAAAAGTATTCTCGTCGCTTCATAACGTTATGGTTGAACCACTGATGGCAGATGGACTATTCTGATGATGCCTTCCATACTTTTCTGGACCTTGACAGTGTAATTTACTTGGCAGTCAATCAGACAGTCACAAGCCCTTGTTTTCATCAAAAATATATTAAATTGTGTTCCAAAGATGAATGACGCTTTTAGGGGTTTTGAACGATATGGGAGTAAGTGATTAATGACAAAATTTTCATTTTGGGGTGGAGTATCCTTTAAGTGACAAAAGCACACTTCACCCCCGACACATGACAGATGGATACAGGATATTTTCTACTGTTTAAGACTTGAAAAGTTAAGATGTTCACTCTCTGGCTTAATTAAATCTTTTATAAGACTCGGGATCCCTTTTTGGAAAATATTAAAGGTCTACCTTGTGCGCCTGCAACTGGCAACATGTAATATTTGTCATCTGTTAGAAGGATTTTTAAGATTTATTAGTTACTTATATCTATTTTGTTTTACTTGCTATTATTCATTTATTGATGGGGTTTTTTTCATTGTTTCTCTTTCCATCGGAGTTAAGGATGGGGGGATCATGGAAGGGATTAATAATGGACAATATCTTATTGTTTACCTTGTTGTCATTATACCAATCTGTATTGTCACACAAAATACCACTAAAAAGTTTTGAAGTAAAAAAAAAAAAAAAAGGAAAGTTATAAATGTTACTTTTTTGCAAAAGTAACTTGGATTCTATTGTGAATATTTACCAAGAAATGAGCTACTGTACCCTTTGCTTGGAAAAGACATTTTAAAGTGGTTAGGACTAAAGGAATATAGGAATAAACGAATATAATAAATGAGTACAGTTAGTTGGTTCTAAATACTAAATCATTATGAGCTGGACTATGACCTCTACTCCCCAATTCATGACGACACACATGACAGATGCATTTTTTTTTTTTTGTACTGTCTTGAGAAAGCACTTAAAGTTTGACTGCACTCCCTGTTTACCACAGTTTTTGGTCTTATCATGCAATTAAAAAATTACATTTGTTAATTTCAGTGGATTAGTAAAACAATCTGTGTCGTCTCTGGTAGTGCAAGTTCTTGGATTAACAGGTGAGTTCAGACACTCCTTCCTTTACAATCAGAGTCTCAACGCCTGGTTGACCCACCTACATAGGTGAATATAAAGTTCAGATTCAACAGCTTGCAGACACCAGCTTTCTACACACGGAGACAACATGGACCCAAGAGCCTCCCTCTCCATTCTGGTGCTGTTGGTTGGCATCTCCTTGGCGAATCCTGTCAGGGTAAGACTCTAGACTAGTCTCTCAATACACTGGGATGATGCCCTTTCATTGTAAGAATAATAGGCCTATAACTTTTCTTTTTTCATAATTAGAAGCCTGGCCCTCCTAATGCATTCCTACCCATACCTAAATGTGGACATCACTACAAAGTTTTTGGAGACCAACAAGGGTCAGGCATCTTGCAGATTCCTTTAAAGGGTTTCACAAAATCAGGGAATATATCTAAAATGTGGTTGAACGTACACATATTCCTTTCATCAAAATAGGTTTCTTTAATTACAGGATCTGCCGAACACCTGATTGAAGGAGATCTGGTGTTTCCCAAAACTAAAAATGCTCTCTACTGCTTAAACAACAACTGTTTCTGGAAGAGAAACTCTAGCAACCTAGTGGAAGTCCCTTACATAGTGAGCAGTGAATACTGTAAGTGAATTACCTTCAGTCATTGAAAATATGTCTATGCGTGTAAATCGTATTTTAAAACATGTGATACTTTTTGTTTGCAGCCTCTACTGACATCTCAGTAATACAGAATGCCATGTCTACCTTTCACAACAAGACTTGTATTCGCTTCATACCCAGATCAAATCAGACTGACTACATCAGTATTGAGAACAAAGATGGGTGAGGAAGAAACTTTTCATTGGTCTTTAGCAGAAACTCTTTCACAAAGTGTAACATTTTAACAAAGATTTGTGGAATATTCTCTTTTTCTCTTTTTTTCTTAGCTGCTACTCCTATCTTGGTAGAATTGGTGGCAAACAGCTGGTCTCCTTCAAAAGGACCGGTTGTGTGTATCATGGAATCATTCAGCATGAGCTCAATCATGCTCTGGGCTTCTACCACGAGCATACCAGGAGTGATCGCGACCAGTATGTTAAGATCAATTGGGAGTACATCCCAACTGAGAAGGCCAGCAACTTCCAAATACGGAACACCAACAATCAAAACACCACATATGACTACGGCTCCATCATGCACTATGGAAAAACAGCCTTCACCACCCAGGCTGGGAAGGAAACCATCACTCCCATTCCTGATGCGACAGTAGCAATCGGACAGAGGCAGGATTTGTCTAAACTCGACATCCTGAGGATCAACAAGCTGTATGGATGTGTGGTTTAAGATAATTTAATATGGTTCACCTATCCACAGATTAATAATTTATTGAGGTAATGGTCTTTGTCTTTTATGATTTTGAATTTCCAAAACTTGTGGGATAAATAAAGCTAATAAAACTTCAAGATGAAACATGAGCCTCATATTTCTTACTCAAAATCGTATTTCTTAATCAAAATCGTTTTTAGAAGTGTGAGTTTGAAGTCATTTAGTAGCCATAACTTAACAGTCATGCCAAAATTAACAGTGATATCTGCAAAGTATCAATATATAAGTACGTCAAGATCAACTGGGAGAACATCTCTCCTGATACGGCCTACAACTTCCAGAAACAAAACACCAACAACCAAAACACTCCATATGACTACAGCTCCATCATGCACTATGGAAAAACAGCCTTCACCATCCATCCTGGCCTGGAAACCATCACTCCCATTCCTGATGGGACGGTAGAAATCGGACAGAGGCAGGGAATGTCCACATCCTGAGGATCAACAAGCTGTATGGATGCTAAAGATGAGACTTTTTTTTAAAATTTGTATCATGTGTCTGTAGATGAATAATGGAATGAGCTGATTCTTTGTCTTGTGTTGGTGTTCAATTTGTGTAATTGGGTTGGGAAAAATAAACTGAATTAGACTGATCAACATTTAGTTTTTTAAAATCTATTATTCATGAAATATTGAATGAATTACATTCCACTTACATGATCTTTGCATGAGCCCTGGTGCTGGTTACCATGGAAACAAACAGTTCTCCTTTAACAGAAGGGATGTCATCATAATACACAGCTTCTCCTGTCGCCTGCTGAAGGGCAGCCTGGTGTACATTGGGACGTCCCACCGGGTCACTAGAAGACTGAGTCTCTGGTACAAGCTGTAATTTAATTGGTAATGATTAGTTGATGAAGTTGTTAACCACACTTGATATAAAAATGCAAGCTTTATTTTGTTTTTGTGTAACTAGGGGTCTGCCTACCTGGAATGAGTGGTTTCCTTGTGGCACCTCATTTTTGAAGGGTTTTAATGCGCTGAGATATTCTAATGGCAAATCATTCATGCCAACCTCCTTTAACGATAAGATAAAAAAACTATTTAATTAGGAATGAAGTAAATTGTCCTGCTTTTAAACTAATGATTAGCACAATCATACTTTTTGTTGGAGCTCCATCAGCACTTGCATGTAAAACTTGAAAAAGAAGCTGAGTACTAAAGTCTTGCGATACTCTTCCCGTCCACCGGGTGCAGTAGGGGGCACAGAAATTTCTTCTTCTAAGAGCTGTGTTCCCTCTACCAGAAGTTTCTCATCCCATTTTCTGTCAATCAAAAATCAGTGCTCACTGACTGGGATGCATGCAATATAGCAACACAAAAAATAGCAGATAATGCACCACACTTTGCAATAAAACTGCATGTGTACAAACTGTGTCTGTTCTCTCACATAAAAAAAAGTTGTATGTGATTTATGTAGGCCTTGGCTGTACCTTCCCATCAGCTCTTTACAGGTGTGTCTGGCTTTTACCAGAGTTGGCCCCACACCGCCATAAAAAATATCCAGATTCTCCACCACATTTGAGTTGTGTCTGAACACCACCCTCATGCCAGCGTTCACTATGGAGAAGGCGAACTCTCTGCGCTGTGACTGGCGAAATGCCGAAACAAACTCCCACTGAAAAGCACAGGGATTTACATTTAGCTTTTCAGAATGTAAGCTGAATTCATATTGTAGTTGTAGTATAAAAGTGAATTTGTGGGGGGCACGTTTCAAGTCTTTTAGGGCAAGTGTGTTTATTGAATCTTGAATAGTTTTGTAATATAGGCTTTAGTTTTAGCATTAGCTTTAGTCTGTGTCCTCCATTTTGAAGAAAGTACCGGTCTTGAGTGAGCAATGTCAATAGCCAGCAGAATCTCATCTGGTCGTAGAGCCGTTTTACCAAAGCCTGTGAAAAACTCCTCACTAAGACAAATCTCTCGAGCACCATCTGCATTTAAGACAAAAGGACAAATAAAATATTAAATATATAACACATATTACTTTCCATGTCAAATATATTGGGAACTGAGAAATATTGCAAACAAGTGGTTATAGGAAATTATGTACAAATAAAGTCCAAATACACTGGCATTACCATTAGAAACAATGTGTAGTGTACACTCCGCTGCTGCAAGAATGCTGCTCAAGTCATATTTGGGGTTGGCGCTCAGGATATTTCCACCAATGGACTTGAATTTCCAACATAAAATCATAACGTAGACAAGTAATTAAAACACAAATTTGTCATCAAAATTAGTTTTGGTCTCGCATGAAATGTTAATTTAACAATTTAATATTATTTTTGTGGATATATTCCATCAGTCCATCTGTTCCTCTTAATTCCTTGCAGCAGATTGTTTTTGTTACTCACAGCCATGTTGCGAATCTGTTTGCCCGCCAAACACTGTAATGTTTGAACGAGGGCCTGGTAAACCCTGCTTTTCTCTGGCCCGAGTTCTTCAGTTCCTCGCAGGAGGATGTCCTTCAAAACAGACAAACTGCATCCTGCCCCTACAGTTTTTTTTTTTTTCCGCTAAATTAAAAGCAGTGGAGTTAGTGTTTCAATTACGTTGGGCTTTTTAATATTCGCTAAAAAAGCATATGAAATGGTGATACATTGTTTATTCATGATTTACCTGTTTCTCCATTTGACAGCTTGAAGTTCTGGAATGCTTCCACCATAGATCACCAAAGGATGGACGGTTCCCTTCAGATTCATCTTTGGCCCTGTAAAAGATCAGAAACGGGTTGAATGAATGGATGGATGGATGGATGTATGGATGAACTTCTTGAAACCAACCTATGGTTGTGTTCCCAACCAACAGAGGTGCATTGGAGTATTCAGCTTTCAGCTTGATTAAATCTTTCAGATCTGCTGGGGAAATCCACCTGGCCTTTTCACCTTGGAAACAAAGTTGTTCAGCTTTTTGCTTTCGCATAATCTGTAAAAAGGAAGGCATATAACAAAAATTAGTGGCCTGAATTATCCGTTCTTATTAGCTACCACAAGAACACACGGTTTGCTTACCAATAACTCTGGGGGAAAGATCAGATCCTGAGTTGGGTCAAGGGGTAAGACTTCATCCATGCTGAAAAGTTCTCCAGAAATCTACCGATAATACCAGTAACAGAGTTACTAACCTAGACTTACCATTTTCTGTCTACGTATAATGATACGTAACTCATGGATAGGAAATTGTAAGGATTCATATGGCTACTATTGTCTTACATCGGATTCATTGTTGTGAGAATTGCTGTTTTCCATGCAACATTTTCCATTTCCGTCACCATTTTGGCAAGATATCCGAGTCTGGAAAAATATGGATAATTTCTCTACACATATTTGTTTCCTGCAGTCAAACTAAAGAATACAGAATAAAGACTACACAATAGTTTTTTTTTCTTGAAATTTTTTTTACATGTACTAATTTTCAATGATTTGTAGACATTTTTATTTTGTATTATGAGTTAACAGTCCTTACATCACAGAATGTTTTAAATCCATCAATTATCGGTCGGTATCCAGTACAACGACACAGGTTCCCTTAGAAGAAAGAAAACAGAATGTTTAAATTCTTGTGTTCTGCGTTTGAATTCATAATTCTAAAAATGTAAATTAAATCCATAAGTATACATATTTGTTTGTCACCTCCCAGTGTCTCTCGAATGTCCTCCATGGTGGGCTGTGGGTTATTTCTAAGTAATGTGTACATGGACATCACCATCCCAGGAGTACAAAACCCACACTGAGACCCATGAGCCTTTGCTATACGCTCCTGATAAACAACAACAAAAATATCTAAATGGATTGTTCTGGATTACCCATTCAAAATACCTACTTTGAATGCTGATTTATAGTTTGTGTCTGAAGGAGAATCAGGTACCTGAACGGGATGTAGTTTAGTCTTGGTGCTTCCAATGCCTTCGATGGTCACCACTGCTGCACCGTGTAGAGAACAAATCGGCTGTAGACACGCATTCACTGACCAGTGACTGAAGAACCGGTTAAGTATTATGAAACATCACATTTATTGATGACTTTTTAATTTAAAAAGTCTATCATGTAAATGGTCATAAAACAGAAGAAATGTAGTGACATCGGTATGGTTTGATGTAGAAAAAACCTTGGTTGCAAAGAATCCTTTCATTTGTTTGTTTCATACCAAGGTTTTATGCTGTTAGTTTTGTAATATGAGTGAAAGATACAGCACAGTGTCCTGGATAGGGTTGTATCTGGACACCATCACAGTACAGGCCCCACATCCCCCTCCACCACAGCCGTACTTTGTGCCCGTCAGACCTACTGAACACAAAAACAACACACATTATTTTTTTTGTTTTTTTATTATTTGTCTTTCCTGTAAGATATGTAAGTTAAAGAGCTTCTAAGGGGACGTGGTGATGGGACAAAAAACATAAGATGGAAGGAAAATGATGATTCAGTGCTTTTGTGTTTGACGCAAATGCAAAAGCGTTGCTAGTGAACACAAAATGTAAAGTCTCTCGGGGGAATGCTAAACTTTTTCGAGAGAACACAAAAGCATTGAGATATATATTTTCCTCCCCTCATTTTTTTTTCTTTAGGGGCTCTGCAAAACTTAAATATATTTAAGTAAATATAAATATATTACCATTATACACCATTATTTTGAGAATATTTGTCATATGGAAATTACCATACCTTTCCTTCGCAGGTGTAAGGTCCGCGCACCTGGCCCAAAGAAGGTATCCAGTGGCGGATGAAGGTCTCTTGCGTGTTCGGTCTTTTCAGCGCGCAGAGTTATTCAATTTAGGTTTAACTCAATCTGACTCCATTTTAGTATCTGAATTCTAATTTAGGTTGAAAGGCATATTGGTTGTTTGTCGGTCTCTGATTATTCTTACATTCGATTATTCTAATTAACTCTTTACTTTGTATTCTTTTCTCGTTCACTAGGAATCTATGTCGCTTAGGATGCCACACGGCGGCCGCTATGCGTGGGCTCCACAATCACAAAACTCGCCATTCTAATCCTTATATTCAGAGGTTTGTGGCTAATACTATTTACTTTAAATAGTAGGTTTGTTTAGCCCCCTACAATTACCCATGTAATGCTCAAACAATAATCAGCGGTTCTTCTAGACCCTTAGTCTAGACCCCGATAGTTATTATAACCACGTGCAACTTAATTAACACTCCAAATATTAATCAGCGGTTCTGCTAGACCCTTTGTCTAGACCCCGATAGTTAATATAACTTCGTACAACTTAATTAACGCTGAAATCATACACATGGTTAACGTAACTGAGTACAACTTAAACTAAGCTCAAGTGATTAGTCAGAAAACTATAATCTCACCTGATGTGCCCATGCTCCATCTAACCTGAGATTTAGTATGCACTTAACCCTGGACACAGATTTGCGGAGACATACGCATTCACTTAATCTACTTGAGAAAATAACCTCAGAGTGAGTCAGAATAAATCAAATGTAACAATTTATTAATCAGTCAGGTAAATATGTATTATGCCAATTATCTCCACAGCCAATTCAACGATATCAAATCAATACAAGACATCAAATTCTCAAAGACAAATCTAAGAGTAAGATGCATACCTGACTTCGTGTGAAAAATACATAGTGTGAATTTTGTGGACACCTTCACACTACGGGCTTTCTGGCTACAGAATCGCCCTGACCCTTTTGCTGCAGTCCTTTAAATACCAAACCTAAGAAAAACATCCTCCAAATGGAGGCATGTACAAACAATTGGAATTTGCATTAAGCCAGGTCCCAGACCTGGGTGGGTAACAAAAGGTAATTTGCATGGGATTGTTCTCTACGGTGATCAAAGTTTCTCTTAACCCTTAGGATCTGTATTATCTTTTAGTAAGATTAAAAGACCATTGTACCAATCGCCCTGAAACTATTCAAATGAAACCAAACACGAATGTAAATCTTATTTGCATTCATATAGAACATTATATTCTTGACCAGTTTGAGTGAATGAAAAGATGAAAAGGCACAGATGCATATGTGAGAGAGGCGTTTCCTGCACCTCCCCTCTGTGGGGTGTCCTGAAGATGCCAGTGCATTGTTTGCCTCTCAGGAGATCAAAGTATTCTAGTTTCTTTTATCCTTACAGTCGCCCATTTGACCGCAATGTGTCACATATAGGTGAATCCGATGGGGTCACTTGCTCGGTAATTGTCTATCCTTGAGATTTTAACTCCTTTGTGATGTTTGCAGCTGTAGAAACCTCATGAGGGCTGTTTTCATATGCAGAACATTCAGTCTCAGCAGGTGCGTGTTGCTTGAATTCAGCAGGTGGATGAACGTCTCCAGAGTTTCTACCTGTGGTTGAGCTCAGCATGTGAGCACAGTTCAGTGAGTCAGTTTGGGCCTTTATGTCTTGTTCAGTTTACGTGTCATCCTTTCATGGAGAAACCTCTGCTCCTTGTGGCACCTTTTCTAGGACGATAGTCTGACCCATCTTCCTGAATCCTCTCACCTCCGGCGGTGCGGTTATCTGGGCAGACTTCAACAGGTGAAGGGGTTCTCCTTGCTTACACACTGCTTTGTGTGAGACACCTGAAAAGCATCTTAATGGCCATTCAATGACTGAATTCTGATCAACTTAACGTTGTCACCCATTGGGTAATATAGAAAAGTCATAAGTTAACAAGAACAATGAAACAAAAGAGAAACCTGATTTCATGTCAGCAATTGCGAGTGGTACATCTGGTGTTAAAAATCTTTCAAGGTCATATATGGTAGGGTGGTCCCCTGTAAGCATTAATTTAGGTATTCTTGGTCTGAATGAGTCAAAGGAAATGCAGCAAGAGGTCAGTATAACTTGAACATTAATGTAGAGGTATGCATCAATAAACAAATATAATTACAATAATAATAATAATAATAAAATCATCGTTGTAGGTATCTAATAATCACACTGTGCAGGTCAGGAATCTTACAAAGCAAGTCAATATTCTAAGAAGTGACTTAGAACATGATTTAGTATTCTTCTAGAATGGAAATCCTGAATTCCTTGTAACAGATGTGTGTGTGGTGTGTGTGTGTGTGTGGTGTGTGTGTGTGTGTGTGTGTGTGTGTGTGTGTGTGTGTGTGTGTATGTGTATGATAGACAGGCTAAGTCACAGTTGATGGTTTGGTAGAATTGTACATTTTATGATTGATTGATAGAAATGAAGTGCAGGCACTTCACATTTGATAATTTTGATAATGTTTTTCTGTTATTAGTGGTGTGTTGAGAAACCAGGGGCCCTCTGGCTTGTCAACCACCCCAATAACAATCAGAAAGATTAAATATTTTAAATTGTAAGGACTCGTCTGCCTCTGTGTTTTGAAGTTACACCATCGATCTGTGACTAGTCATACAAATGTGTGTTATAGTGTTGTTCCATGAGTTTGCAGATGGTTGCAAATAGTATACATGTTGTGTGTCTCTTTCAGACTGTCATCATGGGATTAATATATTGTCCTATGTGTGTGAGGCTATGTGGTTCTGTCAGTGTGAAGACGGACAATAGATCTTTAGTGGGGTACCACGTTTGTAATCTAAGCCATCATTGTTTTCTGTTATGTGTAGTGTTCAGACTAGAAAGTCTAGATGGGGTTTGTGTTCTGTGCTCATGTCTGGGAGATGGGCGGAGTCTAATCTATAGCAATCTATGTTGCAAAAATTTAGTTCCGGTGCTAATCCGGGAGGCCATATAGATATTTGTGTAGTAATGTTCTCCTGTGAGGTGTGACTGGCCCCTTCAAGTGTCTTCGCACCCATCTCCCGCGTTTCAGGTTATGGTCTAACAATTCTGCTGTCTTGGCTTGGTGCTGATGGGATCAGGCGCCTTCCTGGTATCTGTCCTCCAAGGAATTGCAGTGGTCAGCCTGAGACAGAATCAAATACAGAGAGAACCACAGTTAATTTTGAACTTCTCATCAGTTTCACGTTCAATCATGTGGAATTATTTTAACTACATCATCATCATGTATTGTACTTTTAATTCCAGATGTCACATGAAACTGAGTGTCATTGGTCAGATCTGAATTACTGCTACTGTTTCAGTGCAGTCTGAGTGTGTAACACCCGATGCCGCTCTTGCAGTTGAGCCTTCACAGTCTGCTGTGTCATGAGCATTATAGACCCCAGTTCTGCTGGGGACATTTTCTAGATTAATTGGTGTTTTTATCACCCATGTCATCATGAACTCCAATGGACCAATGTCCATGGCTTTAGTTGCAGTTGCTCTCATTACAGTCAGATCTGTGGGCAGAAATGTGTTCACCTGTTTCGGTGTTGTCTGTTTGGCAAATGTTGTTTTATGGTGTTGATCACACATGCAGATCTCTGTGACACATAAAGACATCTGGTATTTTGGTCTGATGTTTAGTATTTTACACCCCCCTTTCATTATTTTTCAAGTAAATTTAAAAGATCAAATAGTGCTGTGTGGCTGCATTCGACCGTGGCTTTGTGTAAAAACAGTCATGCTCCAAACAAAGGAAGGAAGTTTTACAATTGTGATGTAAATTTTATCCTGTTGCTGTAACCCGTAACCAGCCTCAGAATGCGAGTATGAGGTGAGATCTGGATCAAAATACTTCCATTTTTAAGGAGCAAGATTAGGTGCAAATTCAGAGCTTCTGAGTTCTGCATTGAAATTTGGTTTCAATTTCCAAATAATGTTAGCCACTCTCTTTGATCAGATAAATTTTTTAGTTTGTGCTCGTCAGTGAAGGGCGAATTGGTTCGCTATCTCTGGTGCCACACTATTGAAATGAAAACACACCTCCACCTCCACCTCCTCCCTTTTGGGCACTTAGTAGCAGACCAATTTTAATTGTAAGGGTTACCAAATCACATTTCTCTATGTCATGCCATGCTTGGCGATTATAATATAATGTACATCATAATTTGATTTATAATATAATTATATTATATTAAAATAATATTATTTCTGGTCTCTGGAGATTCTTTGGAATAATATAGTCGCCAATGTATTCGTCTTTTAGAAGACCTTGTGATTTGGCCCTGCAGTCACAGTAGTACACACATGTACATTGTATGTATAACAACTAGTCTGTCTTAAAGCCAATGAGAGACTCTGAAGTTGTTAACATCCAATGACTGCAAACATATTTGGAGTACATGGTCAAATCACAACTCATGTGCGAAATTTTCCATCTGCCATAAGGTCTAAGTTGTCACAAATTGCATTCTCATGTCAATTAATTTGAATATGAAAAGGTGTCGAGGAGCTGGGCAAGTTCAGGGCTGATGCAAAACACAATCACTGTTTTTAGGTCTCAAAGGTTTGTTAAGGCCCAGTAACCATTTGCTTGATATAAGGTGTGATATGTTTAATCGTGTGTTATTTGGCCATGCAACAGGGAGAAAAACATGAGAATTCTGAGTGAGTGTACCCTCGGACTCAGCTTTGAGCCACTCTCAGAAACAAAGCCATTTGTTTTATAAAATCATCACTTTCAATCTGTGTATCAGTTTCAGATTTTTTAAGCTTATCATCTATTGTTTGACTGCAGTCAAAAGGAGTTCTGCTTTGCAGTATCCTAGTTAGTCTTAAAGAGCTGATGTATAATTTTGTTCTACATAAAGTTTTCTTTAAGTTATTTTATCTGTATTGTGATTACACCATTCTGTTTTGCCCAATTTACTTTTCACATATAAATGTATCAACTTAGATTGTCTTCCTTTCATTCAATCACAAGTTTTCCAATTTTTTATTAATTTGGAATTTGTATTCTGTTTGTTCATTCTCATTAAAATGTTGCTCATTTGTTGCAATGAAGCAAATAAAACAACAGAGAAGGCAGTTTGCAGATTAAAACTCTAGGTTCTAGTTTATGACTCTCAGTTGAGTACCAGAATATAATTTTGGATGATGGTATTCCAATTTTTAAGTTTCATCTCTTGTTGCTTAAGCAAACAAAGAGATATTTCCATTTCAGAACAAGGGTGTCATTCCTCGTCTACGCTGCCGCTATCATGTCCCTGACAAGTACGTGGCTTCGTCTAATTCTCAAACCCACCGGATCCGGTCTCCGGTCTAACAATATGAGTATACCGACTCATTCTACAAATGTATATATGGGATGCATCTGTCTTTCCCTCAATATTTCTAAAAGGCAAATAAGAATTGACTTACCACAGCAGCTGGAGAAAGAGAAGGAGATGATCAAACCCTTTGTTCGGTGCAAATCCATATTGCGCTGAAAAAACGTCACTCGCCTGTTTTGGAGATCGTGTCGCCGGTCACCAATTTGTGGGGAGATCACGTCCCGGGGTCACCACTGTAAGGTCCGCGCACCTGGCCCAACGAAGGTATCCAGTGGCGGATGAAGGTCTCTTGCGTGTTCGGTCTTTTCAGCGCGCAGTGTTATTCAATTTAGGTTTAACTCAATCTCACTCCATTTTATTATCTCATCGAATTATGGTTGAAAAGCAAATTGGTTGTTTGTCGGTCTCATATTATTCTGACATTTGATTATTCTAACTCTTTACTTTATATTTACTCGTTCATTAGGAATCTATGTCGCTTAGGATGCCTCACGGCGGCCGCTATGCGTGGGCTCCACGATCACAAACTCGCCAGTTTGATCCTTATTCAGAGGTTTGTGGCGAATACTATTTCTTAATAGTAGGTTGTTTAGACCCTACATTACCCAGTAATGCCTCAAAGCATTAATCAGCGTTTTTTCTAGAACCCCTTGTCTAGACCCTGATAGTTAGTATAACTATGTACAACTTAATTAATATTCCAAGCATTAATCAGCGGTTTTCTAGACCCTTAGTCTAGACCCCGACAGCTAATCTAGCTACGTACAACTTAATTAAATCTGAAATCATACACATGGTTAACGTAACTGAGTACAACTTAAACTAAGGTCAAGCGGTTAGTCAGAAACCTATAATCTCACCTGATGTGCCCATGCTCCATCTAACCTGAGATTTAGTATGCACTTAACCCTGAACGCAGTTTTGCGGAAACATATGCCTTCACTTAATCAACTTGAGAAAATAATTTCAGAGTAAGTAAGAATAAAATCAAATGTAACAATTTATTATAAGTCAAGTAAATATGTATTATGCCAATTATTTCCACAGCCAATTCAACGATATCAAATCAATACAAGACATCAAATTCTCAAAGACAAATCTAAGAGTAAGATGCATACCTGACTTCGTGTGAAAAATACATAGTGTGAATTTTGTGGACACCTTCACACTACGGGCTTTCTGGCTACAGAATCGCCCTGACCCTTTTGCTGCAATCCTTTAAATACAAAACTAAGAAAAAACATCCTCCAAATGGAGGCCTGTACAAACAACTGGAATTTGCATTAAGCCAGGTCCCAGACATGGGTGGTAACAAAAGGTAATTTGCATGGAATTGCTCTCTACAGTAATCAAAGTATCTCTTAACTCTTAGGATCTGTATTATCTTTTAGTACGATTAAGACCATTGTACCACTTGCCCTGAAACTATTCAAATGAAACCAAACATGACTGTAAATCTTATTTGCATTCATTTAGAACATTATATTCTTGACCATTCTGAGTGAATCCAGTGGAGAGAGCAGATGAAAAGGCACTGATGCATATGTGAAAGAGGTGTTTCCTGCACCACCCCTCTGTGGGGTCTTGAAGATGCCAGTGTATTGTCTGCTTCTCAGGAGATCAAAGTATCTGAGTTTCTTTTATCCTTACACAGGTAAGCCAATAACATTTCTTCTGGATCAGCATTCTTCTCCACAATCTTTACATAAAAACAACAACTAAAAATAAACTGACCGTCATTGCTCAAATTTTGTTATAACTGTCAAGCCAAACATCATTCAGTATGTGTCACGTGACACGATTGGATTTTGGAGACCAACATATGTATCACAGACATACACACCAGTGAATTGATGTCACTTTCTATTTTATGTTACTAGTTTTGAGTGGAATTCTCTGAGAAATGTGGAAACTAGAAACATATTAGAACAGACAAACCACAGTCATAGTTAGAGTGTGTATGTGTGTGTGTGTGTACGAGGGGAAAGAAACAAACATGATGGACTGTTTGAAGCATAGAAAATCATTTTCATGGCATCATACATAAGAGGAAAAAAAATAGTTTAGCAGCCCGCTGACTGTCATGTGCCACGATTCTGAAATGCATGTTTAGTCACGCCATTTCAAGTTTGGTAATGTACTTTGTGAGAAGACTAGATACGATCATTAAACATTCTGATACTCACCTCAGTAGAAGTAATAATAATACCATCTGAATCATAGCTTTCATTCTTTCATGATATTAACAAATTCAGTTGAAAACTAATTTCATATTATACACTTTTTGTTTATGAACTAAAGCAATATTAAAGCCATAGTGAAATATTAATAATATTATGAGCCAAAAAAAACTATTAAGAAAAAGACAATTCAGAAAGACTGTACCATTTTAAAATAGAAAAAAAAACACATTTGTCAAATTAAATGTTTGTGCCTTCAGTTACAACCAATACATAATGTAATGTAATGTAATGTAAACATACCTTCTTGCCATTAATGTAGAAGACAAGCTCACTGTTCACAGATAGAGATGACATGATGAGTTGAGAAGGATCACAGTGTTCTGTTGCTGGAGATGCTCCTGGTTTACTGACCATCAGCTGAATGAGCAACTGACTGACTCACATCACATGTTACAGGCTTTGCCTTGCCTTGCCTTTCATGGGTAAAATAACAAGAAGGTGGAAAGCACACATACATGCAGTGGGTTTCCCTCCTATTTTTATATATACATATAATATATCAGTATATATAATATATATATATTCTATATATATCATCTATATATATATGATATTACAACAACATACATATATTGCTTTGGAGACTCCTTCCTTCATCCATTAATTTCACTTTGTGCTGTCAGTGTCTGGGAATAAATTATTAGATTTAAAGGCAGTTCACAAAAAAGTTCACTTTTGTTAAATGTTTAATTAACTTTTTCTTCACACATTTCAGAAATTCAACACCCTCAGAAGACCATCACTTCATTACATTATTCACCTGCAGACACATGAACTATATTAAGTAGTCTGCATAAAACTCATCTTCAGCAGGTGAAAGCTTGCCAAGTGGGCATTGGTTAAGTGAGCTCAGAATAGTATTTTACACTGCATTAAACCATGCCTAGCACATAAAGAACAGGAGTGTACCTGGGTCAAGATGTTATGCCATATATCCTCTGTTATAGTAACTCCTAGTCGTGCTCCCAGTTTCTTTAAAGGGATAGTTCACCCAAAAAATGAAAATTATGTAATTAATTACTCACCCTCATGTCGTTCCAAACCTGTAAGACCGTTGTTCATCTTCGGAACACAATTTAAGATATGTTTAATGAAATCTGAGAGCTCCCTGACCCTACATAAACAGCAACACAACTGTAATGTTCCCCAGAAACATAGCATGGACATCGGTAAAACAGTCCATGTGACATTGGTGGCTCAACTTCAATTTTGCGAAGCAACGAGAATACGTTTTGTGCGCAAAGAAAACAAAACTAACGACTTTATTTTCAAAAATTCTCGCTCCCCCGAGTTTACTGTCCCTCCTCCTTATAGATGATCACACGCATACGCCATGCTGACCCTAGCGTAAACACTGCTGATTACCCCGACTACTTCATGTGGCGCGCTCCCATCCTGAACGAAACAACGTTGAATCCGTTATTACCGTTTCTGGAGTACGTTCGGGGGAAGAAGACTGTTAAAGCAACTTATGTTATTTTTTATTTCTTTGCGCACAAAAAGTATTCTCGTAGCTTTGCAAAATTGAAGTTGAGCCACTGATGTCACATGGAGTGTTTTACCGATGTCCTTGCTATGTTTCTGGACTTGGGAATATTTCAGTTGCGTTGCTGTCTATGGATGGTCAGAGAGCTCTCAGATTCCATCAAAAATATCTAATTTGTGTGTTCCGAGGATGAACGGAGGTCTTACCGGTTTGGAACGACATGAGGGTGGAGTAATTAATTACAGGATTTTAATTTTTGGGTGAACTAACCCATTACGAGGTCAAGTAGGTCCCACATTATTGAATTTATTGAAATTATAATTACTGGAGAATCATATGCTTATGGTTGATATGCAAATTCAAAACAATGGTCAATGTGGCGTTTCAGGAAGACGTAGGAAGTGATGGAATGCTTCTGGTCAAGTGTTTGAATTTGTGAAGAACCAATAAGTGATGATGGGTAAATTACACATTTTAGAGAAGAAGGAGAAGCCTTTTTTTTTTTTTTGAGGCAAGTACAATTGATGTAAGTATGCGTGAGTATGATTTTATTTAGTATGTGTCCATGCTTCGCCCCCGAATGGACTTTTACATGTCATACATACATTACAATGACAATAAATCTAGTTGCTTAGTGGAATTCACAGTTGTACTTGTTTATTTGTAAAAAAATTTACTCTGGGTGTTGTACCACGAGTAACGTCTCGGTTACGTATGGAACCCTCGTTCCCTGAAGGAGGGAACGGAGACGTTACGTTCAGTGACTGACGAATTGGGATCTCGCTCGAGAGCCCAATCACCTTCGAGTGTAGACTAAACAAGCCAATGACATTTGGCGTGCGTGTTTCGCCACGCGCAACCCGCCCCGCAGCACGGTAATAAAAGTAGAGTACGTGCAAACGCACATCAGTTTTTCGCTGAGGAGCCGAGACTACGTGCCTTGGCCTACAGCGGTGGTACAGCAACTGTGGCGACGTAACGTAACGTCTCCGTTCCCTCCTTCAAAGACGAGGGTTACACAAGTAACCTAGACATTCCCATTCAGTCAGTCACGTTCAACTTTACGTCAGTGACTGACGAATTGGGATCCGTATGGAAACTCCACGTGGATTGCTGTAACCACTATTGCTGACCCCCTCCAGTGCCCTGCGGAAGCTGGTAAGTCCCCCCACACCAGTTGGGGCGGAAGTTAGGACAGGGCTGAGACAGAGGTGTCCGCCACTGCTGTTACATACAGTGGCACATTGGATAACACTGGGAAAGCGTACCCAGCTTGGGACGCTACGGAAGCCACATCCCGCACATAGGAGGTATCAGGTGGAATTACACATATGGACTGGCCCATGGCAGTACTACATATGGAAGTCTCTGTGGTAGACTCAACCTGCCTGGGGTGAGATCACTACACAGCATAGATGGCAGTGAACGACTGCCAGGGACAGACACGGGCTTACCGTTATGGGGCGCCGTTACCAGCATACACATGTGGGATCACCCGAAGGGGGAATCACTACACACGGGCACCTAGCCCAGCACAAGGGCTGACATTGGGCATGCACACGAGTGCTGAGCCTGGCGTCTGGCGCTCCGCCATGCCTGACCGCCGAGGGTGCGGGACGAATTCCACCAGGGTTCGCCATGGGGAACTGATTGAGGAGCACAAAAGCGCACGTATCCGGTCCGTAGAGGGAAATGGCACAGCAAGCGTGATCGACACAGAGCAGATCCGGTGTTACTGCCTACCTGAGGCAAATACACGAGAGGACACGGGCTCTACACAGAGATTATAGAATCTCACAAACGTGTTAGGCGTTCGCCCAGTCAGCAAAAAAAACCAAAGTCAGCTCTACAGATGTCTGCTATTGAGGTGCCCCGCGCCAATGCCCAAGAAGATGCCACTCCTCTCGTAGAGTGAGCTCTCACTCCGAGGGGGCATGGTAAACGTTGGGCCTGGTATGCCAAGACTATAGCCTCCACTAACCAGTGGGCAAGTCTTTGTTTGGAGACAGCCTTTCCCTTCTGCTGACCTCCAAAGCAGACAAAGAGCTGGTCTGAGGTCCTGAAGCTTTGCGTACGGTCCACGTAAATGCGCAGATCGCGAACGGGACAGAGCAGAGCGATGTCTGGGTCTGCCTCCTCCCGGGGCAGCTCTTGCAAGTTCACCACCTGATCCCTTGAAAGGCGTGGTGGTAACTTTGGGCACATATCCGGGCCGGGGTCTCAGGACAACGTGAGAGTTAACCGTTCCGAATTCTAGGCACGAATCGTCGACCGAGAATGCCTGCAGGTCCCCTACCCTCTTGACCGAGGCCAATGCGGTGAGGAGCGCTGTCTTTAATGACAGAAACTTAAGCTCTACTGACTGCAGAGGCTCGAAGGGCTCCTCCTTCAGGGCCGTCAGGACCGAGGGGAGATCCCAAGAGGGTAACAGGTGAGGGCGCGGAGGATTTAACTTCCTTGCCCCTCTGAGAAACCTGATGATCAGTTCGTGCTTCCCTAGAGACTTACCGTCGACTGCATCGTGATGCGCGGCAATGGCGGCAACAAACACTTTAAGGGTGGAGGGAGACAGCATTCGCTCCAACCCAACCTGCAGGAAAGAAAGCACGACTCTGATCAGGCATCTACGGGGATCTTCCCAGCGGGAACAGCACCAATCGGCGAACAGGTTCCACTTCAGCCTGTAAACGTGTCTGGTATACAGGGCTCTAGCTGAAGCGATGGTGTTTACTACCGCTGGAGATAGCCCACCTAGAACCTCCGCGTCCCGTCCAGGGACCATAAGTGGAGATTCCACAAGTCCGGACGTGGGTGCCAGAGGGTGCCCCATCTCTGAGTCAGTAGTTCCTTCCTCAGAGGAATCGGCCAAGGTGGGGCTGTCGCGAGGAGCATCAGTTCAGCATCATTGTCCGACTGGGCCAATATGGCGCTACCGAGAGGATCTGCTCCTCGTCCTCCCTGACCTTGCCAAGTGTCTGTGCGAGAAGGCTCACTGGGGAAACGCGTATTTGCATAGGCCCCGAGGCCAGCTGCACACCAGTGCATCCGTGCCGAGGGGTCCCTCGGCCAGGGAGTAAAACAACTGGCAATGGGACGTGTCCGGGGAGGCAAACAGGTCTACCTGAGCGTCCCCACAGCGTCTCCAAATCAGCTGGACTGTCTCGGGGTGGAGTCGCCATTCTCCCGGAAGGGCGGGCTGACGTGAGAGCTCGTCGGCTGCACGATTGAGCTCGCCTGGGATGTGAACGGCGCGAAGCTACCTCAGATGCTTCTGACTCCAGAGGTGGAGATGGCGGGCGAGTTGCGACATGCGACGGTAGCGTAGACCGCCCTGGTGGTTGATGAACGCAACGGTCGCAGTGTTGTCCGTACAGACCATACGTGCTTGTCGCATAGCAGCGACTTGAAGCGGCGTAGAGCCAGCCATACTGCTTGCAACTCGAGGCAATTGATATGCCACTGCAATCGGGGCCCCGACCAGAGCCCCGCAGCTGCATTCCCATTGCACATGGCACCCCAGCCCCTGGCAGAGGCATCTGTTGACACAACAACATGCCTGGATACTTGCCCAAGGGACACCCCTGTCCGAAGAAAGGCAAGATCTGCCCACAGGCTGAAGGTCTGACTGCAGAATGGGGTGACAGAAATCCGGTAAGTGCCGTGTCGCCATGCCCTTCTCGGGACCCGGTCGTGAAGCCAACTCTGAAGCTGTCTCATATGAAGCAACCCGAGCGGCTTGACAGCGGCTGCGGATGCCATATGCCCCAGGAGCCTCTGAAATTGTTTCAGTGGAACCGTCGTCTTGCACTGGAAGGACCCCAGGCAGTTCAGCATCGACTGCGCACGCTCTACTGAGAGACGTGCTGAGAGGTTGACCGAGTCCAGCTCCATGCTGAGAAAAGAGATCCTCTGCACCGGGGTGAGTTTGCTCTTTTCCCAGTTGACCCTAAGCCCCAATCGGCTGAGGTGACTGAGCACCATATCCCTGTGTTCGCACAACTGCGCTCGGGACTGGGCCAGTATGAGCCAGTCTTCGAGGTAGTTGAGAACGCGAATGCCCGTTTCCCTCAATGGAACGAGGGCTGCCTTCACGACCTTGGTGAAGACACAAGGCGACAAGGATAGCCTGAATGGGAGGACCTTGTACTGATATGCTCGACCTTCGAACGCAAAGCGGAGAAACGGACTGTGTCGAGGGAGAATCGAGACATGAAAAAACTCGTCCTTGAGGTCGATCGCTGCGAACCAATCAAAAGACGTACGCACTTAAAGACTCTTCTCTGCGCCAGCCTGCCTGCTGAACGAGCTGTGAAGGGCCTTTCATACTCCAGTCCAGGATTGGTCGTAACCCACCGCCTTTCTTGGGTACGATGAAGTATGGGCTGTAGAAACCTGACCTCATCTCGGCTGGAGGGACCGGCTGTATCGCGTCGTTCGCCAGCAGGACCGCGATCTCCGCACTCAAGACAGGAGCGTCCTTGTCCGGCACAGAGGTGAACCGATTGCCCCTGAACTTGGGAGGGTGCCGGGTGAATTGAATCGCGTATCCGAGTCTGATGGTTCTCATGAGCCAGCGAGACGGCCTGGGGCATGCTAACCAGGCCCCCAGCGACCGAGCAGGCGGGACTAGGGAAACCACCGACGTACCCGCAGTGGGGCAGCGCAGTGGAACACAGGGACCCAACCCGGGAGGCTTCCGTGCGTCCCAGGGTGGGGTCTGAGTGCGCGGCGCGCCACTTACCTGGCTCCACGGCTGGGCAGGGGGCTCGTGAGGAGGCGTAGCGTCCTTGGATTGAACCCTGCTGCCCATTGGCGAAGGTAGAGGGGGACGGCCATGTGGAGACTGGTCTCGCGCACTGCCATCCTCGCCCTCTTGGAACCCGTAGAAAAAGGAACCCGCTCTTCTGTTGAGGTTTTGGGCACCACTGGCTGGGTACCCAACGGCGGAACAGAAAAACCCAGGAACAAAGGTTTCTCCACCCGGCCCTCCGCCGGGGGAAGGAGTGGTGCGGTCACCATCTCCTGAAGAGCCGGATCCAAGAACCCCGGGTCGCCCGTCCCAGGGACGCCGCCCGCCCTGGCGCTTCACGGGCTTGGCAGGGGCGGAGACGGGCTGCGCAGCTTTCCTGCGGCCAGCTCCACGCTGCAGCCATTGTGAAGGCTGCTGCTGCGGCCGAGCTAGAGCGGAGATAGAGGCCACAGGAGGGCGCTCTCAGCGACGAGCAGACAGAGGAGCTGCAGCCGGCGGTGGGGTGGCTACAGCAGTCGACCGCCGGGGCAGGATGCGTCGAGACGCCTCCGTCTGCTTCTGTGTGGCGGAGAACTGTTGGGCAGAGCCCTCCACCGCTTCGCTGAATAGGCTGGCCTGGGAGATTGGGGAGTCCAGGAAGCGATGCTTGTCAGCCTCCCTTAAATCCGCCAAGGTCAGCCATAGGTGGCGCTCCTGTACCACCAATGTGGACATCGTCTGACCCAGGGCCTGCGCCGTGACTTTTGTCGCCCTTAGCGCGAGGTCCGTCTCCGTGCGCAGTTCCTGCAGCACACCTTGGTCAGCACCTCCCTCGTCCAGCTGCTTCTACGCTTTGGCCTGGTGGACTTGCAGGATGGCCATGGTGTGCAGGGCGGAAGCGGTCTGTCCAGCAGCGCTGTAAGCCTTAGCTGTCAGAGCGGACGAGAACTTTCAGGCCCTGGATGGAAGGCGTGGACTACCCCTCCAGGCGGATGCGCTTTGCGGGCAGAGCTGCATGGCGATCGCGCGCTCGACCGGAGGGATGTCCACATACCCTTGGGCCGCCCCCCCTGTCGAGGGTGGTGAGGACGGAGGGGGTATCAGGTCTGTTTCGGGCAGAAAAGGTGCCTTCCAAGACTTAGTGACCTCCTCATGCACTTCTGGGAAGAATGGAACCGGAGGAGGCTGCCGACGTCCGGCCTGCGCCCCCAGGAACCAATCGTCCAGCCTCGAGCGTTCGGGAGAAAGCGGAGGCCTCCAGTGCAGCCCGACACGCTCAGCAGCCCGGGAAAGCATAGCGGTCAGCTCTGGATCTGACTCGGGCAACGCCACTCTACCTGACGGTGGCAGCGCAGCCGAATCCTCATCTCCAGAGCTTAGCTCGCCCTCCGATGCAGCTATCGACATCCTGTCATCCGCCTGTGCACCGCACAAGATGCTGGACACCGCCATGTCCGAGGATCCAGCACACTCGTCCGGAAGCACCAGTTGGTGCGACATGCTTGAGGAATGAGATGCCCGCGGAGACGTACTCGACGGGGAATCTCTCACCGTAACCCTCAGGTCTCCCTGACCGTGAACCGAAGTAGCCCTCCGAGAACCAGAGGAGCTAGAGCGGGGCATGGCAAGGGGGATACCCCCCCGTTTGATGAGGAGGTATCTAGACCGCAAAATCGCGATGGTCATGTTCCCACACTGAGAACACGACTCATCCATGAGCGCTGCTTCAGCACGAGAGGCAGCGATCATGACCATCAGATGGAGGCATGAAACGACCACATCCAGAAATGCACGAGCGGGAAGCCTTCTTTAAAAAGACGCCCGTCGCTCGTGTAGCTCTTTTAGACATTTGCTCTTTTAGAAAAAAAGGAAACACTCTTTTAGAGAGAGCGCTGAAGCGCCCAGGGGAGGTCGCGGCGAGACCGCAGAATGGAAGCTGCAGCACGCCGAAGATGAGCAGCACTGAATGGCAACCCCCCGCTGACACGCCGTAACACCAACGCCACTGTTTCTTCCTTCACAAACTCTCGGAGATTCGTCCTTAGAAGGCTCGGCTCTGAAGCGAAAAGCTGATGTGCGTTTGCGCGTGCTCTCCTTTTGTACCCGCGCTGCGGGGCGGGTGCGCGTGGCGAAACACGCACGCCAACTGTCATTGGCTTGTTTAGTTTACACTCGAAGGTGATTGGGCTCTCGGGCGAGATCCCAATTCGTCAGTCACTGACGTAACGTAGAACGTGACTGACTGAATGGGAACAGATGATTTGCTCTGCCCTGGAGCTTAAATGTGTATCTGCAATAAGCTTTGTTTTGTTATGAGAATCAGCGCACACCGTTTCATGCTAACATATGTCATTGCTCCCCATCTATGTCAGAGGACAGAAGAAAGGCTAAGGAAACGTGTCTTCTGATAATTTATGAAATCAGACTTTTCATTTTAAAGAGAAAAAACATAATTTTTCTGGATGTACATTTTTTTATTATTAACCTGATTTTCCCTAGAAATTTAACACCAACAAAAGACAAAGACCATCACCTCATTCGATTCTTCATTTACGGGAATATGAACTACATTAAATTATCTGACACACCACATACATATAAAACTCATCTTTAGCATCCATACAGCTTGTTGATCCTCAGGATGTCAGTGTTGGACATTCCCTGCCTCTGTCCGATTTCCACTGTCTCATCAGGAATGGGAGTAATGGTTTCCAGGCCAGGATGGATGGTGAAGGCTGTTTTTCCATAGTGCATGACGGAGCTGTAGTCATATGGAGTGTTTTGGTTGTTGGTGTTTTGTTTCTGGAAGTTGTAGGCCGTATCAGGAGAGATGTTCTCCCAGTTGATCTTGACGTACTTGTCACGATCGCTCCTGGTTTGCTCGTGGTTGAAGCCCAGGGCATGATTGAGCTCATGCTGAACGATGCCGTGATACACACAGCCATTCCTGTTGAGGGAGACCACCTGTTTGCCACCAGTTCTACCAAGAGAAGAGAAGCACCTGAGAGCAGAGAGGAAATAAAGGGGTTAATTATTTTCAATGTTTTGGACTAAGGCCAGTTAAATATTTTTGGTTTTGTATGATTGTTCTCACCCATCTTTGTTCTCAATACTAATGTAGTCAGTCTGAGTTGATCTGGCCACAAAGCGAATGCAGGTTTTGGAGTGAAAGGAGGACATGGCGTTCGCAATCACTGATCCGTCATAATAGGCTGCAAACAAAAAGGCAGACAACTTTAAAATGAGATCTACACGAATGATAGATATGTTCAATGAACGAAGGAGATTCACTCACAGAATTCATGGCTCACTGTGTAAGCGACCTCCACTATGTTGTCAGAGTTTTTCTTCCAGAAACAGTTGTTGTTTAAGCAGTAGAGAGCATTTCTGGTTTTGGGAAACACCAGATCTCCTTCAATCAAGACTTCAGAAGATCCTGTATTAAAGAGAACCACATTGATGATGTAACACAATATATTTATACACTCTGAACACTTTTTAGAAATGTGACCCATTGATGGCTTTACAGAAATCTACAAGGTATCTGACCGTTATTGGACTCCAAAATCCTTGTAGTGATGTCCACACTTTCCGGCTCTGACACAAACACTCCTTCAAAGCTTTCCTCCTGGTGGCAGAAACAGAGATGTTTAAAACGACTCATTTGAGAAACGTTGATTATTTAAGGGAGACACTAGACTGGATCTTACCACGAGAGGAGACGCCTGTGAGACGCCAAAGAGCAGCAGCAGAATGGAGAGGGAGGCTCTTGTGTCCATGTTGTCTCAGTGTGTAGAGATGTTCAGGATGCTCCTGTGCTGAGCTTTGGTGTCTTTGTGCTGTCAGACCTGGACTTTATATTCTCCTGAGTAGGTGGGTCTACTGGGGGCTTATGGGTAGGGTCTTAGTGTCCAGAGACTAATGTGTGTAACTAATGGGAGGACACTCTAACCTTGATTGTTAGTCCAAATCCTTGCAGAAACAGACAATACACTTAAGTTTACTCTATTTATTGGTTTTAACACTAAAGTAGACATGCTGTAGTTTTTGTTTTCTTAGTGCCCCAGAACAGTAGCATACTAAAGCTTTGAGAAACAAACCTGCTTCCATTTCAGCTGAACTGTATATTTTGTTATGTAGTCCGGATACTTTAATCAGTTCTTGGGATGCTTCATTATAATTGCTCTAAATGTTTCTTTGTTCTTAACTGCAATTTAGTAAAGGGTCTCAGTACAACAACTGTTCAAAGTTGAGTTCAAAGGAAACCCATCATGACTCAACAATAAGGTTGCTTCACTGGCCTAAAGCTGCTATGAGAGAGTCGTAATGAATGATAAATAATTAAGAAAAAAAACCCATATAATTTAAATGTATTACTTCAGCTGACACAAATTAATCTGAAACAAAAGCCTACATTATTGTAAGTTTTTTTTTTTTTCATTCAAACGTTCTTTTCCTTTAGTTTGTTTATGATGAATAATGAAAATAAAAAGAGAATTCACTTTTTGTAGCCTTACATTCTGCTGTTATCATCTGTAAATGTGCTGTGAAAATACAGAACAACAAACGTAGGTATACAAATAGGGCTCTTAAAAGTTCCCAAATTTAAATGAATTGTAAGTGATACTACTAATATGCTTATAGTTATATAAACAGAATAGCTGGCCCAAAAATAAAAATACCATAATTTCTCCCCCTCATGTCTCTCCAAACCGTTATGACATTTTCATCCGTGAAACACAAGAATCAAGGGGTGGTGATTCTGACTGTCAAGCTCCAAAAAGCACATAACAGTAGTTGATTTGTGATTTGTGTGCATTATTCCAAGTCTTCTGAATTCATGTGATTGTGAAAAACAGACCGTAAATGAAGTTATATTCACTTATACAGCCATGTTCCGTTCGTAACTGGTGTTCATGACAAATCATTTGTTTTGTTTAAGTGTAGCAAAGTTAGTGCACTTTACAGCATATAAGGAGAAGAAGAACCTGCTCACAAACTGCATTGGTTCTTGCGTCTGGTCTACTGGGGAATTATGGGTAGGGTCTTAGTGTCTAGAGACTAATGTGTGTAACTACAGGGAGGAAACTCTGACCTCGCCTGTTACTACAAAAATGTACAGAATCAGAAATGGTTCTTACATTTGCTGAATTGATCCATCAAAATTAACATGGGTTTTAGGTGCAGGGACCAAATTATCAATGCGGTTAGGACCAAAGAAACATTTAGTCCATTTATTATAAAGCATATTATAAAGCATGCTTGAGAACTGGAAAGGCACTATATAAATAAAATGTATTATAACTTATTATTATTATCACAGCAACTGAGTAAAATAACTGGACTAGAGAACAAAATATACAGTTCCACTGAAATGGAAGCAGTTTTGTTTTTCAATGCTTAAAGTTCTGGGGCCTCCCCCTGTATGCTGCACGCACTAAAACACAAACATTACAGCATTTCCACTTTTGTGTTACCAATAAATAAATTACTTGAAGATTAGTGTAGTATTTGTTTCTGCAAGGATTTGGACTAACAGGTGAGGTCAGGGTTTCATCCCTGTAGTTACACACATTAGTCTCTGGACACTAAGACCCTACCCATAATCCCCCAGTAGACCCACATACTCAGGACAATATAAAGTCCAGGTCTGACAGCACAAAGACACCAAAGCTCAGCTCAGCACAGGAGCATCCTGAACATCTCTACACACTGAGACAACATGGACACAAGAGCCTCCCTCTCCATTCTGCTGCTGCTCTTTGGCGTCTCACAGGCGTCTCCTCTCGTGGTAAGATCCAGTCTAGTGTCTCCCTTAAATGATCAATGTTCCTCAAATGAGTCGTTTTAAACATCTCTGTTTCTGCCACCAGAAGGAACGTTTTGAAGGAGTGTTTGTGTCAGAGCCGGAAAGTGTGGACATCACTACAAGGATTTTGGAGTCCAATAACGGTCAGACACCTTGTAGATTTCTGTAAAGCCATCAATGGGTTTCACAAAATAGTGGTAAAATGTGGTCAAGATGTATAAATATGTTATTTTATTAGTATGGTTCTCTTTAATACAGGATCTTCTGAAGTCTTGATTGAAGGAGATCTGGTGTTTCCCAAAACCAGAAATGCTCTCTCCTGTTTTAACAACAACTGTTTCTGGAAGAAAAACTCTGACAACATAGTGGAGGTCCCTTACACAGTGAGCAGGGAATACTGTGAGTGAATCTCCTTCATTCATTGAGCATATCTATCATTTGTGTAGATCTAATTGTAAACCCTTTTTATTTGCAGCTTCTTATGAGAAATCAGTGATTGCGAACGCCATGTCCACCTTTCACTCCAAAACCTGCATTCGCTTTGTGGCCAGATCAACTCAGACCGACTACATCAGTATTGAGAACAAAGATGGGTGAGAACAATCATACAAAACCAAAAACATTTACCTGACCTTAGTCCAAAACATTGATTATATTTAACCCCATTATTTCCTCTCTGCTCTCAGGTGCTTCTCTTCTTATGGTAGAACTGGTGGCAAACAGGTGGTCTCCCTCAGAAGGAATGACTGTGTGTATCACGGCCTCGTTCAGCATGAGCTCCTTCATGCCCTGGGCTTCTACCACGAGCAAACCAGGAGCGATCGCGACAAGTACGTCATGATCAACTGGGAGAACATCTCTCCTGATATGGCCCAAAACTTCCAGAAACAAAACACCAACAACCAAAACACTCCATACGACTACGGCTCCATCATGCACTATGGAAAAACTACCTTCTCAATCCAACCTGGCCTGGAAACCATCACACCCATTCCTGATGAGACAGTGGAAATTGGACAGAGCCAGGGAATGTCCAACACCGACATCCTGAGGGTCAACAAGCTGTATGGATGCTGAAGATGAGGAATAATTAAATATGTATCATGTGTCTGTAGATGAGTAGTGATGATGGTTTACTTTCTGGTGGTGTTCAAGTTCTGAAATGTGTGATTGTGGTGGGAAAAATAAAGTTAATCAAAGTGCATAACACTTTATATTGTTTGCTGTTTTTATTAATAAGGTAAAGGTGTTTATTTTGCAATAATATGTGACCACGTATGACTGGTTACCACCCAAGTTTTTTATTAAAGCGAACTTAAGCCTCAGGACTTTTTTATTAGAAAGCTCATGTGTAAGATGCTGTTTTCTGGAGAGTACATGCACTCTTTGTCTCATTGTCTCTGGTCAATAGTTTGCATGGTTTTATGTTAAATGGACATGAAATATTGATTTGATTCATTATGTCAGTGTAAAATCATGCCTGAATTAAAGTATAAAAATCATATTTGACACAAACTCTAAAATGTAAAGTACAAAAAAAATAATAATTACGAAAATATGCAAACGAAATGTTTTCGTGTTGACCCCATTTAACTAAAAGCTATTTTATGGTTCGACCTTGGCGATAAAGAAATCACACCCCTCATCACAATGGTATGACCAGCATCGGACTTACGAATCACTGTTAGCACAGAGGGGTGATCTTTTTTTTTAAACTTCCACGTAAGCAGTGACACGAATAAATATTTGGCTCTACGAACATTTCGTGACATTGTACTGCGTGAAGTTGTCAAAATAATACTTTTAAATGTATATTTTGCGTGACCATACCAACACAGCACCCCTCTAACCCCCCGCGCTCCCCTATAATGGACCGATCCATTGTCTTTTCAGTTGTTCTTCCGCGCATGCGCAGCAGCCTCTTGCCATCCGGGAGGGTTTTTGTGTCGCTTTCGGACCTGCCATTGTCTTGCTTTGTTCTTGGGTTCAAAAAGCCGTTTTTTATCTGCATTCATTTCGGTAAGTCCTTCATTTGTTGTGCTGTTTTTATCTGCATTCATTTCGGTAAGTCCTTCATTTGTTTTATATACCTATAATGAGCGTATACAGCTTAATCTTGAGTTGTTGCAAATTCGTGTTTTTAAAGGATGGCCGTTTTTAGGCTCACGTTTGTGATCAGCTGTGTTAAGTTAAATCATGATGGCGGAGCTCGCGACATGATGGCTATTAAATAAAAACAATATAATGTTTTGTCCTTTCTGTTTTTTTTATTTGATGTCTGTTAATTATTATTTCGTTTGAATTTGAAATAACTATATATAGTGATAATAGGTGGTTTTTAAATTAGATTCGGACCGGTTAGGCCTCATATTAGCCGGTTAGCTTTAGCGCGAGACCGGCGCGTGAGTTGCAGCTCAGACCTATAGAACTCATACTTTTATGCAGCAATATATCTGTATACAATAATGAATTCATTTAATATTAATGACACTAACTTGTCTAGTTTTTTTTTTAGGAGGCTACGTGACTCGTGGTTACACTCTGGATTAATACAGGTTTAACTGGGTCTAATTAAACCAGTTTATTAAAAGTTTAAGTCGTTTATTAAATTTTAAAGGTGTTATTTTGCACCTTTTCTATTAGGATTACTGCTGGTTTTGTTGGGTTGGGAAATGTCATGCCCCATCTGCAGTTTCTTTGTGCTCTTCAGTGAAATGAATCTGAACACAGATATGTTCAGTAATATTTTCTTTAATTTTGTGTTGTCTTAGGTGTCTTTTATGAATAATCAAAAGCAGCAAAAGCCAACGCTTACCGGCCAGCGTTTTAAAACTCGCAAAAGAGGTGAGTAGTCTAAGGAACACTTGATAACAGTGTTTTAAAGTGGTGCCTCCCATTTATAACTTTCTCTTGTTTCCTCGCAGATGAAAAGGAGAGATTTGACCCTACTCAGTTTCAAGAAAGTATTGTTCAAGGCTTGAACCAAACTGGCACAGATTTGGAAGCGGTTGCAAAGTTCCTCGATGCCTCTGGCGCCAAGCTCGACTACCGCCGGTATGCTGAGACCCTCTTCGACATCCTGGTGGCTGGAGGAATGCTGGGTAAGCAGCCGTCTGCAGCTCTGGCAATGGGCTGCTATTTAGTCTTTTATTTATTATTTTTTAATTTTACTAAATATTTTTGCTAATTTATATAAATGTGTATTTTTTTAAAATTGACATTGTATTAATTTTACTAAATGTTTATAAAAGTATATCTACATTTTATTTTTTTGAAAATATTTTCACTAATTTATATGGAAATGTGTATCTACAATCTGTGTTTTAATTTCATTTTACTAAATATTTTCACTGAATGTTTTTAGATGTACTCTATATTTAAATTAAAGTTTATTTTTACAAATTATGTTCTACTCATTTATGGGAGTCAAATAGTTACATTTATATCTTGTAATAACTTTTACAAAATACTTTTACTAATATTAAATGTGTACATGTACTTTTTTTTAAACAAATTTTCAACTATGTAATTTTCATCTACATTGTTTTGCAGAGGTATACGGGACATCTAAAAAAAAAAAAATCTAAATATTTGGACTAATATCATAACTACAATTATAGGATTATTTACTTTAAGTATTTCTACTAATATAATTAGCACAATACATTTAAAGTTTTTACTAAATATTTTTTAATCACTACAATTTATTCATTTTTATTTCTTTTACATAAATATTTTTTTACTAATATATTATATATAAAGTGTACACTACCTGTTTTTTTTTTTACTAAATATGTTCTACTACCATCATTTATAAATAAATTGTCTACAGTTGGTTTTTGCTAAATATTTCTATTTTTTACTATATTCTTTTAGATATGCGACTCTCACTTGACAGTGAAACGTGCTTTTGTTCTGTCCAATATTTAATGTCATGAGACAAAGGTTATTATCAGGGCAAACTCTTAAGGACTTGTTTTATAAGATGGACCCAGAAAAACTTTTGCAATTTCTTTCAAAAGTACATTTAAAGTTCTTTTAGAGAAATTGTGCAATCTTTTTTTATATATATTATATATATATATATTATATATATTTATATATATATAATAATATATATATATTAATATATATATATATATTTTATTATTTATTGTATTTTGTATTGTTTTCTACTATATTTCTAATGTATAATATTTGCCATGAAATAGCCTGTGAAGCTGATGTGGCAATGAACTTAAATTAGACATAGACATATAATAATATATGTAAATGTATGTGTGTGTAATTTTTACTTTTATTAGTTTTAATTTTTCCATCCCGCAGCCCCAGGATGGACTCTATCTGATGACATGACCCGTACTGAGTACTGCCTCTTCACGGCAAGTGAAGACCTGGAGACCATGCAGGCTTACGCTCAGGTATTTACAATTATATGCTACCTGACCGGGAAATTGTTTCCCAGAAAAATAGTTGTTTTGGAGCTTGTTCTGAATTAATATTGCTGTGACAGGTGTAATTTGTTTTTACCGGCTTCCTCCTTGCATGTCTCAACATGTTCGCCTTGTGTGTAGGTTTTTAACAAGCTGATCAGGCGTTACAAGTACCTGGAGAAAGGGTTTGAAGAGGAGATCAAGAAGGTAAGCAAAGTTGTTGAACTAAGGATAACACCATATTTGTTAGTCAAACAAAGTGTCTCGTTGTGCATCTGGAAAGTATCGTCTTTTTTCTTTTCTTTTTTCACAGCTGCTGCTTTTTCTAAAAGGGTTCACAGAGTCAGAGAGGAATAAATTGGCCATGCTTACCGGAATCCTGCTGGCCAATGGCAATATATCAGCCTCCATCCTGAACAGCCTCTTTAATGAGAACTTGGTCAAGGAAGGTAATGACAGACCTGTTTAATGGCGCTAGACTAGCAGTGGCACTTAGAGTGAAGAATTTGTAACTAAGTTGTCATCTGGGTTTTATTGCAGGTGTCTCTGCTGCCTTCGCTGTGAAACTGTTCAAATCTTGGATCAACGAAAAAGACATCAACTCAGTTGCTGCTAGCCTGCGTAAAGTTGGCATGGACAACAGGCTGATGGTATATATTGTACTTGGGATGCAACACACAAAATCCCAAAAGTGTCCAAAATATAGCTTAGTTGGAGTAATATATGTTATGTAAAAATCTATGAATAAAACGGTAAAGGTTTAGTGTGTGAATAATACTTTGATTATATGTAATTAAAACTATAAAATAATCAGAAGTAAAATAACTAAACATGATCTTTGAATGTTTTGGTAAATAATCTGTAAACGGTTTAATAACATTATTATTTGGCAATAATTCATAAAAATATGAATATAAATAAATAAAAATTAAGTTGAGTTACTAAACTAAACCTGAAATTTAAAAACAAAATAAAAGCCATATAAGAATACAACAGCTTCACAGCAATTGACAAAAGCACATTACTTGAGTAAACTAAAATTAACAAAATCTGAAATTTTACAATTTTGTTTGCAGCCTCAAAAGATGTTGAACTTTTCTTATGCCACATTAATCTCATGCCAATTGTTTTTTTTCTTGCTGATGTTAATGTAACCTCTTTTGTGCAAAACAGGAGCTGTTCCCTGCCAACAAGCGTAGCTGTGAACACTTTTCAAAATATTTCACCGACGCTGGGCTGAAGGAGCTCTCGGACTTCGCTCGCAACCAGCAGTCCATTGGAGCACGCAAAGAGCTTCAGAAAGAACTGCAAGAGCAGATGTTGCGCGGCGAGACCCTCAAAGACGTGAGTCTCTGCCTTGTCCATCTCTGGCCATTTTAATTTTTAAAGCACTTTTAAAATTCTATAGTGAAGTTCATTTTCACATCTTTATTTAAAAATAAGAATGTTTTGAATCATTATCCATCGTTTGGCTTTGAAGGTTTACTGTGCCTGTATTTGTTTAATTTTTGTCTTGCTTGCTCCCCAGATCATTGCCTACGTTCGTGAAGAGATGAAGAAAACGAGCATCTCTGAGCAGACAATGATCGGCATCGTGTGGACCAGTGTCATGAGCTCCGTCGAGTGGAATAAAAAGGAGGAGCTCGTCACAGAGCAAGCCATCAAACTCTTGAAGGTATCTATGATGCTTCTGGAAGATTTAATGATCTGCAATACTTCCTTTAATCAAATTACCGGTAGTAATCTGTTTTGCTAACTCTTTGCAGCAATACAGCCCACTGCTGAAGGCCTTCACCTCCCAGGGCCTGTCTGAGCTCACCCTCCTGCTGAAGATCCAGGAGTACTGCTATGACAATATCCACTTCATGAAGGCCTTCCAGAAGATCGTGGTGCTTCTTTACAAAGGTGTGTCTTCAATAGCTGATCTTTTCAAAACTATGCACTTAAGCCCAAGGCTTGGCACACTGTGGTATGTTTTGTACAAAAAATGTTACCTAGCCTGTGCAGCGCTGTGCATATGTTATGGCTGGTTAAAGTGTTTTGAAGAGGTTTTTTTTTTTTCTTGCCTCTAGCTGATGTTTTGAGCGAGGAGGTTATTTTGAAGTGGTACACAGAATCCCACGTGGCCAAAGGAAAGAGCGTCTTCCTTGAGCAGATGAAGAAGTTCGTAGAATGGCTGAAGAATGCCGAAGAGGGTAAGCAGGTTTTTTTGTTTTTCTCTGAAACTTTCAGGTTAAAATAGTTCATCTAATGATATGTTTTGTTCCTTTCAGAGTCCGAATCCGAGGAAGAGGAGGGAGACTAAAACACCATGTCAGCAGAATGTTTTGTTACAGAAGTGCTTGTCTTTCTAAAAAATTGGCTTTTTTTTTTTTTTTTTTATTCTACCTCCTGTTTTTCAAACCATAACATTTAGATGTCATTTAAGGGCTTTATAACAAATGATTAGTTTTAACAGATTTTTCTAATATTAAGGTTTACACTTAAAATAGCACAAACGTTGTGGTCAACCTTTGTAATTATTTACTCACTCAAGGAACTTTTAAGTGTTGACACAGTTTGGACATCTTAAATTATTGTTATAGTGATTCCTTTATGAATTGACATTCCATTGAATTAGATCAGGCTGCCTTGTTTGCTTTTAAGATACCCTTTTCTATATGGTATTGATGCCTTCATGCCCTGTCATGATCAGTGTCCACAAAGGGAAAAAATGGTCTCCTTGTCTCATCATGATGTTATTGCCAAAGGGTTAAGTCCTTCTCCCATAACATCCATCAGTGTTCTGTTCCCTGCCTATGAAACTGTACAGTGCTGAGAACAAATTACAGATCACCCTGTAAAGACCCTTAAATGACTCCCTCTTCTATGTATCTTCATCCTATTTGTCACCAATTTCTTTAATCTGAATAACTAATTGACTTTTTTTAAAGAAATAAAGACCTAGAAGCATATGCATTGTGATTCTTGCCTTATTTTCTGTTTAGCATGCTGGTTTGAGTAATTGCATAATCAGATTTCAGTCCACCATTTTAAAATTGCATGCAGTATGTGGCTTCCTCTAGGGGGCACCTCAAAACCAAAGATGGAGCTCATTCAGAACATTTTCCAAAAATCATTTTATGGTTTGAAAAAGTCACGAGTACAGATGTTTTTCTTGTACAAAAATACTTGCTCATTAAATAGCAGCTCATTTGATGCTTGGCATGTGCAAAGGACCACTTTTAGAAGAGCGGACAATTCAAGTATTAGAATACGACAGGCTAGTGTTTAAAGGGTTACTCCACCCCAAAATGAGAATTTTGTCAATCAATTACCCCCATGTCGTTAGTCTTCGGATCACAATTTAAGATGTTTTGGATGAAAACCGGGAGGCTTGTGACTCGCATTGACTGCCAAGTAAATTACACTGTCAAGGTCCAGAAAAGTATGGAAGACATCGTCAGAATAGTCCATCTTCCATCAGTGGTTCAACCGTAACGTTATGAAGAGACGATAATACTTTTTGTATGCGAAGAAAACAAAAATAACGACTTTATTCAACAATTTATCACCGTAGCGCCATTTTTGAGAGTATCACATTTGCCACGCAAGCAGGTACGCATCGTTGTGTCAGTCGCTCTGCACGGATGTGCTGTTTTCGTTCAAATCAAAGCGTAAATACACGTAAACAACGTATCCTTGAGTCGCGGCTGACACAGAAGAGTGTACGCTGCTTGCGTTCAGCGCATATTCTCCAAAATTGCGCTACGGTGATGCGAGACACAGAGGAGACAAATCGTTGAATAAAGTCATTTTTTTCTTTGCGTACAAAAAGTATTCTCGTCGCTTCATAACATTACGGTTGAACCACTGATGGCAGATGGACTATTCTGACGATGTCTTTCATACTTTTTTGGACCTTGACAGTGTAATTTACTTGGCAGTGAATGTGACAGTCACAAGCCTCCCGGATTTTATCCAAAATATCTTAAATTGTGTTCTGAAGACGAACAAAGCTTTTACGGGTTTGGAACGACATGGGGGTAATTGATTAATGACAAAATTTTCACTTTGGGGTGGAGTATCCGTTTAAGATGATTTGAAGGTAGGCCATATTGTTGGTATAATGCATTGTTAAAAAAAAGTGCAAATATTTACAAAAGCCTTACAATATTTCCAGTACATTATGTGGTAGTTCCATTGCACCTTTTTTTTCACATCTGTATTGATAAAACGTGTTTTCCTTGCAAGCAAGAGTCATTCTGCACAGTCTGCAGATTCGGACAAACCTACAAGCTGAAGTTTTGATTTGTGCAAGACACGCAGGTAAACATTTTAGATAGAAACGACTGGTTGGTCGACATCGACATCTTGATGCTTTCACAGAAATAATGCTACCTTTAAGCGTTCACGTCAAAGATGAGGTATCTGAAAATAAATTGTAATCAGTAAATGTTAGGCTCAAAATTGTCATTCCTATTAATGTAAACAATATAACAAAAGGTTCAGCAGTTGATGTTTCAGTAGTGTACTTGAGCTTAGCGCACGCTACAAGACAGAAGCTTGCTGATCTTTCCCCTTGACCTTTGTCAACTTAAAATGTGCCAACTTGTGGGACACATTCTGGAACACTTTCTGAAACCAAATTGGCCTTTATTAAGTCATGCACACTTTAAAATGCAAGACAGCTGCAATTAGCAATAGCCAGTGAAATTCCCAGATGAAACTTCCATCTACTAATTTCTCAGAAGACCACTTTTTGCTTCCATTTGGTGCAAATCAGTGGACAAAAAAATCATGTTGACATATCACGAATCAATATAGTATATATATTGTCAATATAATATAAGAGATAAAATTTCATACTATAAAGTTGTGGAAAATGATTGCATAATTGATGCATCAAGTCTGCACTCTAACATTGACGACAACAAGTCTTGAAATGCATGCAATGCAACAAGCTTCTGCCTTGACGTAGGCACTCGTGAGTTGAACTTGTGCTCAAATGGCCTTCCTTCGTGCAATTTCAGTGAAATATACAATTTGGCATTTTATGATTAAGAAGCACAAGCATCAATGTACCTTTTTTCCTGAGCCTGCACTGGTGAGCACTACTACTTAGTCTACACAACATTATCTCACCAAAGCAGTAAAGAAAGACCAAAAGTATTTAGAGTAGCATTTGAGACAAGGCTACAGAGCAATTGGGGTCAGGGTCATAACCCAGGGCTCGTGTTAGGGATCATGTACCTTGACCAACACCAGTTCCCGAGACATGAAAGATTATGCTCTCATTATGAAATACTTCCACCTATAGCATTCAGTCATGTGCCACTTGAACTTTCTAATAAATATTTAGCATGCTTTGCCCAACCCAAATTATCGTGCTTAGGTTAGAATCTTGTTTACAGTCTCCTGAGAGCCGTGTTGGGATTGTGGTCCTGGCATAGATGTGGAGACATGACAGCGTTGTACTGACAGCGACCACTGCAAACCGCAAGGTTTCAATTACCATCATGTGACGTGCAGGAGGCAGACACAAGACTGTTTTTTAAGGCGAGGGATGGTGTAGCTTACTATATCTGATACTGAAATAGCCTCCCACCAGGTGCAACTTTACACATATTCTCCGGTTACATTAACCAAAACACAGTTGATAAGGTGGACACACATGCAGAAAAAGTGCAGATTCGTCTCTTTCATGTTGCTCGTTTTGTCTGTCCTCAGAGATTAAACAATAAAAAAAATGTTTTGTCTCTGTGCAAGGCAATGTCTCTTTACATGTAAACATTCAGAAGTTGAGAGCTCGTATGTAGCAGCGGTCAGTTGGGAGAACTTCTGCTGTCACGCAGTTGTGTGCTTTTCCCCGTCTCTAAGCTGCAGAAGTACATGATAATTGAAAGGTATTAGAATTCACACCCGCACAACAATCTGTTTACAATTCTATGCTAAATACGTAGGATTGCATTATTGCAGTTGAACACTTAAGAGGACAATTCAGGAAAAGGTAGTTGCAAGGCACTTCTGGCAAGTAATAGGAAGTTTTGGCATGCAAATACATTACCAAATATGTCACAATTTCTGGCAATCCAACCTTCACAGAATCAACAGGTGGCAGTTGATAGTTGACCACCTTCAAGGACTCACCATTTTCCTTTGGTTACTCAAGCAGAAGGTACAGATGGGTCGGACTGGGGGAGTTTTGAGGTTGGTGTTGCTTTGTAAGATGTTGTGATATTTCAGACACGGTTGCCCATCCCTGCAGTCATCCCCTAGCAGAAGTACATTGGCCAAGTGTGAAATGTAGCTTGATGCCAATCGCAGGGTCTCGATTTTTGACAACTTCCTGTCGGCCGGCTCCGTGGGGATCAGGGTACGCAGAGCTGTGAAGGCAGTGTTGACGCTGTGTGTGCGGTCTCGCTCCCGAGCGTTAGCTGCCTGACGTTGTTTGCTCACCCCTGCAAGTCTACGACCCCCTCTGCGTCTCCCCGCCTCCCTGTGGCCCTGCATAGGGCTCCCAGCTCCGGTGGATTTCTCCGAGCTTTCGCTGCCACTGTCGAGCTCATCAGGGTCGGAGGGCAAGCTCAGGGTATCGTGTGCAGGATGCTCGTGTTCCTCTGTGGTGGACTTCATGGCGTGCAGAGACAGACTGGTTGTTGTTGGTAGTCCATGGTGTAGATGCTGGCTGCCCATGGTGCTTTAAGCTGAGTGAAAATAGCAGCCGGGGGGCAGCTGCGTCTGATCCGGTATCCAGAGATCTTCCGTGGCCCCGTAGCACTTCAGCATGCCATTTCTTGAATGACTGTTCCCTTTCTGGATTTGTCTGCCACCATGTGGCTGTGGAAAAGGATGGACAGGTGGAGCTGTGGGGGGCCACCTGTCATGCCCCAAAGAAGGAGGACGTTTGAAGATATATAAATAAGTGCACGCACCAACACACGTATAGGGATTTTGGTAGGGTTTTTTTTCACCTTTGGCCTGAAATATTTGGGTACCGGGTACTGTGGGTGACCTTGTGCAGGTCAACAGGAAGCCAGAACGGTGATCTGATGTACCTTCTCTGAGAAGACCCACCTCTGTTTTTGTCCCTTCATTCTGGTCCATTCATCCCTCGCCCCCTGATATTGTTTGCTCAACATTTCACGTTCTCTATGGCTTATACATTTCTTTGTATGTTATATAATTTGTATGCAATAGTTAAGCAACCTTGTTCTGTTTGACCCAGCGCTAAATTTAGCTCAGAAAATTTTACAGACAGAGACTGTTGTCCTTGTCTGTAAAATCTGTATCACATGGGCTGTGGGTCACTCCAGGTCCAACAGTTGTGATTTTACTACACACAGGGGGCAGTGTTTCAAATCTGACAGAATGTAATTCAGAACACCTGTTTGACATGCTAGCAATGGGAATAACTGTGAAGAGTTCTTGGAAAAGGTTTTATTCAAATCAAGGCCTCAAAATCAATTTGTTCTAGGTAACAGCAATCATTTGCTTGTAGGTGTAGCTACTCAACATTAGTGTTCTGACGTTTTCTAAAAGGAAAGCTACTTTGCCGGAAGTTTTAACATCCACACCAACACCACAAGAACCATGTAAGTGATATTCAAACCAGAGAAAGTATTTTCTCCAGTAACTTAAGTTAATGTTAGCATTTAGCTCACAATAGCAGCACTGTATAAGAGTGCTCTCTTGTAAGTCAACCTGTTTTTCTCTAATGCCCTGTCTGACTGAACAGCCCAGGTGTGTTCCTGTTTGTCACATTCACGTACTGTGGGCCATCTTTAGAGGCAGTAAAAATATAGTGTTCACCATACCTGTATTACATAGCTACTTTGTTTGTATGGTAGTTTAGACAGTGGTTTTGAACTTTTTGGTTTATTTATTAAGTTTAGTTACACTCTGTTGTGAAAAAAAATAAAAAAATTGCTTGATGAATTTTATCTTTAGTCAGATTCTATGATTTACTTGGACTCGGCTCATATTTTTCAGTATTCACCACTAGATGCCAGTAGCACACCACTGGAGACTGTTGCTCCAGCTTTTTAAGGCAAGAAGCACAAGCAAAGTCTAAGAATTGACAAGAATATAAGTGAACTAATTAGGCATGAAAACAAAAATAGGTTTCAATGCACCGTTGCCATATTAGAGGTTCCAGTATGGAAATAATTTTATGAACAATCAAATCTTGATGCATGGAACATGTCAGTGCTTCATTTAAACCTAAATTGCAATTGACTGCCTTTCAGCCATTTTGTAAATTTGTCCAAATTAATTATTCTTTAAAATTCACATGACAGCTCTTCACTAATTTGTTTAACCCTTTAGCTCTTCCAGAAGACCTAAATTACTGGCATTCCCGAAGTTCATGCGTGGATGTTAGCACATGTGCTGCATCCACAATGAGCTGCCGGTGGCCCAAACATACGCTCCAACGGGTTTGTTGTTTATCCTGACAGCATCGCCTCTAATCTTTAAGAGTGCCTGCTGAGATGCAAAACAAAGATGCGTCATTATAATCCTCCGAGAGTTTGCTTGGTACTTAAATTTGCAGGTGAAGGCTCCTGGTAAGTTGCTGGCTTATAGCTATGGTTTCCTGGATACCTGCCTTTGTGGAAGCAAGCGGAGCATGAAACAGTTCATATTTTCATTGAACGGTTTTGCAGCTCCAAGTTTACATAGACAGTATGACAGTTTACAATCCACTTCCAGTTGAACGAAGTTGAGTGTCAATTAGCATTTTAAAGGCCTAATTTCCTGTGGAGCAAGATTATAAAGCTCTGTGCACACCTTTTAAGCACCTGTTTTAAAACACTGTTGAAAAGAGTATGATTAGATTCCCAAATTAGAACGCTTTCAAAGCCCCAACGAAAACTGTACAGTCTCTGGCAGTTTTCTCTCTCGGGATTTGGATTGCTCTTAAATACAGGTTGCCATAGAAAGGACACCCCGTCCACCCACATAGATTCGCACACTTTAAAAGTAACTCATATATTTTGAAACCATGCCATAAAACAATCTAAGTGCTAAGGGCAATTGCAAATCATGTCTGTGAGATGCTGCATGGTCTATTGCACAAAAGCACAAAGAGACCATTAGCATCTTGTTATGCAGTACATTTTTCATGTCCTCATCATACATTGTCTTAATCTATTACATTTAATATTAAATTCACACTTTTTGAAGATGCAAACCATATTACTAACAAATTAAGTGAACAAAGGGGGTGAATTGTAAAGATGCAAATACTCTGGTTTGAATGCATGTTGCCATTTTTACTAGCTGGGCTAAGTAATTGTGCTACGCTAAGTTCTAAAAGCTTCTAAAACCCAACAACCTTCTCCAACATGTTAGCCTTTTGTACATTGGTGGACGAAGTACTCAAATCAAGTAGGCTACTTGAGTAAAAGTACAGATACGTATGATAAAATATTACTTCAGTAAAAGTATGAACTCCTTTTCTATTGTACCTGAGTGAAAGTACAAAAGTAGTTTATTATTTAAATTAAAAAATACTGATTGATGAATGTTTATTTTGTAATTTTATATAGCCTACTTGTATAATTAGATTTTTATATTATATATAATATCCACTGATCACATACCTGGGTTTTTATCAAAATAACAACTATATGGTGTTAAAGGTCCCCTGAAATGTCAACACTGTGTTGACGTCATTTTAACTGAAACAGGAAAACAGGGCAGGACATGTCAAGCAGCCTGCCCCTTTTTAAAATAGCTAATAGCGTTTTGTTTATATCACAGCTTGGGCCAGAGCCGTTGAGCTCCGTAAAGCCACATTTGACAGGGTATGCCAGCCACACTCTCTCCATATTTTGGGCTATCAAATACCATTCTGTTAAGAATTCAAATAGCTCCGATTACATTTTGTGTCTCTGGACCGGAGCAGAGTGTGTGTGCGTGTGGTTAGCGTGACAGCGCGAAACCATACTACTTTTTTTTTTTCCTCAATGGAAAGCATATTTATATTGTTTGAATCGTTCGCTGTCCCCTATATAGTGCACTACGTGCCATTCACTGTACAGAAAATACTAATTCTGTGGACAAGTGATCGATTTCAGCCACGGCTTCAGCATCTATTTTATAGTGTAGGGTGCGGGCGCTTCGGATTCTAGAGAGCATTTGATTGGACAGAAAGTTTGATGAGAAGCTGAAGTACGATGTGACGTCAAAAAAATCGTTGAGCTGTTTTGGCGGAAGTGACGAACTGCAAGCTTTGAATGCTTATATCTTCTAAATGCGAATTTTGTCACTGTTTTGGAGCTCACTGCCTTATAGATAACCTTAAGACTAACATATTGATACTAACACCCAAGAAAACTTTAATTTTGATATCATGGGGACTTTAAGATACATTTTTGTTGTTTCTATGGACTACGTTGACGAGAGTGATCTAGAAGTATTCACAGGTTCATTGAAAACAATCAGTTAATTCATGAATCAGATGCCACTTTTGCATCTCGGAGCACGTGATGATTTGTTCATTTCAAAATAAGGAGTAATGATATCGTTATGAGATGTATTTGGAATGTAGTAAAAGTAAAAGTAAAAGTTACTCAAAATAAAACTACTCTAGTAAAGTGCAGATCCTTGTTACTGTCCACCACTGCTTTTGTATAATCCATTAAAGTACAAAAAAAACAAAAACAAAAAAAATGGTCCTTAAAATAGTAAAGGAAGTAATGACAGATTGTGATGTAGATCTGAAAATATGAAAATGGATTGTGAAGGGAAAAAAAAGTAGTGCAGGAATTTGTTTTATCCATCAGTTGTTGATTGGAGGGAGGTATTTGGCTAAATGCAAGATTGAAGTCAGTTATAAAAAGAATTTAAGCCAACTAAATAATTGGAGATGTCTAGCATAAGTTACCAGAGAAAAGTCTGCCATTTCAGCAGAAGATTGAGCCATTTTGATGAAAAATGACGAGCTCAAAATAAAATAAATTAAACTCATACATGGATGAATCATTAAAGAGGGATTTAATCAATTCTGTGATGTTTTGTGGTTGTAATTTTGTTTGTGTCACTCTAAAGGTATAGAGATCAAAAGCAACTGCATAACAGGAACAACCCATTAAACAGAACAAAAGACTGGAATGGAAGAGACGGAGTAGGAGACCATATAATAAGGTAAAAAAAAAGTATGACATTCCAGCCCAGATGAGAGACACACTTCATGCTTTCATTTCTCCTGCTCGGCTGGAGAACCTTATGAGGGTCTCTCTCTAGTGCCCTTGCTGACCATTAAAAGCAAATAATTGGAGCCCAGAGACAGAGAGCTCCGAGGGCTACAGAAACCTCTCAAAGAAAAGAGTTCCCAGAGAAGATCTCTACAAGGAAAAAAAGTAAATACTACTGCAGTTTTGGACCACAGTCCACCATGTACTTTCTCGCTACTCAAACTCAAGGGAGAAAAACAAAAAAGAGAGGGGAAAAGTCTGACTTCTGTCTGGTGATGGGTTTCTAGGATGTATGGTTTTCTCGGAGTCATCATTCTTGAGAGATTTGAACTATGGCCAGAAAACTGCTCGCCTTCTTTTCCCTTTTCTTCTCTAATCTCCTGTGTGGTGGTCTTACGAGCATGGAGTACAGCATTTCAGTTTTAGCAGATTTGTCCACATACATTTGTAGCTACATGAACAGCCTCTTAATGGGATCTCTGACTAGCATACAGTGACATTAAGAAGCAATTTCATTTACCTTCCCTAATGAACTGTTCATTCAGGAATAATGTACTGTTAGCTGGTCATTAACGCTAACCCAGACAGGGTGATCAGGACCTTGGCATGAAGCAGACTGCTCTTGTATCACTCTGAGGGGTTTATTCTCCACTAATGAGTGGCTAACCGCTGGCTACACAACTACTTATAACTACAAACAGATAAATACATGGTCGGGTAACTAATTTAACTCGTTCAGATAAGCTAATTTACAACATTATGGTTATTCATTTAGCAAACACTTTTTTTGAATTATTATTCAAAGCATCTTTGAGGAAAACAACCTACACAATACCTTGTTTAATTTAAGGCTTGTGCTAATCTGCAATCCAAGCTAACATATTTATTGACAAAGTAACATGACTTAATCCGCTTTAAGTTTTTCCTCATCCAGCTCTTTGTGTTTCTTACCATTTTCTTGTTCTTCCAACTTTGTTGAAACTGTTTCCTCTGCAGCCTAACCGCTTTGAATATAAGCTGCTAACTGAATAGAAAAATGCGTTGCTGATCAGTAAAATATTTTGCCTCATGACTCATGTCAAGTTCAAATAATAGATCAAATTAAGCTCGTCATCTTTCAATATGACCTCTAGATGTGATTAGAGCGAGTATCTAGCATTTACTGGACAATCCCCAACAGGTTTAATTATAACACATGGAGTGAGAATCACAGCTTGACAAAAAGATGTTAGAAAGCGGTCAGCATCCTCCTCGGCATAGTTAACACATCTCAATGTGCTAAATAACAACACTGACTGAGGTAAGAATGCAAATATATGGCTTAATCTTCCTTTGTGGCCCCATATGTTTAAAGAGACCTTGAGACCTGATTGTTAAAGCAATCATGAGAGGTAATGCGTTATGATACAGAGTGAAGTTTATTAACTAACCCCTTTGACTCTTGTTACATGACTGTAATGTACAGCCTCTCATATCATATTTCTGTTTATAAATGGCTGCAGCTGCAGTATCATAAAAGACACTGGTGTTCAATAATTAATAAATGCATATAATACAAATATATTACATTAGCCTATAACTACGCTATTATTTTTAAATTATTTAAGCATAAACCAGAGAAACACAGTAGCATATTTGCACTGAGATTATGTGCATGATTCATGCACATGACTGATTAATCACAAATAAGATGCACACCCAAAGGATATATAAAAAACTGAAGACTTTATAACTATAAATTCCTTTCTCAAGGTCACATTATAATGAGACAATTCCAAGATCTAAAGGACAGACTGTCAGCAATCTGTTGAATATTAACTGAAAAAAAAGTATTAAATGTGTTTAATTAATTGGGTCAAGACTTCATAAAAAGTTAATTTATCTCATGGAGAAATGGAGTCCACTTCAAAATCAAAAGAAAAAAACTATATTAGACACCATAGAACGATGCGTATTTTTAGGACCATTAAAGGGATAGTTCACCCGAAAATAAATTCTGTCATCACTTACTCACCCTCAAGATTTTCCAAACCTGTATGAGTTTCTTTGTTGAACACAAAAGAAGATCTTTTGAAGAATGTTGGCAACCCAACAGTTGACGGTAGCCATTGACTTCCATATATGGGAAAAAATCTATTGAGGTCATACCTACCCCACCTAGATGGGTTTCCAAGGTTCTTTAAAATATCTTCTTTTGTGTTCAAAAAAAAAAAAAAAAAAAAAGAAGAAACATATTTGGAACAAGAGTAAATGATTCATTTTTCCCTCCATTGTAACATTTTCATGAATATTAAGCAAATAGTATCCTAAAAATGCATTAATGTTATCAATAAATATAAAATAAATGAAATATAAAATAAAAATTATCTATCTATATATATATATATATAGTATATATATATATATTTTATTATTATCCTAACTTAGATCTAAACTAAATGTCAAGCAGAAGATATTACCACATTTCTTTTTCATTATTTAATCATTTTTTATTTTATTTGCTTATCACAATCGATAAAACTTGTAAGGTACTAGATATCACACCGAAATTTCTTATGTGTAGGTGTGTGTGTGTGTGTGTATATATATATGTGTGTGTGTCTTTTTTTTTGACAAACCTTTCTTTGTTTAATATTCACACTCCGCCCATTTATTCTGTAATGCAACAAACAATGCAATCACTAACATAATAATAGCCTACAACTCTGCCAGCATTTCCATCTGTGTTGATATTTATGTAGGCTATGTGAGACAAAAAATAATTGCTGACTTTGACAGATTTTGCATATGTTGCTTGTTTATTTGGCGCCCGCTCAAATTAATATTTTACTGCCAGGGCCGTTTGTCAGTAATCGACTGGTCTTGATGAAGTCTAAAGTATTACGATTCAAATCCAGGTTGCCGTTCCCCCCAACCCTAATCCTCGTGTTCCTATTCCCAGTCTGTGGAAGTTCACACCACCTGCGGCGGTAATCTACAACCTGCGCCTGACAGTGAGATGATGAAATTCTTTGTCATACTGTTTTAGCAGGAGGTACGAGACCGGAAGCTACGCCTCTCCGTGAAAACACACACACTCTCTCAGCCACACACACATTGGTAAGGCGCTTACTTGTGAACTTGTTGAATGATCTTACCTCGCAGGATTCTTGATGTCTTTAATTGAAGAGTTATCTGAAAATCCCATATGACTTTCCGTAATACTTCAGAAAAGTCGAAAGCCCTGCACGATGACAGGCAGACCTGCACACTTACAATTCTTTCATCATTTACTCCTCCTAATCCACCTTAACTTAAAGGTGAACATGCTTTATTTTAAACGTAAGAGCGCCCCGCGCAAGGCTCATTTGTAATTGTGAATTCAACACTTCCGTCGTGTCAGTTGCCTCCGTTATTTTAGGTGCTGACTAAAACCGTTCGTTTAGGACAGTGATTCCCAACCCTGGTCCTTGAGGCACCCCAACACTGCACATTTTGCATGTCTCCTTTCTCTGACGCACCAATTTCAGGTCTTGGAGTCTCTACTAATGAGCTGATGACCTGAATCAGGTGTGTTTGATTAAGGAGACATGCAAAACATGCAGTGCTGGGGTGCCTCCAGGACCAGGGTTGGGAACCACTGCTCTAGGGAGGTGATGATGCAACTGTATTAATTGGCGTCACATTATTTGAAGTTATGATCATAACCCAACACTACTTGTAGCGTAGATTGTTTGACTGTTTACTGCACTTTATTATTCTTCAAGTTAACATCTCCATTTCACAGAAATCGGTTAGATTATTGAATTTAAAGCTGATGATAACGAGGCTGTGAGGGATAGACTTATAGTTTTTGCAATGTTGTGTGCTGCATAAAGGTATTATATATCAATTTTCACAACTCGCAACTTTCAAAACTGTTTTGTGGAGTTTTTATCTACTGAATGTTTTTGGAAAGATATGTTTAATCAGCTTACTAAAATCGGTAGGATGTTAAACCATATCCGCTGAACACATTGTATTTCTATCCCTCACAGTCTCATTATATTCCTGTCGGAAATGATGATGCTACATTGACTAAAGTCTATAATAACGATCACTATTTTCCAGGCAATTACAATGAATGGGGATGGAGGTTAAAAGGATGCAAAAGTGCCATTAAAGTGGTCCACAAGGTTCAAAAGTTTGGGGATTGTAAGATTGTTTTGAGGTTAAATGGTAATATTATCCTTAGACCGAGAAAATTTTTTTCATGTCTTTATAGCATTGTTTAGAGCATTAACAAAATAGTAAAAAAAAAAACTTTAATGATATTTTCCATCATAAGTTATGCTATTCCTCGTGAGGCATCGGGACTCAAAAAAAAAAAAAAACAAAAAAAATAAAAGACAGAATGACCAGTGCATAGCAAAACTAGATTTTTTAAATCACCAATAATTTTTTTACCAAACTTTGTATAAAGATAATTCTCTACTATGTTATAACAGAATGATTTTGATATACCATTTTTCTTTATGCAAAATGTGTGTAAAATGGCCATAAACAGGTTTTCTTATTATATATAATGTATCTATAAACTAAAGCTAATTTGCATATTAATGTGTTTTTGAGGCAACATAGAATGAACAAATAAGTGAAATAATGGGAGTAATAATTAGCAAGACTTTCATAATAATATTTTATAGAATATGAACTAATGGATTTCCCTATTCATTTGTCATGTCTCACAATGCTAATAACAATGCTTTAAAATCCCATGTCCTCATTGAGAACATGTATGAAATCAACGCCCGTTTCGTACACAGTCATATTTTGATTTGAAACCCCCGCATAACATTTTCCTGAGATTGATTTAGACAGACATTTAAATGAGACAGTTTAAATGATAAATTTAAAATATTATCAAATTTTTCCATAAGTGTACGAACTTTATACAGCATTTTTTAAGACCAAGGAGAGGGAGTGGTCATGTTGAAACATCCAAACATTTAGTATCTCTGAAAAAACCTGAATGTGCTCTGTACAGGACATCCAAACTTAAAACTGTGGCATGTATAGTCTCAGAGAAATACACCAAAATATAATGTCCTCATATGAGGTCACATGGTCTCAGGAGGTGGAGAATTATTAAAATTTAAAATCACTGTTTTCTATTTGAATATGTAATTTATTCCTGTGATGCAAAGCTGAATTTTCAGCATCATTACTCCAGTCAGAAATTTCAAATGAATTCCAGAAAATCATTCTAAATGCTGAATTTGGCTGATAATAAAATTTATTATTATCAGTTTGAAAACAGTTGTGTTTTAATTTTTTTTTTTTTTTTTTGTGGAAACAGTGATACTTTTGTTTTTTTAGGATTATTATTTTTTTTTTTTGCTGAATAGAAAGTCAAGAAGCAATTTAATGTTTTCTTGCAGAATAAACATCTTGCAAAAAACTCCAAACTTTTGAACTGTGTGTGTGCATTTTATAATTATTCATAATAAATCAAACACTAATTGGCCTCCTCATAACCCTTTCAAACTAGTGATGAACAGTTTATTGTCCTCTGCGAGCTCTTAAATGTTTACCGTCCTTTTCTCTTTATTTTTGCGCACCACAAGTAATCGTATGCGAACAGCTGGATTATTAGCTATGCATGAGAGGAACTATCTGTGGCTGACTCATTAATGGCCGCCATCAATGGCCGTTAATTAGTTCAGATGCTTGTTTGTGTTGTCACCGAGGTGTCTGTTTATATTTGCCAAGCGATCTGCAGTAAAACTGCAGCCACTGCACGCTCCACCAGGCGTGACACAAACAGCATGTTTACGTGGTTTTTTTTTAACATTCCAGTCACATTAAAGGGGACATCCTCAGAGAAACAGAGTGCAGCTGGGTTTCAGACCACGTCGTTGGAGGAATAATGGCAAAGGATGCTAAATTGTCTGTGCCTTGGCTTGAATACCAAGAGAGATCGTTTTTCTGTCAAACTTGACTTTAAACTACAGCGAGTTACAAATACAATCTGGCCTAAGGAATCAGAGGTCATTTAGAGGTGAAGTGTGTGATTTTTGCCACTACCGTGCATCCCTAAAATGAATTGCAAAAATATTTAGATGATCTGGAGATAATGTGAGTGGATGTTAGAATTAAGCCAAAAGAGCCAAAACATGTAAAATACACTCATTTATTTTGTTTGGAATCATTTTCACAAATATAGTAACGATTGAAGAGCGTGAAAAAAATGGCATATTATACCTTATACATAAATTAATATCTTCAGATATGATATTTACAGTGTAACCCTGTCAGGTTAAAATATGGGCCCCGTGTCCTCAGTGCATCAATGACACCTGATGATGTCATTTCCTCATCCTGTCTGGAATGAAGCTGTTAAAAAAAAAAAAAGTTAATACTATCTATCTATCCATCTATATACAATCATGGCCAAAAATATTGGCACCCTTGGTAAATATGATCAAAGGCGGCTGTGAAAATAATCTGCATTGTTAATACTTTTGATCTTTTATTAAAAAAATTCACAAAAATCTAACCTTTCATTGGATAATACGAACTTAAAATGGGGGCAAATATCATTATGAAATAAATGTTTTTCTCATACACGTTGGACCAATTATTGGCACCCCGAGAAATGTTATGCGTAAATATCTCTGAAGTAATTTCCCATTCATATTCACATCTGAGCACTCTAGGTGATATAACAGGAATTATCGAATCCAGCCATTGCTTCCTGTTTCACCGAATAGAAATAGGAGGAAAACAAAGCCCCAATCCCTAATCATTCCATCACAATGGAAAAACCAAGAATATATTTCTGATATGCAGCAAAAGATCTTCACAAATTAGTGAAGTGGCTTTAAGAAACGAGCTAGAGCAGTGAAAATTCCCATTTCCACCATCAGGGCAATAATTAAGAATTTCCAATCAACAGAAACTGTACGAAACTGCCTGAAGAGGACGTGTTGTCTATATTGTCCTAATGCACGGTGAGGAGGAGAGGTTGAGTGGCTAAAGACTCTCCAAGGACCACCGCTGGAGAATTGCAGAAAACAGTTGTCTTGGGGTCAGAAAACCTTTAAAAAATTGTCAAACAGCACCTACATCACCAAATGTTGTTTGGGAGGGTTTCAAGAAAAATTATCCTAGCTCATCCAAAAACAAACTCCAGCATATTCAGTTATCAGACACGACTGGCTTCTATGGTCAGATGAAACAAAAAAATTAGCTTCTTAGCAGCAAACACTCAAGATGGGTTTGGTGCACAAAGGGATAAAAAGTACCCCATGTGTACAATGAAATATACTGCTGCATCTTTAATGTTGTGGGCCTATTTTCCTGCTGGAGGTCCTGGACATCTTGTTTAGACACATGGCATCACTGATTCTATCAAATACCAATAGATAAAAAATCTAAACCTGACTGTCTCTGTTAGAAATCTTGTAATGGGCCATGTTTGGATCTTCCAACCGTTCAAAAATCCAAACACAAACCTCAAAAACAACACAACAATGGGTTACTGAGCGCAAAACCAAACTTCTGCCATGGCCATTCCAGTCCTCTGACCTGAACCCTACAGAAAATGAGTGTGGTGAACTGAAGAGAAGCACCACCAACATGGAGCTGGGAATCTGAAGGGTCTGGAGAGATCTGGAAAGGATGGTCTCTGGATCTCTTGGTCAGGTTGCTCTCATCACCTCATCAGCATTATATAGGATCAATTTAGAGCTGTTAGCTGGCAAATGGATGTTTCCAAAGTATTGAATACAAGGTGCCGTTAATTGTTGACATTCTTATTAGAAAAAACATTTATTTCGTTATGATATCCCCCCATTTTAAATGTTCCGTATTATCCAATGAAAGGTATATTTTGTGAATTTTTAAAAATAAAGATCCAAGGATTAAAATGCAGATTAATTTTCACAGCGCACCTTGATCAAAATACTTTTTTTTTTTACCAAGGGTGCCGATTATTTTGTTTGGCCCTGACTATATAGATATATAATATATATTTTTTTTTTAATTTATTGATTTAATGAATGTATTAGTTTTACCTTCTTCGAGCAAATGAGTTCCCACGTAGCCAATTCTGCAAGCGCACACTTGGGTCGGACAATCGCGGCCGTACAAGACACCTCTGTTCACAGATTGTGTGAAAATCAATGGCATTAGTAATAACATTGTCATGTTTATTTAGAGTATATGTTTAAACATAGTACACAGTATAAAACATGATAGCAAGGAAAATGCAAATGTACTTGCAGAAATTAAAACATTGATACTGACAAACAAACAAACAACAACAAAAACAGCTTCTACAGGTGCCGGGTCCAATTGTAAAACCATTCACAAACTAAAAATAAAAATAAATTGTTAAAATAAATAAACATTTACAATTCAATCATTCACATTAATATGTATGTATATATATATATATATAATAATATATATATAAGTTTATTTGCAAAAACAATAACTCAATCATGTTTTTTTATTATGTTATCATGTTTTATTGTGTTAGTTAGCTGTTTTTTTAGTGCAATTTGATTGAGATTAATTGGAATGCACAAAAAAAGCCATACTGTACTGCAGTTGTTAAAAACGATTCTCTGTTTTTGCAAAGACTCTTCATTATATATATGATTAACTGAGATATCTGTTAGAGATTAGAAATGCTTCTGCCCCCCCAAATGCCCAACCATCAACAGCAGCCGCTTGCCCAACACTGATTATATTATATATTATATGTAAGAATCACTGTTGGGCAAGTTACACTGAAAATGTATTCAAATTACTGATTACTCCTTTTAAAGGTAATCACGTTACTGTTCTGATTACTTATTTCAAAAGTAATTTACTTTTTTTATCCTTAAATTCGGAATCCCAGCATACACGCTTCCTCGATAAAATTTTGTTATTAAAGCATCAGCATTCACAAAACACTGTTATTTTTAACAGAAAAGCAAGTATGGGCTGCTGCATGCATGGTTTGGCAAGCAAAGAGCGCTGCATTTATAATCTCTGAAAGACATCTCAGTTCATTGCAATCTCACAAATCTCTGTTATAACGCAATAAATATATTCATAATGAATCTTTCATAATGTCTACCATTCGTGTGTTATAATGAGAGGATTCATGAGCGCGCAAATTTCAGCACTGCATTGCTCAGCGCTGCAAACACGTGTTATAGCCTAAGTAGAAACTCTGCATGCGCTTGCACCTGCTAATCGTTTATATTTTATATTAGTTCATGTTGCTTTTGTGCAATAGTTGAATAACAATTTATTTGTTTTTAGATATTTTATGTTTAGAGATTTCTATTTTGCGGGAGTCCCGTGAATCATTTTATTCTCCCGCATCCCGCACACACATGAGTGTCTACTCGCCCGCACCAGCACTCGCCCATCTTGTCCCAAGTCGCACTCTGTTGCGTCGGGTCATGCGGGAGCAGGTCTCTAATCCACTGGCACATGACTCGACAGTGCGTGTGCTACATCCTTTTTACAATATCTAGATTATAAAACACTGCATTCTGTCAGCAATGTAACTCTGCGGTAACTTGAGACCTCGCTTGTAACTATAACGCGTTAATTTACTCCGTTACTAAAAAAGTAATCAATTACAGTAACGCGTTACTAAGTAATGCGTAACTGCCCAACACGGTATATAATATGTATATATGTATGTGTGTGTGTGTGTTTTGTTGATTAATAAATAATTATAAAAAAGCTTAAAGAGTGAAAAAGAAGACATTTTGAATAAAAAGAATGTCCTGGTTGTGCTTTTTCCTATATGAAATTGAATTGAGTAACATGCCTGTCAGCTCAAACACAAAAACATATGTGCCCCTGGAGCACAAAACCAGTCTTAAGTAGCATGGTTATATTTGTAGCAATAGCCAACAATACCTTGTATGGGTCAAAAATTATCATTTTTTTCTTTTATGCCAAAAATCATTAGATTTTAAGATTATGTTCCATGAAGATATTTTGTAAATTTCCTACTGTAAATATATTAAAACTTAATTTTTGATTAGTAATATGCATTGCTAAGAACTTCATTTGGACAACTTTAAAGGCGATTTTCTCAATATTTTGATTTTTTTGCACCCTCAGATTCCAGATTCTCAAATAGTTGTATCTCGGCCAAATATTGTCCTATCCTAACAAACCACACATCAATGGAAATATTATTCATTCAGCTTTCAGATGATGTATACATCTCAATTTCGAAAAATTTACCCGTGTGACTGGTTTTGTGGTCCAGGGTCACATATATGGTATCATAAATTGTTCCATACAACCCATATGCCATATTAAAAATGTATGTGATGAAAAGACCCAAAATCCAAGTCAAGTTTAAAAATCCATCGTAGCTCTCAAATCTCATTCAAATATGTCACCATTAGATCTAAAGTTTAATTTTGAATGAACCATTCCTACACAGGTCAAGCTCAAGGCAAAGGCATTTTAAACTGATCCCGATCCACTCCTCTCTACATCAGCATTCACGTTTACTTCCAGCAGTAAACATGAATTCCTGCTCCCCTGCCAAACACAGACAATCTGTGCTGTTAATCACCAAAACGTATCGCCAACAACCGCAGAGGAACAGAGGAGATGCAATCTAGATTCTTTTACTGAGAGCGAGAGCGAGTCAAGTGCATGTCTTTGGAGGCTCACCGCAGTGAATGTGGTGAAAGGATTGCATTTCTGTTACTCGGATGGGAATCACTTACGGATTTGGCAGAGAGTTCCCTTCCAGCCAGGACGGCAGTGGCAGGTATTCGGCCCCACACATTCACCTCCGTTTAAACACTTCTGCAGACACACAGCTGGAGGAACAGAAACAGAGAGAGAAACTACATCAAACAGACAAACAAGGCTCAAACCACTGGAACACATCATCAAAAGTGTGATTTTTATATTATACAAGTAGAATTGTTATAGTTTCTGTTAATTATTAGATAAGAACTGTGAGATTTATGTTTAAAGACACTTCTCTCAGAATGCTAACATGAGGTAAGGAGGTCACTTCGAGGTCTTTGTCAGGATGAGGTTTTGGGTGTGTAGCGGCACGGGTGTATCACATCTCTTCCGCCCATCTCCGGAGTCCGTGAAAGTGCACAGAATCGCACAAACAAAAGTGCAATTAAGTCCGAACGGCATCTGTCGGACATCGCGTGTCATGGGAAAAAGACAGAGGGGGGGGATTGGCTCTCGCAACACGACCTGTATGAGGTCAAAGTTGAGAAGACTACGTGCATTGGATTTAACGTGCTGGTAACCACAAATCTGTCGTTGAAAGAAGAGTAGGTTTTTGGTGTTTTAAGTGGTGTGTGGAAGAATACAGCACTCGGATGAACAAATAGCATCGTATTTAGTATTAGGGTCGTTTGGGGTGTTACATCTTTTGTCGTTTGTTGTCGTCAGCGTGATGTGGTGTGTTGTCTGTTGATCGATTGATTCTGTGTGACATCACTCTCTCATCAACTCAATCATAGCACACCCAACTCTCATCAACGTGTATAGCGGAGTGGATACCAGGGGTCAAAACTGTTAAGACCACACAAGTCACGTCGGGTGTAAGTAAAAAAAAAAAAAGTAATGGTTCACCTGAGTCGTCACACGTGTGCGCGCAAAGCATACGGTCCAGTGTCGGACTTCAGATTACCTATCACGGCCACTCCTGACGGTGTGTCGAAGCGCCCAGAGGGCTCGGGGGTGCAGAGGGCGTCTGCTCACAGTCTGGGTATCAGCGGTGTGGAGAAGAAGAAATGCTCAGACTTGCTGCGGCTGCGGTATTGCAGAACGTAGGGGTCTCGATCCGGTTCCGAATTACCGCTCTCAGGTCGGCCACTACCGCGCTGGTGACCGTGCCGGCAGCACGAGGGCTGGCGTGCAGTGTACGCAGAACTCTCACGTGTGGGGGAAAAAGGGGTCCCGTGAGATTCTATGTCAAGAGTGAGGCAGCATAGGACTGACAGGTAGACAATATGAGGAAAAGGGAAACAACTTTATGCGAAGGGTACGGCGGGGGGGAGGGGTAAATTGGAGGGGATAGAGACCGTCCGCTCGCTCCTCTCCTCCGCCTCCCTCGGCGGGTGAACTAGGTGAAGAAGAGAGACGCAAGAAGAAAGAGCGCTAAAGCAAAGAAGAAGGTCACAGAGAGAAGGCAAGTGGACAAGAAAGATATGACTGACCGTCTTGCAGAGAGTAATAACAAGAAAAGGAGGGATACGAAGAAGGACGTAGGGAGAGGCTGAATAAGAGGAGGGAAGATGGAATCAGAATCGGGAAAGAGAGTGGAGTGGGACCCAAGAAAACAAACTAAGGACCAAAGGCGATGACGCTGCTGTTGTCGCTCTGGCGGAGCATCTCACTCAATGAGAAACTCCACACGAAAATGAAGTCTCTGTTTCTAGAGATCCGATAACAGAGGTACGTGGGAAACAATGGTGGGAAAGTGGCAGAACAGGGTCAGTCATGACAGGTAGCGAGGGAAAAAGGAGGTGGGTCGGGAAGACGGAGATCAGGAGGATGAGTAGGGAGAGCGCTGTTTGTCAGTACCACGGTCGTGCAAAGAATAAAATCGTACCGTTTACTCTCTGTGGTGTGAAGTGTTTGGGAAAAAAAAAAAATGTTTACACTTGACCTAAACATAAAGACATTACATTCTTAAATGTTATTTTAATTGGAATATTCATATAACAAGATTTGCCATCCACATTAATTCATCCAGTCCTGATTCCATATGTTTCATAATCCTCACACTGAAATAACTCACTATCTTTGCTCAGATTCATCCTTCTTCCTCCTCGATCAGACAGGCCATATGTAACTCTTCAACTAACTTCTGATCTTGGCTCCCAGAGCGCCATTTTCGGTCATTTCGATCAACAAAACAACTCTATGCTTTCCTTCCGTATGCTGTGACTTAAATCCCATCATGCCATGTGTTTCAAAGGGGGCATAGAGGTACAAAACTATAAGTTTATGATTGGAGCTTTACCAAAACCTGTTCCTATCAAGCTCAGGTTGGATAGAAGTCCTCCAGAAACCTGTCAGAAAGACAACACTTACTTTTCTCACAGCGCGGCCCAGAATATCCCTTCACACATGAGCAGATGTTGTTTCGTATACAGTGACCTCCGTTCTTGCAGGGTGGACTGCACACGGCTGAAAGAAAGAGAAGTACATAAAATGTCTAGCATTTGATGAATGAAAATCACACCAGTGTTCTCTGAACTAATGACGGACACATCAAACAGCCGTAAAGTGAAATAACCAACAGCAAATCTGACATGACTGGGAAAACGCACTCTAAAAGCTGCTAGATTTCACAAAACTTGAAGCAACCCAGACATTAGAGTCATTCCCCATCATCAAAAATATCTTTACCAAGTGGCTGTTGCAAGCCATTATGTGAATCATTCCTCACCACATGAAGCTGCTGCAGAGGAATCGATATGTGCACATCAAACGCCCTGAATCTGGGGCTACGACATGAGCACGAGACTTCAATAGAATCCAAATGGTTTTTAGGGCTGGTCCATTTTATTGTTTTAAAGTGCAGTAGAAATGCTTCACCCCAAGCTCTTAAGAAATTGATATCTGGCCTCTGTAAGCTCTCAAAAAACAAGGCCATGCATCAGGAACATTGATTCAAAAAGAAAGGCTGTTATACCGTTTTGACACCGAGTCCCGTAGAAACCAGGCTGGCAGGTGCAGGAGTTCGAGCGAACGCAGGTTCCGCCATTGAGACACACAGGGTTACACAGAGCTGGAGACAGATACACATATTAAATAAAACAAGAATGAAACCTCGGCAGGTGTTTCGGGTTCAGATCTCACTGTGTTTGTGAGGTCAAAATCACAGCTCAGCTGTTAAAAAATAATGATGTACTCTTCAGAGAGAGTAAAACTGGCCTACTAATGATTTTCAAAGAAATCAGTCAAGCTCTTTTAAAAACCTTTCGAAAGTCATAAATTGAAATTGTACATGCTCTGCCACAATGATGTTTATATAACAGTCAGTTCTGGGGCCCGTTCTTCGTACGTCGCTTATTACATTCGAGATGAAATGTCACATCCAAGATGATTTCATCGCGCTAATCAGGATCTGGCTAATTCGGTTCTTTGAACGCAGCTGTTGTTGATGATTAGTTTGGCTGGATTGAGTTATCTGAGATAATTGCGCGTTCATGTGTTGGTTTAAAAGGGGCTATGTATCGATACTCAAAGCCTTGATCAGCAATGCAGCGATTGGCTGGCAGCAAGACAGCAACGTAATGACATCATATAATTAAAAACGACACCTGATGAAAAACTAATTTTTGGACTTTTATAAGGAAACAACCAAGCGAACAAAACTACATAAATGTTATAATAGATAAATGAAATGTGCACTGTTTTTATTTTTATTTTTATTTTTTACATGATTCCCAATTATATATATTCACGATTTCTAATATCTGTACAGGCTTAATTTTTTTTATTTCAATGTAGTAATTAGCAATTCAATTTTATATTTTAACAGATTTGTTACATGACAGCATTAATTAAAGATTCTTAAAGGGTCAGATCTGTTAATCTGCACTCCTGTGCTATCCATCAAGCCACTCCCATACTAGCTGTCATCACTTCAAATTATGCACGCTCTACAAAGATCTGTATAGCAGTTTGTAAGACTCTAATACAATTATGGAATCTAATTTTATGCGAATACTCTTTTAGTGAGTAAAACTGGCTGGTCTATAGTATTTTAAGACTACAAAAACATTGCTTTTTAAATAAATTTTAAATTATATTATTTGAAATATTGTCCCCTGGATCATAGGATACTCTTAAATAATGCGGGTGGTATCAGACAATATTTTAAGTATCATTTCGTCTTAAAAAGATTCAATCAAAAAAAAAATAATCCTGTTACATGAAATAACCGCTCCCGATCAGGTTTAAGCTATAGACCTGTTCAATGACCGCAACTCCGGGTGGACTTTCAAGAAACCAACCATCCAAGATCTGCCATCGTCAACAATCAATCCAGCTAACTGAGATTAGCGGCGGACTGAAGACACGGGCCACCTGTCCTACTTTTGTAATAAGAAGCCAAATATAACCTACACTCTTAAAAATAAAGGTTCTTCAAAAGGTTCTTCAAGCGATGCCATAGAATCACCTTTTTTGGTTCCACAAAGAACCATTCAGTCAAAGTTCTTTAAAGAACCATCTCTTTCTTGCATTTTTGTAATCTGAAGAACCTTATTTAGCCACAAAGAACCTTTTGTGAAACATAAAGTTTCTTCAGATGTTAAAGGTTCTATATGGAACCATTTAGACAAAAAAAATAAAATCATCTGTGGCATTGTGAAGCACCTTTATTTTTAAGCGGGCATGAAATATATATATAATCTAGAATATAATATATTATAAAATATAGATATATAAATATATATCGTGTTGTTGGAAAATAACTATGCTTTTTTTTGTTTTTATTTTTTGTTAAGTGAGATTGAATTAAAGTAAAGTAGAAATAAGAGATGAAAACCTAAACTTGTTAATAGCAGGTGTTCATCATTAATAGTCAATCGTCACATAATATGTCCTTATCCAACACTTCTTCAATGTTACTTTAACACACAACATTGTATTATGGAAAAACATGAACACTGAGCGATGTTTATAAAACACTGGGGACTAAGTCTATAAGTCTTACCTGTTTCATTCATGTATGACTGACGCATACAAATCACATAAAGTGTATTATTTTATGTTAAAACTATGTAATGGCACATTTGTATGCAATTGAAATACATGCAATTTTAATTTAAACCTAAATATTTTTTGAGTGCAAAAACAAAAGTTAATTCTCTCTCTCTCTATTCCTAAAAACACCCTATAGCAACATCTTATTGCATCACTTTACTGTTTTGTTAGGAGAATCAGAGTTGACATATATTGTTTTTTTGTAAAATATTATTTATGTGAATAAAAACTACATTTGTTACTGTGAGGCTCTCCGCTCAATTGAAAGTAATTGATCCTCACAGGTGGATGAGAAGTTAGCATCAGGCTGAAATAATAGCTGGTGTTTTCTCTGAGCCGCCAGGATGGAATGAAAAATGAACAGATAGAGGTTCTACATCAGCTAAATGCCACCAGGAAGCAGCGCACATACATATGATGGATTTAGTGAGAAGAGATTGGTCCCACTGGGAGCCAACCACACACACTCTCACCTGTCTCACACGATGGTCCCGTCCACCCTGCCAGACATTCGCACTCATCCGGTGATGCACACTTCCCACCGTTTTGACAGTGACGGTTGCATACCACTGTGAAAATGAAACCAAAACACATGCAATACCATCTTTGACATGCACATGAAATCCAAGCTAACATGATTTATCAGGACTCACTGGTTTCACATCTGGGCCCTACAAAGCCATAGGGACATGAGCAGGTGTCTCGACCCACGCAGGTGCCTCCGTGCAGGCAAGGCAAATTGCAGAGAGCTGCGGGAATATTCATACGACCAAATGCACACAAAATACAGTCATATATCACACAAAGCAAACCGCTAATGCATAACTCATCAAGCCTGTACAGATTATTTGGCTCTTGCCTTTTTATGGAAAGTTCAAATGGCACAGATTTGCAAAATAGTACCAAAAACTAGAGATGCACCGATACCACTTTTTCCAGAATGAGTCTGATACCGCTACTTTAATTTTTGGTACTCGCCGATACTGATACCTGTATTTTCACAGCATTTGTATTTTTTTTTTTAAATATTGGGTACAGAAACAAAATAATAGCAATAATAATAATAATATGAATCATGTTGGTTGTCTTCATTTAGCAACCAGAATTCCCTCAGTTATTTCCACACTTATTATACCGTTAAAATGTATTTATAGCTGGTACTCTCACTTCATTTTAATGGCCCTTAAGCTGCGCCATGCAGCAGCTCATACTGTAATCACAAAACTTTTCCTAAATATTCAGGAACCACTCGTTTAACATTTATACGAGTGTATGCGTACTCGTTTGGTGATGTAATTTGCGTCACGCGCAGCGTACACGGACCCTCGCGTACAAGTAAAAACCGAAGTATACTTTGGCCTTAAAGCAAGCTTTACGCAGAACATAGTGCCTCGGCGCCACGATGTTTGTATTGGTGCGATTAGATAGAACACTTACAGCGTAGCGCATTTCACCCAGTCTGCTAGTTTCACTTCGCTTTAAATCAAGTTTGTTTGTGTAAAATGGCTTGACGTGTAAAATAACTGCTGTGTAGAGTGAATGCCCCTATAATTTTTGTTTGTTTTATATTTACGATTTAGTTTTAATCCAAATGCATGCGCTAATGGAGCGAACAGCAATCAAGATCATGCAACAGAAGTGCGTGCTCTCGGACTCTCTCTCGACTCTAAAAACCATATTTGAGGCCATCTTGTATGCTATTTGATATGAGTTCACAAATTAACCTACAAGGGTATAAAATGGACAGCCTAAACATAAACATAAAATGTGTATGCAAACTTTTTTCAAATGAAACTCTCTCTAGAACAATGTTGTCTCCTATTAAATGTATAAATACCAGCTGACTCCAACTTGTAATAAAGGTAGCAAATCATGGTTCATAAACAAAAGGCTGATGTAAACAAAAGGTTATTGACATTTTTTTTTTTAAAAGAGCAAATTACAGTTCACAAATGCAAGGCTGAGACAAACAAAAGGCTATATTGACCATTTTTAAAGAAAGGACCAGAAACAGCACTTGTCAAGCCCCATTTCATAGGGTTATTAACTCAAAAACGCCAACAAACTGCGTGAAAAAAGTGGAAAAATGCACTTTTTACACATTATTTACACAAGTGCTGAATGGCAATGCAATTTCAGTGCTCTTACCGCTTTCACAGGTCTCTCCATGGTAACCTGACATGCAGTCGCATACATCTGGCACCACACATTTCCCTCCGTTCAGGCAGGCTGGACTGCAGATAGCTGTGAGAATTCAAAATTATGTCATTCAACAATTACGTTATTTCAAAATGAGTGCTTGTGTGTGTGATTGCACCTGACCATGTATACAACATTTATAAACATTGGTGTGGGTTTGTTTGACCTGTTTCACAATTTGGACCACTGTATCCCTTCTTGCAGCGACACGTGTTGGGGGCCGCACACTCCATGTTTCTACCGCAGGCATGTCTGCACACGGCTGAAGGCACAAATGGCATGCAAACACAAATAACACATGGTCAGATTCACTTCATCAAAAGGCAAACACATATTTGCCTCCATCTGCGGCCTGAAGCACAGGAAGCAAAAACATATACAGATTCTGTATATACTGTATCAATTTTAAATGTGTACCTTTCATTTTAAATTAAAGCGAGTTGTTGTTAAAGTGCAGGTGACGCTAGTGTTATATTTGTAGATCATTACCATGCTTGCATTTTAAAATTCACCCTAAGTTCCTCCTTCAAGCATTCTGAAAAATACAAGACTGATTTGAATAGTTGGGTAACATTCACCACATTAACTTCCTGTTTGATGAAACGCTAGATCCACTGCCATATGCTTTGTAGAGCTCAACGCAAGACACCTGTGATGGTTTTGTGCGTGTTCACACTATATTCATACCTTGAAAACAGTGCCTGAAAATAATTCATGAATGCATAAATAATCATTGTCCTGAGTGAATTTCAACATAGTAATACAATTTCATGGGATTACAATAGCAAACATGTTTCTAGTGATTCTTCCACCCACTGCTCCTAATTTTCTCAGGTTCACGAACCCATGGGATGGAGCTCAAGGAATGTATTTATTCCTTATGCCTAGAGCATGCTTGAGGATTGAGCTTATTGTTTTCACCAGTTACTGTCAGTTGTCAGTTTAAACTCCACATGCTGCACACTTCTCTGTAGTCTAGAACTCAGAAGGCATGCCCACAATTTGTTCACTGACCTATTGCACATAAAATCGGCAATTACTATACGAATATTGGTAGTTATAATCGGACTAGCTAGTTTTGCACCATTTCTGTGAGTCGGGGTTCTCCATTTCACTTATATGATACTTAATCAGGAATGTACCAGTTTGATACAATGACACTTTTGAGGAACAACTAATCACTGAATAATATTATGGTATCAACTATTTCAGGTAAACCATCCCTGAAACAACATATGAAACTGTCATTAGGGCAGTTTTCTTTAAAGAGACATATTTGTACCTTATTTACCCTCTAAAAGGTTCATAGTAGCACATAGTAGTAAGGGTACATATTACTACTCTAAGGTACAAATATGCACATTTTAGGGCAGATAAGGTATAAGGATGTAGGGTACTGCCCCAGTGACAAGATGTTATACCCCTAAAGTTACAATATTTTTGTCCAGGCATTTATGTCATGGATAAGTAAGTCTCTAATTTTGGACTTGATGAGGACTAACTAATCAATGGATAATAAAGAAAAGTCATCTATACATCTAAAATTACCTCTGCACATTCGACCATCTCCAGTGTACCCCAAAGGACACCGTCCACATCTGGGTTGCCCATCCCCTGCAAGCTCACAGTGGACTCCTGGGAAGCAAGGGACATCTGCACAGGAGAAACTTCTCTCCTCTAACAGAACCACATTTTTGCTCTTGCCTTGGTGTCTACCGTTCTGAAGAGTTGGTTGGTTGTCCAGAAATTGGGTTTGGCTTTGTTCACCAAGGTAGGTGAAGCTCTCCTGAGGCAGTGTTTGGGTCTCATAGGGGTCTTGGATTCCGGCTCCAAGGCCTCCATCAGCGGAGAATTCAGACTCCGAAAAGGAGAAGGAAAGGGAAGTTAGGGCTGCTGTTAGGGGTTTCTGGGCATCTGGAGGTGTCCAAGGTCGAGGTCGGGTAATTGTGACCAGACTGGATTGCTGTGGAGACTTCCTTAGTGCCTCAACGTGCCTTGGAGTGTGAGGTAAAGTGACTTTTCCAGGCGTGACTCCTGCAAATCCACCTGCCGAGACTTTAAATGAAGCATCTCGCTCCTCTGGGCTCGGAAGAATGTTCAGTTGATTGTGAGAGTGAGAGAGGAGTCGATCTCTGCTGCTGGTTGAGGCAGGTGCGTGTCCTGCCTTTAGCACCAGTCCCGCTTTCCCTGTGACAGGTGGAAAGGTTGGCGGGAGGGGGATGTGAGTGGTGGCCTGATGGTGTGGGGCCCTCGTTCGTGAGGATAGGCGTCTGTGAGGTTGCCTGAATGGAAGGATGGGGAGGTGCAGATGGGAAAAGCCGTGGGAGACATGAGGTATGTTGTTCTTGGCTTGGTTCAGTTGTGGTGAGTAATGCGGTGCTAGATGAGAGGACAAGCTTATTATGCAAGATGAAAAGCGACTTGTCAAGCTTATGAACAGTAAATACTTTTAAATCCAACTTAAAAAGTTTACTTGTCAGCCACAACAGGACATAGTAAGGCTCATTACATTAAGGCAGGGTTGTTCAAACTCGGTCCTGGAGGGTCCTGCAGAGTTTAGCTCCAACTTGCCTCAGCACACCTGCCTGAAAGTTTCTAGCATTCCTATTTAGACCTTGATTAGCTGGTTCAGGTGTGTTTAATTGTGGTTGGAGATGAACTCTGCAGGACAGTGGCCCTCCAGGAGCAGGATTGGACAGCTCTGTATTAAGGACACCAAAATAAAAAGAAGGGATTGATAGTGTATTCTGCAGTTATTCATCAACATCCTCTGGATATCTTGACCAGACCTTTGAAGATTTTACACAATGAGACCACCATAATTGCAGTTATGATGCAATGGCGCTCAGTACTAGCTTAAAACATCATGGTGGTATATTTACTCATAAACAACAGATAGTCGCTGTGGCCGCTTGACAAGATTCCTCGGCAAGGAACAAAGACATAATACAACAAAATGCAATCCCAACAACAGAGACGCACAGTCGTTTCTGAGTGTGTAAGAATCTGGGATGCATGTGGCGACAATAAGGGAATTAGCTTGCAAAATGAAGCCGTTTCTTTTCTAGTTCCCACTGTGGCTGCTCATGGATTCACTCCTGAAAACGACATTATTAGGAATGATTCCAGCAGTGGTCCATTCACAGTGAAAAATGCATTAAAAGTCATTACCCCGCTCTGAAGGCTTTTACGGTCGTGCTGCGATACTGCAACTTAGGAAAATGTATTTGAGGGATTTTTCAAGCAAAAGAACATATTAAGAAGTCTAACAACATTTTCATTCAGTGAAATGTAACATACTGTACTCTGGGGATAAGGGATAAGATGCAGTCTGGTAATTTAGCTTTTTACAAAATGTAAAAGGAGAATCAAAGACCAAAAAAAAAACAAAACCTGCTACTCTGTTAAAAACCCAGTTTTCTGTTAACTCTTCCTCACTGTCTTCCCCCTCCTCATCCCCTATCTAAATGAGTTTACACATTCTTTCCCTAATTCCTTACTGTCTTTTTCCGTTCCCTATACTCGTCAGCCAAAAACACATTGTGGGTCAGCAACCACCGTGCCGCAGACTGTGCATGACTGAGCATTAGACGTTTCCAGATCTCACTTATCAACCGTATCAAAGTACCCGTGACGTTCTGAGGATTACGACAGGCTTGTTTCCTGTTCGTTATGTTTTTTTCTAATTACTGGAGCTCTGCACTTTCAGGAGATGAAACAAGGAGAATTAAGAAAGGATTGATGAGAAAAAAAGCGACAGATTCATTTTCAAACAAATGTAAATTAAATATTCATCATGATGCAACAACTTTGAAAAAGTTTATTGTTTAGTTCTGTGTTGATGAAAGGATGTGTGTGTGCGCACATGTACATATTCAATTCAACTCTATTTGTTTAATTATATTTAAGCTTTGAAAGACTGATTGCAATGTTAAGTTCAAAAAGTACTTACTGCTATGCTTTGATTGTTTTGTGCAGGTACGTCCATTTCCGTGGTACCCTGGTGGACATCGTCCACAGACGTAGCCAGTGTAGGGTGGCCGGAGGTCAATGCACTGAACACCTAGAAAACACGGCCTACTTGCACATTTGGATGTCACGTTTAGTCCGTTGGGAAAACCTGCACCGTAAAGAAACACTGCCTTTTAAATTTGCCATTAATATACAGATGCAATTTCTGTAAGCATTTACTCATTAGCATCTTAATAGGAGATTGATGTGAATTTAGGGTCAGAGGCCCTCTGGGTTCTATGTCCTTGAAGGATTTCACCTTCAATTCCTACCAACAATTTCACACTCTCACGTGGCCTCCGCAGCCTACATCAGTTACCCAACCGCAACAGACTGGTGAAGGATTAGCTATGCAGGGAAATTGAGGTCTCACTCATACACTAGGGAAGATGAGCTGATGTCAGAAGGTGTGCAGCAATACCCTGAAATTTTGACATAATTTCCTGTGACTAAAAATTACCCCATTGTTTTATACATCACTAAACAAACCGGTGTCCTTTTTGCTCTACCACATATATGCTACAGGATCCATCTGAGCACTTTTGGAGCATGCAGGAAATTATTTTTGTGGCATTATATGGGGTCACATCACCATATTTTATTGAATAAGTATGCCCTCATCTTGCTCACAATCACCCAGACGCATGCACCTGTTCTGTCGAGCGTCACGTGACGTGTCAAATAAAACAAGAAGCCTGCCCTCTGCCAGCAGAGCTGAGAAACATGAAAGAGTTAGCAGCTGTCGTCCATTAAAAATGGATTTATCGGCCCTGTGATTACACATATCAAGGGTTATTGCCCAGGCTTTTTGTCTCATTTCCGCAAGGTCAGCTCAAATCCCTTAGACAACGACGGGATTTATCGGCCGAGGTGGGTGACAGCTTGCATCCCCTCTGCTTGCCATCTCATCTTGCTCTATAAGTGTGATGGCAGGCAATCTGCAAACCGGCAAGACTGTATTAGCAAGAGCTGAGGTGCTCCCAAGGATGATAGTGGCTTTCCAGAGCAGGCTATTTGTCCGTGTTCCTCAAACGCTGGCCTTATCTACCTTTTGGAAAAGATTACTCATGGGACTTTACAAATGCCCCCCTGTCCTCATCACAATCCTTTTGTTTCCTTTCCTGCATTAATTACAACAGAGACAAAAAAAAGTGCAAACGAGAGTTCAACAAAATACAAGGAGACGTATTGTTTGAATTGCTTCGAGTGCAGCCAGGGGACAAACGGCCGTCGGGGACATGTCTAATTTAATTTTCAATTAGCATTTACAAAAAGACGACCAGGGTACCTGAGAATGACAAGAATTAATTTAACCTTGGGGTTTGTAGCACACAGTAACTCAAATGCAGGAGTCTCTTTTGGGATACTATTAATGGTTATTTCTGCATTGGCAATAACCTTTAAAACAGGCATCATTCAAAACAATTACAAGGAGTTCCCCATCTACAGTGACCCTCTTAGTCTGTAAAATGAAAATGTTCTTTGCATAGAGTAAGAGAAACATTGTGCTGAAACATCCAATTATGAGACAATCAACATCTTTCCATAGAAAAGAACAATCCCAATAGAGACATCTTGAATATCTCAGTGGTTTCACTTAGACTGAAATTGGGATTCAGTGAGAATTAAATTAAGACGCTTTCTACATATTGTGCTTCTCATATTTTTCTCCTTGAGATAATCTTAGGGTGCTTTCACACCTGTAGATCGATTGCTTTGTTTCAAACTACAATGTTGCTTTTTATTCTTGGTGCGGTTCGCTTTCACACGGCAAAGTCACGCGCAAGTAAACTGTTGTCTCATTGGTCAAAGTTCCACGGTTTATTTTCCGGGATTCCACTAGCTGTCACGGCTGTCATTCATCAGGATGAAACGACAACAGCTTCGCGGGCTTATTGTTGTTGTTTTTTTTTGTAGCTGTCCTTATATTAATTTATCATTTTGAGCAGGAGTCCAGGATTCATCGGGAAAACATTTTTAAAATGCCTCTACTAGAAAGAAGAGCAATAAGACGGCGTTATAAAATGAAAAAGTGCGCTTTGATTTTGAATGGCAAAGACGTGCTCGCGCACAGACATTCACAGGTTCATTTTGAAGTATTAGCAAAACAACAAAGCTAATGCTTTTCACGGAACTTACGTAATTACCCATTATACATTGTGATATAGCCTGGTTCGTTGGTCAGTTAGATTGGATTGCTTTCTCACTACAACCGAACCGCTCCAGAGTTCGTTTTCAATCGAGCCGAGACCACCTCGTTCAGGCGATCTCGGACTGATCGTTTTGGCGCGGATCCGGGCACGATTTGCTGTGTTCACATATGCTCAAACGAACCGAGCTAAGGGGGGAAACGCGCCAGGTTCTGAAACAACGGGCCAGGTGTGAAAGCACCCTTAGTAATCTCAAATATGCTTGCTCAAGAGTCTAAGAATTTGACATTGTCAAACTGTGCTTATATTTGCAGTAATAAAGTCAAAATTCAAATTTTTCTCAGATTTCTAATGAAAATCTTTATAGACCAAATGATCCAAAAAGTATGCTATCCATGTTAATTCTGTAACCCTAAAGTCTTAAGGTATGCAGGTCTTATTTGTCTCTTTTTATATCTCCAAAACAATTTTCAAAGAAGAAAATCAAACAAAATGTTGAGACAAATATTGAAAGATGATGTGGTAAAAAAAACAAAAAAGGCTTCAAAGATGTCTTTGCAAAGCTGGTTAGAGTACAAATATTCCCCGGGAACCCCCTCAAGTCTCTCTGGTTGATGTCTCATCTTACTTTCTTTCCATTTTATTCCCAGAGGACATAACCTGAGTGAGTGAAAGGGAGAAGAGAGGGAAGATGAGGAGAGCGAACAGAGCCATAAAGCCAATTTACGCTCCCCATCCTGATATCCTCCAGGGGCCTGTTGTGCCAGTCCCAGCAAATATTGTTAGGCCCCTGAGCTATTTGCAACAAAGGGCCATAAACATAGGTCTCATGATTTGTGTGCTCTATTTCTTGTGTCTTTGTCTTTGACAGGCCTGTGTGAGGAAAAGAACAACATTCCAATTGAAATGAATCTTTTTCCTAACCATGTTTAGGTCAACACGGCTGGTTTAAGATCAGTAATGTAATGGAGTTTCGCATAGCTCAAATTGTTTTATTTTGAAAGAATTTGATGAGAAATCCTAGATTTTTTTTCTCTTTCTCAGGAGGTCTCTTTAATATCTCAGTTGTTTCTCCTAGACGCCAGTGAGGGGATCAAATTGAGACACCTGTTATGCCCTAATGAAAATACCCCAGTAATTTCACCTCTAGAGCTAAAGATGTCAACACGAATTTGCTGAAAAATGTTAGAGTTCAAATTGAGGTTTTGTTTTAATCTCTCTGCATCTTAGATTTTAGTTTTCTCCTGAGAAAAAAACAGCCAGTATTCATTTTTAGAGTCTCCTCTAAAATGTGAAAAAATAGAAATCTGAGACTTAACAAAAACTTTTATTTGCATCTCAGTATAGAGATGTTACAGATATTTGTAATTTCACTTTTTCCTATGGGACAATGCATGCAATACCAAACAGATTTGACTATGTGTCTCTTGACTATTACTCTTCCAAACAGAGAGTGAGAAATGTCCTTTACCTAACCTTGCTCTGTTGAATTTCATAGAGAGTCTGAATGCCTGGCATGGCTAATTAGAATCGCTAATTTCAGGCATTATACCAAGACGAGAGAGGGTGAGAGGTGTGGGCACAAAGGCACACCAGCAGGCCTTGTCTTGCTTTGTGCTTAGCAGCTGGATGAAAGTAATTTCCTGGGAACATCACGCACACAAAAACCCAGTGCAGGAAATGACTCTAGGGGGAATGAAGGGACATCACGCTGCGTCAGGGAAAGACAAAGAATCGTTTTCTGCAATGTCATGACATCAGCAGTGGGCGATTTGGCTCCGAAACGAAACCCTCACGGTTTTGTTTGCTGGCCATCTGTGGACATGTAGAGACAGAACAATGGAAACAAGTACTTGCCAGTTCTCTGACTCGTGCTGGTGGTGGCTTTGGTGACCGAGGTCTTGCTTGGAGCTTCGTTGGACTCCGGCGGGAGGTGAGTGGAGGTCGTTTTAGAAAGGGGGGCGGGCATTTTGCTGATGGGACGCACTGCGGGAGGCGCGAATGAGGCGACAGTGTGAGAGGTGATGGGACGAGATGTGACCAATCTTGCTGGTGCTGATGAAAAGAGAGAGAGAAATGATTGAAAATCAACTCGACAGCTTTTGCTACTGATGCCTCAAGTGCAGAATAAAGGACAATTGAGAGTGGGGTAAGATGTGTCGCACCCTTAATCTTGCAAACTGTGGACAATTTTGGTCACATGACCATATGTTTAGGAAGGACCAATTATAAAAAAAACGACCTGTGATTTTTTCACACACGTACTGTATATATAAATGTACAATATATGTAAATCGTAATAAAACACTACACTACAAAGATACTCCAAATATGAAATACTAAAGCACCAAAGCATGCATATGCCCATTCATTTAAGAAAATGTGCTAATTGAAGAGATCTGTTATCTCAGTTAAATACTTTTGGACCTTCTAAATGACACTGAAACATTTGTTCTGTTGCCTCATGGGTAAAAACAAAGAAAAAAAAATTGTTGTTGTTTAGCGTCAAGGTTATGATGTTTCCCTCCTGACTAGTTAGTAAAATCAGCAGTCTCATTAAAGAAGGCACCAAAGTCAATAACAGGACACAAATGTTTTTAAAAGTGAGGTTATTGTTCATATTGTTAAGGAAAAAAGGTTTGCATAATATTTAACCAAAATATAAAAACTTTCTTCATATTTGAAGACTGTTGATGTCACCTCGTTGGTATTAAGGTATTAATACCTTTTCCTATTAAAAATTAACCTAATTAACAAAAAAAATTTTGTTTTCAAATACAATATGTTTGGAGTAATACAGCATCTGATGGATCATCACACTCTTGCAGTTAAAGGGATAGTTCACCCCAAAATGAAAATTATGTAATTAATTACTTGCCTTCATGTCGTTCCAACCGTAAGCCCTCCGTTCATCTTCGGAAAACAAATGAAGATATTTTTTGATGAATTCTGACAGCTCTCTGACCCTCCCATAGACAGCAATGTAATTACCACGATCAACGTCCAGAAATGTAGCAAGGAGATCGGTAAAATAATCCATGTGACATCAGGGGTTCAACCATTTTCTTTTGCACACAAAAAGTATTCTCGTAGCTTCGTAAAATTACGGTTGAACCCCTGATGTCACATGGATTATTTTACCGATTTTGGATGTCACATGGATTATTTTACTTGCTACTTTTCTGAACGTTGATCGTGGTAGTTACATTGCTGTATATGGGAGGGTCAGAGAGTTGTCAGAATGCATCAAAAATATCTTAATTTGTGTTCCGAAGATGAATGGAGGTCTTACGGGTTTGGAACGACATGAGGGTGAGTAATTAATGACAGAATTTTCATTTTGGGGTGAACTAACCCTTTAAACTTTCACTTTGGTTTCTGCTGAAGAAAATGCTGGAGAATGAAAAGATTCATACTGAAGACCTCTTTGGCTCTTTTTTTGTTTTTCCATTTTCAAGACTTCCACCTTGCGTTCTGTGAACATCTTGTGCCGTCCTCGGCCTGATTCAACAACTGCCTAACCATCTCTCTAGCTCTGAAATGTTCTTCAAGGAACGGTTTCAGAGTCGAGGCTGTCGTCTCCTCAGCTTATCAGAAAGTCCGCACACCAGAGACGTGAGAAGCTCACTTCCTCACTGTCTCTGTCTCTCAATACGGAAACTACCGAGGGGCTGTTTTACCAATTATCTCTGGACAAGCTCAGAGTCTGGCATGGAGTCTGTGTGCACAAGGTGGATAACTATCTTGTGCCATCTAGATTGTATTGCTCACCCTCCTGCAGTTCTGCTGGTCATAATGAAAGCGGGGTGGCGGATCCAGCTCTCGCTGTTCTGTTGTATTTCTGTATGCTGCAGTCAGACAGATTGTGTTTGTAATAGAGGTCCGGGCCTGGATGAAGGAGTCATCAAATCTCAGTCCCTCTGATGACGGAAACCGTGAACACAGAGATCCCCTGAACGAGGGTTTATCGCTTGCAGATTACCGTCAAAAGACATTTGCAAAGCATTTTGTCAAGACGCATGGAGGAAGATGGAAAACAGCTGTGAGGAGCCCCTTGAGCAACAGTGCAGAGACAAACACAATGTTTCCTAAAACCAAATAACTAATGACTGAGCTTTAAGGTCCTAGGTTTATGAAAGGCTCAATGACAATGGATGTCTGATTTGACACAAATTTGATATTTAAAATGCATACAAGGTCTCAGAAATCTACTATTTTGTATTCATATACAACACAATACATTATCAATAAACAATTTTATATGATTACTTTAAAAATGTAAAGTGGTACAACCATGTATTCCCCTTCTCCGGGCTGATGCTGACAACAATATTGTTAAGTGATCTGCCTGCTTAAATAAAGGTAAAACAAATTAATTAATTAATTAATATAATAAATAAATAAAGAATCTGTATACACCTTGCATATACTGAGGCACAATTAGTGGGATAATTAAAATAATAACTAAATAAAATAAAGAACGTTTGTATACACCTTGAAATACTGAGTGCACAAAACTTTTAAACTTTTTTACCCTTTTTTTTGTTGTTAATTGAAAAAACCCTGAACAACCATTTTAAACACGAATTTGTCTTTTACTTTTTAATCTGCGATATCATCTGCGACATCATCTGGATAATTACACACATAGACATTTTACTTAAAATTTTTTTTTAAATTAAATTAAATAAAAATGAATTTTAGTTCAAAAAAAAAAAAATGAACACTTCATCACAGGTGTATTCATTCCTTTTCTGTATTGTTAATGTTTAACAGCTGTTTTAATAATTGTATGTTTTATGTATTTAATTTAAAAAAAAAACATATTACACATTATTTCTCGATAATTGTCTTTTTAAAAATCTTAAATCATAAATATTCCATTTAATTTTGAAAATATTAAGTTAAAAAAATATTGAAAAATAAACATTTCATAATGTATAATATAATATATAATATATTATTTAATATATAATATAATTAATATTAATTGTACAATGTAGCCATTCTTTTATTGAAATACACTATTTTGACTACTGTTTGGCAATTCTGTGAGCATATTATGCAGAGAAGCACTCAAGCTGAGACTTTGATGCTTTGAAATGAAAAGACTTGTGTTCCCTAAAGTTAACTCTGGGCAGAACTGCAGGACTGTGCTGCTTTGGCACCTGCGGGTGAACATAAAACAAACTGTTTTCTTTTTTGTGTGTACAACAAAACTGAGGTCATATTTTGTTTGGGACTGTTTAACTTCTTAGCAAAAGAAGTTTCTTTTTCAGAAGTAGATGAGCTTTGGGAGGAAATGTAGTTTTCTTGCCTTTGCAGGAGATCCCGTCTCCCTCCAGGCCACGAGGGCAGGGGCCACACCTGAAGGAGCCAAAACCATTCACACACCTGACACCAGCAAAACACGGCCATCTCTTACACTCATTCACATCGTCCTGACACGTGGCACCTGTGAACAGAAAACAAATACGCATTATTATTATTATTATTAAATGTGTGTGTGTATAAATGTTTTTCAGCAACCCTGTTGCACATTACATTGTTATGCCAGTAGGTGGCGAAAAGTAACTTGAGTGATTCAATCATTCATTCGTCCAAAACACTGATTTCTTCATGAATAAAACAAAACACTTTTTTTTATTTTAAAGTGTAGTCACATTTGCGAAATTGACCCCACTGCGAAATTTGCATGTGGAATATCTCTAGAATCTCTAGGATTTCTATAGAAATGAATGGTTTCACACCTGTTACCACACTTTTAATGTGGTAATCAATGAATCATTCCCTCAAACGATTCATTCAAAACACTGATTCTTTCAAAAACAAATCAAGTTACAGTCTTAAAAGTAACTGAATCATTCACTCAAACAATTCACTCAAAACACTGATTCTTTCAGAAACAAATCAAGTTACAGTCTTAAAAGTAACTGAATCATTCACTCAAACAATTCACTCAAAACACTGATTCTTTCAGAAACAAATCAAGTTACAGTCTTAAAAGTAACTGAATCATTCACTCAAACAATTCACTCAAAACACTGATTCTTTCAGAAACAAATCAAGTGACTGTCTTATGAGTTCACATGGATTTCTATAGAAATGAATGGATTTAACGTGCGAAAACAGTAAATGTGACCGCACATTTAATGTGGTAATCAATGAATAATTCCCTCAAACAATTCATTCAAAACACAGATTCTTTCAGAAACGAATCAAGTTACGGTCTTATAAGTAACTGAAACATTCACTCAAACGATTCACTCGAAACACTGATTCTTTTAGAAACAAATCAAGCTACAGTCTTATAAGTATTTGAATCACTCACTCAGATGATTCACTCAAACAAAACGATTCGCTCAGGAACAAAATGCCACTACTGTGTGTTGCTCAGAGACGCGTGACAGTTTCTACTCAAACTTTAGAACTATTTTCATTGGCAGGAGCAAACATACACAATGTAACTGAAAATAAAATGCAAGTTATTCAGTATTAACTCATGTGTTGAACCTGCTATAATTCATTGTCATTAAATTTTGACTTCACAGCAATTACCAGCTACCACCAGAATCACAGCAGCAAGTTTGCATCAATAGCTTACCTCAGAAAGTGTGACTAGTAAATGGTTGGCCAACATCTTGATATATTCTGCATATAGGTATGTTTATGGCTATTATTGTCACTGTCAGTGAAAAACAATAGCATTTCGAGCCAATACTATGCTTCAAACCTCCGTAAGAAAAAACAAACAAACAAAAAAAAACACTTTTTATTTCATTTTGATCTAATAACTCTTATTCAAAGTCAAACTCTGTGTTCTAACACACTTCTCAGATGCAGAACTTTGAGGCGGCAGCACATTTGACATTCAAATACTCAGGAAAACTCTAAAATTGTGGTGAAGCATTGTTTATAGAGGGATATAATAATTTCTTCAACGTCTTTCCTCTGCTAAAACATCAAGTGGCCATACCAAACACTGCTTTCAGCAAAGATAAAACATTTCTGGGCCGATTCATCTCTGTGTTTTGGCCTGTTTATTACTCCCAGCAGCAGAATAGCGTACAGATACTCTTTCCTCTGTGGGATCAGTAGCTGCTGGGCATTTGTCCATTTTTCTTTTTTTTGTATTTGTGTTGTTTGTGGCTTCTCTTAGAAATGTGTTTGAAGGGGATCTTTAATAATGTCCAAACCATCTGCAAAGACCCAAAGCGTTATGAGCCGCAGCAAAACATAAACTTTCATCCAATCAGCAGTGTTGGTTTATCTCACGCATGCATCGCCATTAGTGGAAATGGACAAACTCTTCTAACCCGGTTCAATCAAGTATTAAAAACATCCAAAGTACAAGGCTTCAGTTCTGATAGGAAAGCTTCGCATTTCAACTTCAAGCAACAACAGGCATTGCTTTCAGCCAGGAGAGACTAATCCGCACATCGCCGGAGAAGAGATTTCAACTAGCGATCTCAGAATAGACACTGTGTGAAAACATCCACAGTTCAGCTTTGGACGAAAGTTTTTTTTTTTTTCCCCAGGCAGAAGCGTTTGTTGCTTTTTGAGTCTTTTGTTTTCACCCACATACACTCGCCTGCTTTCAAGCTCGGAGAAACTAAAGAGGCTGATTTCTGAGAAATGGGTATTGGCACAACAAGAAGTCTTTGTAATTGGATTCAAGAATGAAACTGAGCCAAGAGTCTGTGCTTATTTAGTAGATTGAACTGCTCCGTAATCAATAAGAAAAAATGCACACAGACACACACACAGGTTTGTTTTTATGGTTTATGGGGACTCTCAAGGAGTAAGGAAAGTAAGTAAGGTTTTATAATGTGGGACAAACCGGATTTTCTATTGCCCTACACCAACCCTAACCCTAAACCTACCCCTCACAGAAAACTTTCTGCATTTTTAGATTTTCAAAAAATTTCAAAAAAAAAAAAAAAAACTCTTATTTATAAGCCTTTTGAATTACAGGGAAACTGAAAATGTCCTCATAAATCACCTTCTCGTGGTAATACCTATGTCATACCCATGTTATTAAACAAATTTGTGTCCTCAAAACATGAACCACACAACACACACACAACACACACACACAAAATAAATACAAAACATGGATCCAAGGATGAAGTACCAGAGCAATAATGTGAGAAGGAAAAAGAAGGTGTGAGAAAAAAGAATATAAAAACCTTAGTCTAGTCCTAACTCGTTAATGGTTCCATATGGATTATAGTAATGTCAAATAACGCATTAACATTATAAAATAACGCCAATTTTAAAGCTTTTTAAGCGCATTACGTGTTACGAAGTCTTTTTTGATGTGAGGAGAAGGTACAAATTTAATTATTAATATATTAAAAATATATACTCCACAACCATGTAAAGTATAAGATATGAAATATTAAATGAAAGTAATAAAAATAATTCAACTAATAAAAAAAGTATACAAAAACATTAAATGTTGTTGTGGAAGTTTAACCCCCTCTAGGTTATGAGGACTCTTTTTTAATGGACTTTTTTTTTCATCTGAAGAGGAAGTAAAAAAGTAATGTCAATTATTAATTCGTAAAATAATTAATTAATTAAATATATAATATATAACGATATTACTTACAGTGGGTACGGAAAGTGTTCAGACCCCCTTAATTTTTTCACTCTTTTTTATATTGCAGCCATTTCCTAAAATCATTTAAGTAATTTTTTTTCCTCATTAATTTACAAACAGCACCCCATATTGACAGAAAAAAAAACACAGAATTGTTGACATTTTTGCAGCTTTAATAAAAAAAAAAAACTGAAATATAACTCATGTGCGTCTTAAGTAATGCGTCCTAAGTATTCAGACCCTTTGCTGGGACACTCATATATTTAACTCAGGTGCTGTCATTTCTTCTGATCATCCTTGAGATGGTTATACACCTTCATTTGAGTCAAGTTGTGTTTTATTATACTGATTGGACTTGATTAGGAAAAACACACATCTGTCTATATAAGACCTTACAGCTCAAAGAGCATGTCAGAGCAAATGAGAATCATGAAGACAAAGGAACTGCCTGAAGAGCTCAGAGACAGAATTGTGGCAAGGGACAGATCTGGCCAAGGTTACAAAAACATTTATGCTGCACTTAAGGTTCCTAAGAGCACAGTGGCCACCATAATCCTTAAATGGAGACGTTTGGGACGACCAGAACCCTTTCCTAGAGCTGGCCGTCCGGCCAAACGGAGCTATCGGGGGAGAAGAGGGGAGCTAGAAGAAGAGCCTTGGTGAGAGAGGTAAAAAAAGAACCCAAAGATCACTGTGGCTGAGCCCCAGAGATGCAGTCAGGAGATGGGAGACAGTGAGAAAGTTAGCAAGGTTGTTGTAGAAGACGAAAGTTGTAGTGTTAGAAAGTAAACCATCACTGCAGCCTCACCAGTCGGGGTGCTTGGGCTTTTGGCAGAGATTGCCAGAGTGGCCGACTGAAGCCTCTCCTCAGTGCAAGACACATAAAAAACACCTGAAGGACTCTAAGATGGTGAGAAATAAGTTTCTCTGGTCTGATGAGACCAAGATAGAGCTTTCTGGCCTTAATTCTAAGCGGTAATGTGTGGAGAAAACCAGGCACTGCTTATTACCTGTCCAATACAGTCCCAACAGTGAAGAATGGTGGTGGCAGCATCATGCTGGGGGGTGTTTTTCAGCTGCAGGGACAGGACGGCTGGTTGCAATCGAGGGAGGGAAAGGAGCGAAAGATAATGCGGAAAAGTACAGGGATATCCTGGACGAAAAACCTTCTCCAGAGTGCTCAGGACCTCAGAATGGGCCGAAGGTTTACCTTCCAACAAAACAATGACACTAAGCACACAGCTAAAATAACGAAGGAGTGGCTTCACAACAACTCTGTGACTATTCTTGAATGGCCCAGCCAGATCCCTGACATAAACCCAATTGAGCATCTCTGGAGAGACCTAAAAAAATGGCTGTCCACCAACGTTTACCATCCAACCTGACAGAACTGGAGAGGATCTGCAAGGAGAGGAACTGGCCAGAAGGATCCCCAATCCAGGGTGTGTGAACAAAAATTGTTTGCATCTTCCCAAAAAAGATCATGGATTGTATTGCGAACAAAAAGGGTGCTTCTCCGAAATGACTGAGCAAAGCGTAGGAAACTACTTAGGACCATGTGATATGTAAGTTTTCTTATTTTTTAATAAATCTGCCAAAAAATGTAAAACATTCTGTGCTTTTTCTGTCAATATGGGGGTGTGCGGTGTGTACCATAATGAGGAAAAAAAAAAAAAATAACCTTCTTAAATAATTTTAGCAATGGCAATAAACAAAGAAGTGAAAAATTTAAGGGGTATGAATACTTCCTACCCATGATATATAATAATATATATATTATATATATATATATTAAATTAAATATATATTAAAAAAAAAAAACACACACCACACTTAACAGTTTTTATATCCGCAATACTCTATTAAGATATTAATATGATATATTAATAATAATCAAATATTTATATTAAAAAGTAATAATATAATAACTAACGTGTTCAAAATTGTATTTTTCACAGTATTAATTCAGCAAGGAAGGCGAGGGGAGAGAGTATAGTGAGGAAGAGATATAGTTTCCAGTTGGGCCAACATGTTCGTAAAAGGATTAATTGCAGTTCTGAATTTCCATAAATGGTCATTTCCGAAAATAAGGAAAGAAATGACGGAACGTAATTTGTGAATGCAGGTTGAAGTTTGAAAGTAAAGACGGTGAGTCCAGCAGGACACTGGCACTGGAACCCGTTTATCAGATCTACACAAACTCCTGCTCCACACGGGCTGGAGTCGCATTCGTTCTGCTCTTCCTGGCACAGGTCGCCATGAATTCCAGCCGGGCACATGCACAGGTACTCGCCGCTGCCTGCTGGATACTTGATGTTAGTCACACATGTTCCTCCGTTCATGCAGCCACACGGCCGCACCATCACCTGTGTGTGAGGTAAAGCAAATACAAATAAAACAAAGTTCACTTAGTGTCTCAAAACCAGCTAACTTTCAGGCAAGAGTCTGAAAATATAATACAAAAAAGTTGATTTTATTTTTATAAAATAAATTAAACATAATTTTTATTATATAAAATTCAGTATATTAAATATTATATACTATATTGAATTAATCATAAATTAATAAAATCTATTGGATATTAATTCGAGTATTTTTATTTGAATTTTTTTATTATGGCATATATATACAACATTGTGAAAATTAAATAAAAATACATACATATATACTTTTATATTTAGAAATTATAATTTAGTGATTTTCCATTAATATTAAAATATGATCTTAACAAAACAAAATACTAAAAATAAATACTCTTATACAAATCATATATATATATATGTATATATATATATGTTGTCATTGAAGTACCTAAATGACCCAAATGTCAGCCTTTTTTTTGTTCAACAGTGTTGCTAAATGCATACAGTCCCTCTCTCTCCTGTCCTCAAACGACTGTATCTCTCAAACTCAGACAGTCTTTAATAAGCACTAGGAGGCAGGAAGCAGATGCTTGTTAGCCGTCTAGGGCCCACAGACGACATTTGTCTTTCGTTGCACCGCATTGTTGTGACATAAGACTCAGGAAAATCTGGGCAGCTGAGTTCTGCCGTCCTTATGCCATAAGATATTTAAAAATAGGAGCTTGACAAAAAACTATTAAAAATAAGGCTGTACCTTATTGATTACCATGGTACATATGCAACGAAGTACCATTTTTACTTGTCTAATATCATCTAGGCCACTCACTTGTCATTTAATGAAGGAAAAAGGCCTTGCAGGACAATATTCCAGTCCTGTTTCAAAGACTAATTTGATCTTTCTATGAATAAATTACAAATCTTTAAAAGAGATCATGAAATAGGTGAATATAAAAGCTTGGCATTTACATTTCTTCATTTAACAGACACTTTTATCCAAAGAACAAGACAACACATTTGATTTCAATAAGAATCAGATTTCCAAATAATGAGGGCACAAAAAAAGAGTTTTTAAAAGCGGTTTAGGAAAGCATAGTTCATTATAACTTCAACTCGCACAATAAAATGTGACAAAAATGCGATGTAACATTATGCAATGCTCATATGCATACTAAAAATATAGGTTTCTTAATTATTGTTATTGGAATACAGATGCTCCCACCCATTTAAAAATCTACAAAAGGATTTTCAGAAATTTTTGCTCGTTTATTTTTTTATTGAATTTTTATAGCGGTTTCAACTTTTATTATTTATAAAGGTTTATCCTTTAAACATATCATGGAACAATACATACATAAAAAAATAAAATAAATAGCTTTGGTCATGTAATTCAGAATGTTTATTTTTAAAGTATTTTGTTAATTGATTATTATAATAAGGGTCACAAATAACTAATATTAGGAATTTAGAACAATTCAAATATTCTCATAATTATACATTTATATTTATTTCAAAATATTTATGAATTTAAACATATCAAACATTATATCGATTATTTGTTTTATAATTTAATTTAACATATTAATAAAATAAAAATATTTTATATTATTTATTTATTCAATAAAATTATTATAAATTGAATTTTTTTGTTTAATTTATTTGAACCCACTGACTCAATAATGAGTTATAACAGCATACAGGTTTGAAGTGACATGAGGGTGCACAAAGAACACACAAAAAAATGTTGACATCCCAGAAGAGGCTTGAATCATTATTTCTACAAAACCTGTTTGTATCTCATTTCACCAAAACATAAAAATCAGTCGGGCGCCAGTTTCTCGATGTCTCTCACCTCCACGGTAAATCTGCTCTGTGCATCACACTCATCAGACACAGTAAATTGAAAACTGCGTGTTTCCTCCTCGTCCACTTTCCAGATGAGGAGCCCGGCTGGGGAAATTGAGGCCCCGGGGGGCCCCGTCTCCAGCTGGAAGAGCATGGCCGAGCCCTCGGGGTCCGTGGCTGTGAATTGGTACACAAAGTTCTCACCTACAAAGGTCTGCAGGCCGTCCCGCGGCGCGTGGAAGATTGGTGGATGATTAGCTGAGCAAATGAGAGAGGAAATGCAAGAGAGAATAACATGAATGAATCATCAATTCCCAGAGATGATTTTCAGTCAAAGATTTTGTTTCTTGATGAATATGTGTGATAATATTTAGGATTCCATTTTTATGAATCTTAGTCCATTGTACTTGGACTGAAATACATTTTTTTTGGACAAAATTAACAGTTATCATCATTATTTGTTAATTAACTGCAAAAGACCAAATTTAAATTTATTTAAATTTGTAAACATTTTTAATTGTATTTTTATTGTTAAACATCATTTGTATTATTATACATTTCATTAAACATATCAAACATGAAATAAAAATAATAAATATGCAAACAATCAGTACGTACATATTATTGTTGCTTTTGCTTCAGAAAGCAAAATGAAAAATGTCTCAAGCAAAATGTAAATTTAATTTTTTTAAATTTTTTATGATTAAACATTTTTGTCTAATTTTTCTCTAGTAAAACATATTTATTAATTCAAAAACGAACATAAAAATACATATTATATATAGATATATATATATATATATATATATATATATATATATTATTATATATATATATATATAACACAATATTATTTTATTTAAATTTTGCTAATTTTTTAATATTACAAATATTGATTAATTAAAACATAAAACAAATAAAAAACTGCTAAATATTAATTAAAAAATTCATGACTCATAATTCTGGCCAATATTTTGGCACAGGCAAGTTGTTTTTAGAAAGCAAAATTAACATTTCTCTAATTTGAAATTGTTCTAACAGATCAAATTACATTTTTCAGAATTCAGCAACATTTTATTTTCTATGTTTTATTGTGGTGTAACTTTGTAAATATTGTATTAATAATAAAAATGTTAGATATAATATATAAAAAGTCTATATTAAAAAAAATATAAGTAAAAATATTATTTATTTTGGCTATGTTATTTCAGAAAGCCAAATGAGAAATGTCTCACATGGAACAAACAGGCACAAAAAGAAAATCTCTTTTTGTAATATCTGGCATGATGACATTTATGGGATAAAATCTGATTTACAGCATCGTGCGTTCATATCCAACGATTATTTCCCACTTCTTGTTTCGTGTGAAACTTGACAAACAAACTCCGCAACACAGAGCAAAAATATCCATCTTAAGTGACATGCAATTATCCACAACAAAAGCCTAGAAAATAAACCAACCCTGATCTTGAAATATGAAAGCATTTTCTGCACCAACATGTCGCTCATATTCAAAATCTCATCCACGAGCAGCATGACGTATATGAGCTTGTGAATTTCTGGCTGGGAAATGTTGACTAACAGCAAAATGGATCCATAAATCTGTTCTGACATCACAAAGTAAACAAACCCAATGCCAAACAATCCGATAAAAATACCATTGCTATTCTCATAAATGCAAACATGCAAACCAAGTAAAAAAACGCATGCTAATTGTTTCAAAATGGTCTGATGTCTATTTCACACAGATTTCCTCAGTTATGTAACGGTCCTGCTGGAGTACAAACACTCATTTGAATCACTTAACATGCCAATTTCTAGATTTTCCTCTGATGTTCATCTCGTCTGAATTTGTCTGTATAAACGGACTCTCAGTTTTGCCACAGAATGATGAAAAAAGCATGGCAGAAAGCGTGAGGGAAATAACTAGCAGATGATAAGTGGGTGTGAGGAGGATGGTTGTAATCTTCTTTAAAGCTGAATGTGTGTGGAGTCTCAGATAGCATCGGTCCGGCCCTCATTTGCAGCGCAGGCAAACAGACGGATGTCTGCTGTCATCTCTCTCTCTCTCTCTCTCTCTCTCTCTCTCTCTCTCTCTCTCTCTCTGAACACAGGGGTGTGGAGTTGGATGTGTGGCTAAAGAAGAGGGAGTTTGTGCTCAAATGCAACATGATTCCCAAAGAACTTTCCAATAAGAAATAGTGTGCGTATTTGGTTTGCTATACTTGCAAAGATTTTATTTGTATTTTCTTTCTTTCTTTTTCTTCTTCTTTTTTTTAAACATGAATATAGTAAATCCCCATAAGTATCCCCATAAATATAGTAAAAACTCTTTACATTTACTCTTAAATATGACTTGGATGGATGGTGTTGGTGGATGGTCTTCTAGTTTGAAAAGGTTCATCAATCTTAATTAAAATGCCATAAACAAAAATATAAGTTTGAAAACATTGCAGTTCTGAATCTCAGCTGAATGCACTTCGGCTGAATTATATATTAATACAGTTAAAACAATAGACAATATTAAATTTGTTTATTCACATTATTCTGAATAATAATTAATATAAAATCACTATCATTATTGATTAGTTGTATTTATATTAGGTTAATTGTATACTATTTATTGATAATTATATACTCTATAACAATACTATACAATAATAATAATACATAATCAAATCATAACAATTGTGATAAGTACGAAGAATATATAATAATAATATATATTATACTATTAATATGTTTTTATTACGGCCCTAATATATTTTTATGTGTTGTACCACAACAATAATAATAATAAAATAATAATAATACTACTAAAAATAATGATTAGTAGTAGTAGTAGTATGGTATTAGTAGTCGTAAAGTAAATTGTGCAGTCTCTGCTTGAATATGAAATTATATTATAAGAAGGACATTTTAATATTACTTTTTATAAAAATTATTATTTTATAGTTATTTCGTTGAAATAATAATAAGTAGCAGTAGTAGTGGTAAGAAGAGTTGTGCTAAATAATATTAACTATTAGTATTATTATTATTATTATATTATTAAAAAAAAACAATACAATAAAATAATGAATACACATATATTAGGAAGTGTGTTAATTATAATCAATATATAATTAATAAGAAAGTAAAATAATTATATATATATATTATATATATATATGTGTGTATAGATATATATATATACTACAGTATATATATAAATATATATTTAATATTAATAAATACTATAATTTATTAATTTATTGTATTATTATTATTACTAGTAATAATAATAATAAAGTGGTCGTATTTTTAAATTAATATGAATGATCAAATAAAACACAAATTCGGTACAACAATACAGTTGTTTATTGCTAAATTATGTTTTGGGATTATTGGCATTATAAAATCAACTGGCATATACTGGCATATCAAATCTATAAGACACAAGGGTGTGCATCAGTGTGTTTTTACCACAGTAAAAGCACATTAATGCTTACGCCACTTTTCATCATGGTCAACAACACCTCTTAACTGTGGTAAATTCACTACAGTTCTCTTTGCCACAATAAAACATCCCAGGACAGTCCAATTCTTCATCCATATCCTGTAAGTCTCCTGAGATGAAAACAGTATTTAAAAGAACCTAATGAAATATTACACATCACTACAGGCCAAAAAACTCTTATCAGTGAGCTAATAAACCCAAAACTAAAGTTTATTACCAAGTGCTTTGCTTCATTTTTTGCAAGGCTGTAAAATCCGAAAATGTAATGTCAGCTAATTGAAATTCACAGCGAGCGTTTTCCAGCTGACTAGCCATATAACATCTCTGTTTAGCTGCTGTAATAAGGTCTGTTAGTTAAGCTGTGGGCTTTTACCTTCAAACATACTGAAAGTAGTAGCAAAACAGCGAGTCTTTTCAGATCTACCCTACTTCCTTTTATAATTTGATTATAACTGACACAGTAAGCACTTCACACACATTTTCAGTTAAATAAACATTGTAAATGTCACATTTAGTCAGTCCAAACAGTTATTTTTTTAAAGATTTTTTTACATAGCAGGAATGGGATTCGAACCCACCTCTACCTCCATATGCACATTTGCATCTGAAGCATTGTTATTAAATATTAGACTACAGCTTGTATTTTGAATCTTTATGTGAATTGTATTACGTTTATTTGTATCTTTACGTTAACTGCATTATATTTATTTGCATTTAATTAGGTTTAAATTTGATTGTGCTGCAGAAGGTTGTTGGGTCGAGTCCCAGGGCTGCTAAAACTTGTAACTAATTTGCATCTTAATAATGTGCTGTGTGAGTGTCTCCAGGTACAGATACTGTTCAATAATGTGTGCTAATGCCATCAGATCTCGGTTTGCTTTCACATCGACTGTGTTTACCTTGATTAATGGACCAGGTGTATTTGGAGGCGGCGGAGTTACACAGGAGACACGGAACGGAAGGGCTGGAGTCTCCCTCAGCAAAACACATCCCGTCTATACTACTGTCATTTCCTGAGAGAGAGAGAGAGAGAGAGAGGAGGGGAGGATTGAGAGAGAGAGAGAGGACTGAGAGATGCGCGAGGAGGAGCGCCTGCGAGGGGAGCGATGAGAGAGAGAGAGAGGTGTTATGATGAGAGGTGTTATGATCAGTAAGGAAAACTAAACACAAACATTAAAAACTTAAAGTAAACTACACTGCATTAAACTGAATATAAAATAAAATGATATATTATTGTTTATAATTACTGCTTATAATAAAAATGACTGGACTACACAACTGCTACTATAATATAATAAAACAGGACATTTGTATATTTTATCTATTAAATGTTACAAAGTAAACTAAATATAAACTAATTTGACTAAAACTAAAAAAACAGAATATAATAATAATACAATAAACATTATTTAGATGTTAGGATTCTATGATTGTTATTACTAGACTGTTACAGTTTGCAATAAAAGGTTTATATTTCCTTTTTTTAATAATAAAAAGATTTTAAATAGTTTTTCAGATGAAATAACAATGCTGTTCAACCCCCCTGTATTACTGTAAAATGAAAGAACTTAAAAACCTTGCAAATTATACTAACTAAAATTAAAACAACAACTAATAACAAAGAAGACAAATAAAACTAGGTAAAGAAAACGAATTGAAAAAAATAAACAAAACAAAAAACAGAAACAAATAAATGCATTGTAAAATCCAAAAATATTACAGCCCTAAAACTACATAAATAAAAAACAAACTATAAATAAATTTATATATATACATCTATATATATATATATATATATAGATATAGATATACACGGTAAAAATAAAAAAAACAAAAAAAAAAAAGATATCAGAGTATAGTTGACAATAAAATATTATTTCAGTCTTTCTACTTCAGACAAGTTTAATTCCATGTTACTTGGCATTTCTTTATTATTTGTGAAATTTACTGGCAATTTCTGAGTGTAAATTGTTTCAAAGTAAATCCTACACATTTTTTTTTCAAATGTACTAAAACCTAAATCAAAACTAAAAGTAGAAAAACATAAGTAAAAACTAACAATAATAGAGCGAAAGAATGAAAAGTAAACTAAATTCAAAAGACAATTTAAAAAGAAAAAAAAAACATAAAAAAATATAGAAATTCAACTAATAATTTAATCCTGCACACATTTTTATCCATAGCAACTTTCAGTTTGTGCTTTCCCCCGAACTCACAACCTTGCCACTATTCATGGTAAACTTTAAGAAAGAAAGAAAGAAAGAAAGAAAGAAAGGAAGGATGGAAGGAAGAAAGAAAGAAAGAAAGAGAAAAGAAAAGAAAGAGAAAGAAAGAAAGAAAGAAAGAAAGAAAGAAAGAAAGAAAGAAAGAAAGAAAGGAGATTTAAAAACTGTGCCGTTGAGCGCTCCAGCTTTATCCACCAGTGTGGAGATGTTTTGCTACTGATCACAGTTACACTGCAGCTCAAGCCAACTTCTTCTGTCAAACCTTTGAGATAAACCTCAGCCGTCTTTGCTATAAATCACCAAAGCATAAAGCCTGGCGCTGATACAATCTCTATATTGCAAGTTTTTAATATCCAGTGGGACGTGTAAGTCGCAACGCCCGGAGGACATCCGCAGCAAAGCAGAGAAGATAAACAGACCAAACGGATCCACCTAGATAACTCATCTCTCACGCTGAGATTACACGCTATGTGGCAGCTGAAAACCCCGAGAAAGAAAGAAAGCGAGAGAAGGGGAGGACATCAGGTGCTCAAGGGATCGGTTACTCCATCAGTCTCTGGTTTCGATGACGTGAATAATATTGTCTGTTTTCCACATCCACGCTCTGGGCTTTTCCAGCGCACACCCCAGTGACCTCGCGTATCGCTGTTGTCCTGCTGCACCGAGAGCAGTTAAGACACTAAACGGCTATGACAGACTTTTTTGCCTTTTGAGTGCATAAACTCGCATCCTCTGTGACTTATTTTCCGGTGGAAAATCCAGGCCATTAGTGTAGGAAGTGTGATTGCGCACAGTGAATATAAAGTGCAGGATGATGGACAGATGAACAAATGAACAGAAGGGCCACGAGGGAAGTTGTGCAAGAATAATCATGGAGGTTTTTAATACAGTACTACAAATAATCTTCATTCAAAAGATTTTTTAAATCTGTTTAAAGGGTTTTAAATAAAACAGGGGTTTCTGAACAATTGCTGTATGGAAATGTGTAGTCTATATATTGTCCTCCACAACATTTTGTAATTAATTCACATGTATCTCGAAATTAAGATAATACAAATGTGGATATTTGTGATATTTAATGAATCAATACAATATATTATTAAATGATATTACTTATATGTTAATTTATAATAATACTACTAATAATACTAATTATTATGATTAAGAATGCATTATATGTTCATATATGTAATATTAAAATTAAACTAATAAAATTTAAAATTATAGAAAGAAGGATCTTCATAAAATTTTAATAAAACATTTATTTTTTTTTTTAAATCAAACCTTCAAATCAAAACCATCAGGCAGTAACGTCACTGGTTTCTTGCATTTTTGCATAATAAATTGTAAATTTTAATTAACAAATAAAAAATAATAAATAGTTGATCAGATTTAGGTAATATAATAATAATAACATAGTAGTGTTATAGTAGTATAGTAGTAATTTTATGGAAAATATAATTATGATGTAAAAAATGTGACAGATAATTGCGCCAATACATACATCTATTTATATATACATATAATATATATATATAATAATATAATAATATATATAAAAATTGTATAACTATATATATACTGTATTATATACTATATATATATATATAGATATATAGATATATATATATATATATCCTAATGATATTTACATCATATATATAGTTAATAAAAAATATTATTAATATAATAAGAGTGTATTACAATTGTGAAAATGTCCTATAAAATAAGGATCAATAATAAATTAATTAACAAATAATATTAATAATTATATTACTATATAATTCAATTCATAATTATTCATTAATCTACATTATTTTATAGATATCATTATAAGATAATAGATAACTAGATAATATAATATAATATAATATAATATAATATAATATAATATAATATAGATATAATATAATATAATATAATATAATATATATAATATAATATAATATGGGCCAACAACCTAGTTTACCTAGTTTAACTTTTTTTTTTCCTTCTGGCAATGCAAATTTAGATACAATGCATAAAATAACTAGTTGGGAGAATTGCTATGTGCATATGTGCATGTGTATTTCCCCCCTCATTTTCTATGCTAATTGTGAACAAAATATGAGAAACGAAGGACTCTATAAAAATCAAAATCTATAGGTCTATTTACGCATGTATTACTCAAGTGTCTGAATGTCATTACCTTCAGCTTGCAAAGTCCAGAGGCAGTCACACATAGCTGGCAAATCCCATCATAAAGGGTTAAAAATTTGCCCTCGCTGTACTGACGACCATCATTAGTCACCTGAAGAAGAAAAAGAGAACCAGAGAGGTTTAGATAACTATCCTGAGTAAATGTAGTACTACTAATACATCTATTTTATTGTTTAAAGCCTAATGTGCAGCCAACCGACCATTATTTGTCACAAAATATGCCCTGACAATGAAAAATTGTGTGGTTGATTCTACATGATGTTGTTTATTACATGCCTACTCACCAAAAACCTCAAATACCTCCACATGAACATTGATCTGAGTCATTATTATATAACGTGAAGGGGGGAAAAAAAGAGAAAACAACAGCTAAATATTTGGACTGTCATATCAATCAAAATAAATGCTTAATAAAGGTAATGCAAAATGCATATTAAGAAATATTTACAGCCGGTAAACCTTCTCAGCTCATCCGCCACTGGCAGGTGATGCAAAAAAGTACGTCTTTCTTGTAATACTTCAGACAGAGTGTCTTTAGCAGCACTACACTCTTAAAATAAAAGGTGCTTCAAAAGGTTCTTCACAGCGATGCCATAGAGGAACCATTTTTTGGTTCCACACAGAACCATTCAGTCAAAGGTTCTTTAAAGAACCATCTCTTTCTTGCGTTTTTATAATCTGAAGAATCTTTTTTCACCACAAAGAACCTTTTGTGAAATAGAAAGGTTCTTCAGATGTTAAAGGTTCTTTATGGAACCATTTAGACAAAAAGGTTCTTCTATGGCATCGTGAAGCACCTTTATTTTTAAGAGTGTAGTTTGTGTAAATCCAAAAGAGAGGTTCATTTTTCACCCCCTCAGTGAGTGTTAATCCCACGAGCCTTTGAGATTAATGCGGGCAGGAGTTTAGGTGGATTTCGAGATGTATTACCTCACGGATACGTCTTTGCGCTGACCTTCAGAGACACCCTGTGGCTCTTTCAACATTTCAATTCATGTTAATGATTCTCCTCATCACAGGCCATCCATTTTTTACATCAGTAAACACACTCATTAACACGTACACACATAGATCAAGCCACACTTTGGGACTGAGCGACGAGGTCAATGATCACAAGACCCGAATGGAGTTTACGAACTTTTTAATGTTTATGTTAGCCATATACTTAAAGATAAAGCCAAACTGGTTTCCTATATGGGCTGTCAAAGCATAAAAATGATTAAAATGATTGTGTTGCCATTATGACTGTCATTCAGAATAGCAAAGCTCTCCTCTATCTCACGGCTCGATGATTTTGCCGTGATATAATATTTTAAAGCGCCCGGCACGCGTCATTTAGCTTGGCCTCAAACAGTGCGTGCGGCCAGCATAAATTCAAACTGATTTTAAACGTTAAAACCCACAACTGTGAAGGAGACTTCCTGCATAATTGCTTTTTGCCAATGTTCTCAATTCAGTGCCCGCTTCATCTTTCAATCACAATAGAACGGTTCGAAAAAGATTGCGTGCTTTTATCAGAACGATGACATTTTGATTCATTCAGTCACTGCAAAAAATGGCAGTGGAAAATCAATCACATGAAGCCTTGGACAGATCCCTGTCCCTGAGATTGATGGACAGGTACCTTAATCTCCCATCTGGCATAGGGCTGCTCGCTGGCCGTGAAGTCCATCGTGTCGATGGCCATGTTGCCGAGCCTCGGGACAGAGCAGTCCACCGCTTTAGAGCTCAGGAAGGACGCTTTGGTTCTCCCTTGCTCTTCAGGGATCCAAATTCCATTCATGTACTAAAAAACATTAACAAATATTAATGGATTTTTTCTTAAAGGGACAACCAAATAAATGTTAATAGTATAAAAATAATATACTTTAAAAGACCTGAATGTAATGTGTTTGAACACTTAATTGTTATTTACAATTAAATGTAAATGTATTACAGCTTAAATTAATACTTAATCCAGTTAGTTGAAGTTAAGAGTGCTCTTATGTGTTCATATGTACATATTTATTTGTATTTAATAAACAGCTTCTATTGCTGGAATATAATGAAAGTAAACTAAAATATACTTGGATGTCAGTATATTGAAAATAATTTCCTTAATTACTTTAAATATATTTTAATTGCCAGGGTTGTATTCTAATATATAATTACATTTTCATTAATTTAACTTGATGCACACTAACCAAAACTGAAAAAGACACGTACAAAAAAACAAAACAATGAAATTACTAAGTTTTAACTAAGTAAAAACAGTCAAAATTAAAACCTATATATACAATATATATATATATATATATAATATATATATAAACTTACTAATATATATAGATATATATATATATATATAGATAATATGAATATTAAAAAACTGTACTTGCAAATTTATAATGATGAAATTGCAATTTACTACACTGGCTTTAAAAAGCTTTAAATTTAATAGCAAATAATGCACTACAGTTAAAATTATAATCAAGTACCTGTGCTTTAGTATGCCAATCAGCACATCAAATAAGTGAACTTTAAAGATTTCTAAACTAAATTATTTAAAATGTAGAATAGTGTAAAATAAAACTTTTAATTTGACATGACAAAGGCATTTAAAAAAAAAATCCTTAAAGGGGCATGTGATGTGCTAAAGAACATTATTTGTGTATGGTGTAATGAAGGTGTTTATGCGCAGTTTAAGTAAAAAAAAAAACTTCATTTCACATACTGTAATTATTGTTTCCCTCTAGCCACCTTGAAACGCGTCGATTTTTCAAAGCTCATCGGTCTGAAAAAGCGAGGCGGTTGTGCTCGGTTTGCTGTGATTGGCCAGCTATCAAGTGCGTTGTGATGGCCGAATATCTCAAGCGTGTGATGGAAATGTTACGCCCCTCACATACTGTTGTTTCCCGGCCGGAGCGACGAGAAAAAAACATTAAAACCAATTACAAACGAGACATTTGTTGCATCCAATGGGGACATAATAACGGATTATAATGACTTATACTGTCTTTTTAAACATAAAACTCTGTCTGCATTTGTGATCAGAGAAATGACAAACAACAAGTGCTACTCTACTGCCCAAAATCGCGTTTGAATCATCAGTGGCAAATCCTATAAATATGAAAAACTACTTACGTGAGTCAGAACTGCCGGCGTTTTAGTCTAACCTTACTCTCCCAGGATCAGTAAACAGTCTTCCATAAAACGTGCTGCACACATCTGAATATTTGGATTAAACTGTTCTGGAACAGTGCTGTAAATACAACTTAACCAGTTTCACTGATTTTCGTCGTTTACTCTTTTGGAAGGACAAGCAAAGTAGTTAGTAGTTTCGCTTTCACTACGAAAAAAACACAGCACCCTAGCGTGAGGGGACGCCGGCTTAGCGTGCGCTGAGGCCGGGATAGAGTGAGTGAGGCGGGCTAGAGTGAGCTGAGGCCGGCGCGGGGTCGAGAACGGCGCGCCCGGCGGATCTGACGAATGAGCGGCAACCACATGTGACGAACCCGGGCTGGACTCTGCTTCGGTCCACGGTGTGAAAGTTGATGTATTCCCTCAGCGACCAGCACAGATCAGCTCTAGGCATGACGAAGCGGATATATCGTCCTCTTTTGGAAGACCAAAAAAAGTAGTTTCGCTTTCACAAAGAAAACACAGGTCTTCAGGACATGGCTGAAAGCGGCAACAATACTACAGTGAGAATTAAAGTTACGCTTTCTTTCTTTGCGTTAACATTTGGGCGCATTATGCAAATATCCCACATAGTGAGGTAGATATGTGGGGTCATGTTAGAACGAGCCGTTTTAGGTAAGAGTGGTTGACTCTTAACTTTTATAAAAAAAATCTCTTTGGATTTGAGACTTTAGTCTTTGAAACTTTACAGATCTTCTTTATGCACAAGAGCTTGTAACACTCCAAAGAGAAAGGAAAAATTGAAATCGCATCATATGACCCCTTTAAGCATGTTGAGAAACTCTGAACTATCTTTAAGTACACTTCAGTGAATTTTATTTCATTAATATTATATTATCTGTATGTACAAATTTTGTAAATGTATTTTTAACATTTGAAGTTCACTACAAGTGCGCATTCAGTACACTTTTTTTTTTTTTTACACAAGTGCAGGCCACCCAGAGATGTTTCACCTCAAGCAGAAAATGCTGTCAATTTACTCACATTCATGTCATTCCAGACCTGTAGGACTTTGTTTCTTCAGTGCAACACAAAGTTATTTTGAAGAATGTTCTTTGAAGAATGTTCTTTTCCACATAATGAAAGTTAATGGAAGTCATACAGGTTTGGAGCAACATTAGAGTAAGTAAATTCATTTTAAATTGTAGGTGAACTTTTTCTTTAAATTCAATCCTCATTTATCAGAAGATATGCTAAAACTTTAGGATGGACATATGTGCTTCAGCTGTTCAAGACTGTTTGAGGTCAAATTCAATTAGAGCAATCTTCACCCCAGGCCGTTCATTCCTTGAGAAAAACAGAAACAGCTAGAATAATGAACGTCAAACCAATTTGCTCAAATGGGATGACCTCACACAGCAGGTGGAACACCCCCTGGGAAAAGATGACCTCACACAGCAGGTGGAACACCCCCTGGGAAAAGACGGCGAGAAAAGTGGGCGCTTCGGAAATATATGAGCAGTGGAATTCAAATGAGAGAAATACAAATGCAGGGAACATATTCAGATTTACATGGTGGGATTCTTATGGTTTTTTTGTTAGCTATATTTGCTTTTTAACCATGATGTTTTGAGGTCCCAAAGATCCCCAAACTGTATTTGTAAAAAAGTAACAATATTCATTTCAAAATTAACCTTTGGTTCACCATCAAATGAATTTAACATGTTCCTCTGGCTTATTCAAAACCAACTACGAAGATGTAATTGAAGTCAAAGAGAAAGGTAGACATGAACTTTTCATACATTTAGAAGTATTAACCTGTTCAAGGTTAATAAAGGTATGTTTTTGAGCTATTCAAAAGGCTCTAGGGTCTGTTAGACCGTGAGGGTTAAACCCAGCCCTGCAGGGCATCGATTTGACATCATGAAATTAACTTTGAGCCCAAAACTTTTAAGTAAAACAGACAATTTAATAAAGGAATCACCAGCCGATTATAAATCCTCAGATAATTACAGCACATTATATGTGTTTACATGTTGTTTACTGGTCTTATTGCATGGGGTTTTCTTTGAATGTGCTCTGCTGTGTTGACTGATTACTGATTTTATTGCTTTGATTAACTCCTCAGATGTCCTCATGCCTTTCTCCCCCTCATTCTTGTAATTAAATATACAAACAGATGGCAAGCAGGTATTAAAAAAAAAGCCATGCTAAGATTCAAAAAGACTCCCTGATGAAATATTAAAGAAGACGTGATCTCAAACGTGATCTTAGCCACTGAAAAATCAATTGCAGTTAAAGATAGATAGATGTAACATATATATATATAATGTTTAGTAATTTAAAAATGTTGTTTTATTTAGTTTATTATAACGGCTAAGATCATGTTCCATATATACATATACATATATGCATGTATGTATAGTTATTTAATAAATAGCAAATATTAAATAGTCTCATAATATATGAGTATTTATTATTTTCTAAATATTAAATAACCTAAAATGATTATTTTAATATTAAATTATTCCAATTACTAAAATTGTAAACTAGACAATTTTATAAATAATTACATAATTTCTCCTCATATATATTATATTTATTTATTATTACATATTTATAGTTCATTCATATTTTATCATTATATAATTTATATTTGTTTTTATATTAAATACAAATAATATACCGAGAGAGAGCGAGTGAGAGAAAGTAGTTTATAAGTAAAACTAATGTTAATTTTAGGTAGTGTTAATATATAGTGCCTTAATAAAGTAAATTATATTATTTATTCAAATATTAGAATTAATTAATTATTTAATACTAAATGTTTTAAAAAATACTAAATATTTTCTCTTTATAATTTGCCTAATAAACACAAGTGACATAATTTCGTGTCTCACCTTCAATCTGATCACAAGACACGCTAGGTCAGGTGAGTCAATGAAACCCAGTCCGAAAACCCTCACGCTGTCACAGTCGAACTCACGTACGTCACACAAACCGCTGTTCTCCAGATCGGTGATTTCTATTGGCTGACCTGAGGAAACCAAAGAAACAGACAATTTACAGCACATAAGTATACATTTTAGGGGTTTGTTCAAATACACTAGTTGTGGCTGCCATAGCAATTTCAAGTCTCTAGAGGTGTGGCCAATCAGAGGGGTGTGGCCTGTCAGAAGGGTGTGGCCTTGACACTGTAGTTTTACTGCTAAACACAACCAAACCCACACAAATAAATACACACACTTGCTTGGTAGAAAGCAATTTGGGGAGTAAATGGAAAAAGTACAGACTTGTGTGGGTCACAAGGTCAAAACCAATGTGTTCTTTATCATTCAACTCAACAACCTCATACAAAACCTCATAGAAAAAGCCTTTCAGTCGAATGAGCCTGCAAAAATGACAGTCTGCAGTCTACTCTTGGTTGATTCATTGAAAAGGCACTATGAGAGTCTTCTTAAACCCAAAAACTCCATTGTAAATGTATGTGAAGTCTTTAATCATGTGCGCTCTCGAAAATGCCCCGTCCTTTCTGAAAACCACACTCTAAAAAATGCTGGGTTAAATACAACGCAGTGCTGGGTAAAATAGGGACAATCCCGCAATTGTGCTGTTTTGACCCAGCGTTTGGGGTAAATTTTTAACCCCAACCTTCTGGGTATAACCCAAACCGCGGGTCAAAACAGCCCAATTGCTGGGTTTGTCCCTATTTTACCCAGCACTGGGTTGTATTTAACCCAGCATTTTTTAGAGTGCACCAGTGAATAAAGTTTACGAGACTCAAATGGAAAAATGCAACACCGGCAGTTTGAAAGACGCAGTCACAGCGAACGAAAGTCCGTCAAAGTAAATGCTAGCAACATAAACAAACAAACAAAACAATCCCGGCTTTAAGCTATACATCAGGATTCTGACCTTGCCAGTCTGCGTTTGCCATTAAACTGGGAACAGATTAATTCTTCAACATTACGGTATAATTAGAGTTGTGGAAAATAACGTTCTCCATAACTGAGCTTCTTGAATAATGCAAACGAGTAAATACGAGCTTGTTTGGGCATCTCGCAGGCCTTATAAAACACAACAACACTTAATATAGTTTCAGCGACAGGCTGAAATGACTGTACTGTGGCTGCATTATGCTTGATTAATGCGATTATCGCACCCATCTCAGCTCATTTCAAATCAGTGTTTTTATTACCAGAGCATAACCTTATGTTCGGATCTCCGCAGGGTGGAAGTCTATTTAAATCACATATCTGCGACGCAAACAAAAATGGATGTACTGGGATGGGATGCTAAACTATAAGGCAGAAGTGTAGTAAATATCTAAAAATGGAGAAGGAAAACAATGAAAGATATCAGAGAAAACGATCCTTGGAGGAGAACAATTAAGCACAGAGTGAGTGCTAATGAATTTTAGCCTCATCAAAGAACCTCCAGATGGTCTCATTTTGTGTAATTTTACACTGGGTAAAAAAGTGATAATAAAATTACAAAAACAAATCACCCCCCTAACACTGTTTAGGAAAGATATACTACCATCAAAGACCAATTACGGTTTTAATTATTATTATTAATTATATTTTATTAATTTTTTCAAAGAGAACTAGAAGACACATTTGTGAGTCCATGCAATGAAATAACCACATCTGATAAAGAAAATCTGCAGGAAATGTTTTGTTAGCTTAATAAAAATTTAAAATTATATATTTTTAAAAATATTAAAATATTATTTTGGTGCTGTATTTTCATGAACCTTTTAAAGGAGTTTATTTTTCCATGCATATTTGCATATTGATTTTTTTTTATTTGCAACCTATACCTGTCCATATAAATTCCATTCAAGTATTTCTCAAAAATTTGTAAGAATAAACTATAATATAAATATATTATTATAGATGCCAATTTATAACATTAATTGGCATAATCCCATAAACTGTTTAAAACCATATAGAAGTTTACTTTAAAACAACACCCTTTATCCAAAATGTGGCAATTTTTAGCATGATCTACATAGACCTGCAATATAATGATATCAACATATTCTTTAAAAATGTATAATTAGAAACTAATATATACTGTATATGCCATATTATATCATATCATATAATGTTTAAAATTATATAGAAATTTACTTTACCTATTTCCAAAATGCACAAGGCCTGTTTCCCCATTTCAATGATTCTTGTTACCTCCGACTCTAACAATTAGCATGTTATGTAACATCATGTGAAAATCAATTAGCAAACAATTAAAATGATATTAGCTGTTGAACCAAAGATCATTATGGCTTCAAAACAAGCCACAAAAACATGGACCTTAAAAAAACCCTTCACTCTCACTGCAGGAATGCCACACATGAGAAAAAAGGAAAAAAAAAAATAAACCTTCCTAATCGCCTTGGAGATCAAAAATTTCCAGCTCAGCAGGTCAGTGAGGTGATTTTTTCCCCAGGGTTCCCTCTGCTTCCCCCCGCTCCTAAAATGCAGATCTGAACCAGACAAGCCTCAAGCACTGACGCAGTGTACACACACACACACACATACACACTGTCCCTGACCGGCCAGGAAGAGAGCATGAGAGATATTCAGGAGTTTTTAATCTCTGCCACAAGGGCGAATGCTGGTGCTTTATGTTTGAAGAGAAATGATAAATGAGGAGCAATGGGATGACTCACTGAACCTGCTCTATTAAAAAAAAAGATGAATCTAAGAAGAGTCCTTTCTACAGAATGTGACCCCTGCCTCACAGCTGAATGAAGGCAGAAGTGAGGTTTTTCAGATTGTTCCACTATTGAATGAAACCCAGATATGCACAGGTATTGAATCTGGTCTGATTGCCTTTTCTATGGACTTGATTTTCACTCTGCCTGGAATTATGGGAAATAAAAAGTAGTAGAGCTTCGTTCCGGACACCCTTCATGTTGGCAGTAATAGCATAAAATGTGCCACAAGACTGAGAAGAATATGTGATGTGCAGTTTTCTGGCCTGTGCGAAAATTGAAATTGAATCCCTTTGGTTCCTTTTCCCTCTCATTTTCAAATATTGAGATGAATCTAATGAACACACAGACTGAAAATGTAGCCAGGATGGACCATTTGTATATTACAGGAATCATTCAGACAAAATTAAAATTCTATCATTTTTTACTCACCCTCATGTTGTTCCAAACTCGTATGATGTTATTTTGTTGTTCATCAAGCTTGAAAAGATCACTTTGAGCTCTCATTGCACAACGACCAGAGCTGCATAATCTTCAAAATATAGCTTATTCTGTTTCACGTGCAGAAAAAAAAATGACAACATGCGGTTTTGGAATGACATGAGAGTAAATAATGACAGAACAGAAGTGTGATTTTGGGGTGCACTGTTTCTTTAAGATGGGGCTGTATTAGTCCTATTATACCATTCATATTTCAAATTTTTGATTTTATTAATATTCTATTTTTGACATTATTATTTGTAGTATAATAAAGAAAAGAACAAAATTCGAGTCACATTGTCCAAATGAGCACCACAGTTCTGTGTATTAGCTAGAGCACATGTGTTAACTACTAAAGTTACTTAAGAACACTAAAAAAAGTTGTCATCTTGTAATAAAATGGTTATTAATTCAACTCTCTGTAAAAAGTATCTTAAATTTTGGCCATCCAATCAAATAACGAGTGATGAAAAGGTAACAGCAGTAATTATTTTCAGTTCATTTATCAATCTGGAAATGGATGGTCAGATTAAGCACAGTGCATTGTGGGATACAGTGCATTTACTCCACTCTTTGGCTAATGTAGTAGGTCACCCAGACAAAAAAAATGCATACAGTACACAGTCTACATGCTACATTCAGCAGAAATAAATGGTGCGTGTTAGCATGCTAACATGTTTACAAATCATGAGGCCAAATGTGGACACAAACAAAGTGTAGCCCTGCAAAAATCCACATTTGACTAGACGAAATGGAAATAAAGTCAACCGAAAATGCTTAGGCATAAACGTTTCATGGGCTTCGGAAAAAATTAAAAACTAATGGATGTCGCTCCCAGATGTGGAAGAGGCATCAGCCGATGATCAGTTGGGCAATTAAGCAGATTTATCTAGCCGTCCTCCCTGTGCTACCTTGCACGTTGATCCTAGCGTGGTTACCATAAATCAGAGCTCGCTCTAGGAGAGGTTGAAAAACGTCAGTCTGTGATAAACAGCCCTCTCTAGCGCTCCTAATCTGCTCGCTAATTTGTGTTAAAACTCCCATTTCGTCACCAAGCCAGCCCCAGGGAGCATGCGAAAAACGTTGAGGGAGATAGCGGCTTAGCAAAGATCCCAATGCTAATCAGAGAGCCGGTAGTGGCGTCTGGCACAAAGCCAGACGTTAGCATACCTGCATAACAATATCTCATTGATATGAAGATTGGCTGGGAAAGCTAATGGCACTTCTGAGACTCTCCGCTATTGTCAGAAACAATCAGTCGATCACGCTCAATGACTTTGCCGTTAGAAAAGGGGTTCCATGCAACAATTCAAATAATTCACACAATCAATAAAAAAACACACTTGCTCAATCAAACGCCATCTGCGGTTTCTTTGAAGACATGCTTGAGGGTGTAGGAAATTGTTCTTTGCTGAGTGTAAGGACAATGAATATAGAACAACAGCATCCAAAGCAAAATATAATTAAAAGGAACTGAAAGCGTACAACAGACAACAAGACACTAAAAATACATACTTGGTGAAAAGAGCTGGCACAGGAAAAAAATTCATCTAATGCCACAGAAATGCTCTGGCACCTTGGCCTCCATCTGGTAATAGCAACTATAGTGAACTCTGTACTTGTGCCAAAGTACAGGATTTTAATTACACACATTTGGCCTAAAGAGCAATGAAAGTACTGACCCATAAAGATACAACATCACATCACACTAGACAGTCATCTACTTACAGACCACTGCCTACAAACACAATGATATGAATTTGTAACACCAAATACTATCATGCAATTCACATTTCTGGAGCCCTAGAGTTATCTATAGAGGAAATAAAAATCATATGTTCATCATTTCCTTCAAAATGTGATGTACTGCACACATTGCATCCGCTTTATCTCCAGGAGCAGGAAGTGATGTGGCCTTTAAACAGGAAGTGTTATTGCAAGGATTCTCCTGTTCTTCTAAGAAAAAGTACCCTAATATTCTCACTGGAGTCTTAACAATCTCACAGATTTGTGCTCATATCTACCGAGATACTAAATACTAAAGACTATCCAAGACACAGATCTCAATATGACGTTCACCCCCCAAGACTGAAGTACTTAAGATATACTACATTTGTCTTTTGAATTTATAGCTTTGCACTCTTAATGTAAGTCAACAATTGTCTCATTTGTCTTTCAACTTTAGGAGAAATATCTTAGATGCTTAAAATAGACATAACAAAGTCACCTGAGCTATGAATGAACAACTTCTGATCAATAAATATCCTCTTGGACCACACCCTTTTTTAGAAAACTTTCAAATGTTAAATAAAGGACTGATGGATGAGACACCATCATATCTAGAGTGAGTGATAACAAAGGTAGACATTCCCCAGCCATCCGAGCAAAGCCTCAAAGACAACTCTAATCCACAACTGTGTTCCCTATTCAAACCCCCTGCAGATATGTCACACAAAAAATGTTGCAGTACCCCATATGGCTGCTTATTGACAGCTATTCTGCCATAAGTTCAGCCCAGGGTGTTTTTGATAATCAAGGATCCCTGGGGACCACATTTGAAGCAACAGACGGATGTCAGAATGATCACTTACTGATAGTAAAAAGACCCTGCCAGCGTTAAACCGCCTTGGTAGCCTGGATAACACTGACATCCCCACTCTACACATTGCCCATTCAAATTACAGAAGTTCGGACAACGCAGGGCTGTTGCGATATCCTCCAACGGTCTGGAAGCTTCCTGAGAATGTTGGGTCCGGTTCTCCAACCACTTCGACTCTCTCTTCCTCTCCACATTCATATCTCCATGGAACCCTGCGTACACGGGCGTCTCTTCCACCCCAGGCTAAACAGCTTTCAACTGCATGTCATCCATTGATGCCCCCTTTGAGCCCTCCATGTCTTATCTTCCAGGCGCCGGCCCAGCAGACTCTTGCATACTGTGCCCACGGTTGAGTTCGCCAAGGCTAGTTGGCAGACCTCCAAAGCTTTGGCAGATGTGAGGCGACTAGGTGTCGGCCAGGAAGGGTGGGCAGCTGGACGGCTGGAAGAGCGGTGGTCATCTGGAAAGAAGTAGGCAAAACTTTTGAGGTCGGTCTGGCTTAGGGCCTGGACAGTGTAAACGGGCAGAAAGTCAAGGGTTTGTCTCTTAGGCCTTCCACCTGAGCTTGGTAAGGGCACCTTAGATTCATTCAAGCGAGGAGCGTCAACTTTAAATAATGAGTCCAGTTCTAACTCCTCTACAGAAGGAGAGTTCTCTGCCAGACCTTGGGACACCTGAGACTTTGGTGTAACACCTAATTCTGACACTTCAGCCAACGTCTCCCGCTTCTGGATGTTACGGGTGGAGACAGGTTTAAGGGTGTGCTCGGCAGTGGCATCTTTGAAGGGGAACAAGGACGTGTAATCTGTGTCGTCGTGAGATAGACAGCGAGAGATGGGAGGCGGGTTTAATTGGCCTTCGGAGGCGTGTGCTGAATGGAGGGACAGGCTGTATGCCTTTTGACAAGCACAGAAATTCCACTTTATCTCCTCATCCACGGCAGGTGGCGTGCTGTCAAACAGGCTCTCCCCAGGCGTAATCCTGACATAGAGAAATAAAACAAAAATATGACTGTCTCAAATCAGCCTTTGAATTAAGCCCTCAAGCACTACGTCAAGAGAGGATTTAGAGTTTGAGAAAGGTTAGCCCATTAGATTAGAGACTTTCCTCTGCTTTAATTATATTTGACATTAAAACGAGCAAATCAAGGTTAAATGGTGATGCAAACTCTAATCTGAAACCGAACTGCTATCAAAGTCTCCTATCTATGCTCACTTGTTTGGCAACTTTTGGACATTTTCAGCTTGTAAATGTGAGACAATTTTTGTACATATATCTGCACATTTTTGTGTCTTTCATAGTTCTTACCTGCATTATAGCTCCATATTTCTGACCAGGACCATCAGTTAAATCCACCTTTGAGCAAGGCTCTTCAGCTCCAGTCCTGGAGGGCCAGTGTCCTTCGAGTTTAACTCTAACCCTCACCAGACACACCCAAACAAGCTAATTAAGGTGTTCAGAATTACTTGCAAATTACAGAAAGTTGGCTTAAATTTGGGATTGGTACTAAAGTCTGCAGGACACTAGCACTCCAGGACTGGAGTTGAAGAGCCTCGCCTTAGACGACCTTAGTGGCGCACCTCACGACAGACTTGGTTCTGACTAGATTTATTACCCAGCTTTAACTCAATAGCCCAGTTAAGTACCATATATCGTTTCTAGTGAAAATATAGATTGTATGGATGTTGAAAAAGCATCTCTCACCTCCAGCCCTGAATGAATTCCTCTAGGTCTTTGTCACGATAGCTTGTGCCTGCAGGATGATGGAGGTCATTGTGGCTGTTCCGGTCAAATAACCCGCACAGGCCTCTGGTGGCGTTAAAGTCCTGACTTGGAGCCCTGACGGACAGACTCATTCCCCAATCACTGATGTCTGCTCGCACAAACGCCCCTGAGGCAAAAATGATCTGCAGGGGTCAAACGAAAATGACCTAAATTCTTACATTTTTAACATTAAACATTAAACCAAAATCATCAAAATCAGGTCATGCTGACCCTTAAATATGCAAGGCAAATGTTTAGATAGTGTCAAGTACAGATTTTTATTAAAATAAAATGAAAAAGATGATAAAAAAAGATGGAGAAAAATTCTACAAAAGATAAAAACCTGTTTATTTATATTTCTTATTCAATAGATTTATCACTTCTTTAATATTTTCAAAAAATCATAATTATAATTAAGAATTTATTATTAATTTTTTATATATAAAATATATTTTTGTCCCTTTCAATGTCTCCATGCATGCACTGGGTCTATCCAACATCATCAAAAATCATACTTCATCAATTAAACTTCAGTTTAGCCCAACTTCAATCATAAACTAAATTCACATGTTAGTAAAAGATCCCATTTCCCCGCCAGCTGGTTGTGAGGACATTAGTGGCAATTTGTCAAGAGTCTACATCAGAATATTACAAATCTAGATAAATTTAGCCATCACAAAACACTTCCTCATTCAAAGTGTGTTACAGTGCAACAATGACAACATCTGCTGCACTGACAGACCGATGGTCTGTGGAGACCAAGCGCTTTAAAATCTTTTTGCAGGGAAAAAAAGTATATTTTCTAAACAGTTGAGATCTGTGTTTACTTTTCAGACAATTTCACCAAGAAATTGAAGCTTGAACTTCAAACCTTTCGCAGTGAGCAGGACTGAGATTTCCTGAGTTTGCAAAGTCAATGAGATATCATATGGTCTATTGTGTATTTAGTCAAATCTAATATTTATATACTGGGCGCAGTTTTGGGGAAAGTTACTTTTAAAAATAATGCATTACAATACTGCATTACTCCATAAAAAAAGTAACTAACTACGTTACTTAGTTACTTTTTATGGAAAGTAATGCATTATGTTTCTTTTGCGTTACTTTTTTTGTCCTGGGCTTGGCTTGCTTGTTTGTTTTTTAATAATAAAAAACACAAAAGTTACATTTTTGGCAACTGTAAGGGCCCTCTCACACCAAAAGTGAAATTAATGAGCCTCAGTCTGAAGGAAGTGCCTCTGCATCTCACTCCCAGATGTGACTGAATAAATGGGGGGGGGAGTTATCTTCGTTACTTATTTGAAAAAGTAACTCAAGATGTTTTGTTGTAAATTTAAAAGTAATGCGTTACTTTACTTGTTACTTGAAAAAGTAATCTGATTACTTTACTCATGTTACTTGTGATCCGTTACCCCCAACACTGACTGAATTGCAATAGTTTTGTTTCAGATGTGAAACACAGTCTTTCCATGATTAGACAACATTTTCACTGCAGCATAAAATAGTCTACAAATAATAATAATTATTATTAGCTACCACAGCACAAGAATGTAACCGTACCGTGACTTTCTTCCCTTGATGCGTCTCGTGGATCCTAATCTGATTGGTCACGGATGGCCCCAAGGTCTTGACGGACAAGTGCGGGCGTGTTTCCTGCAGCTGCCCATTGCACATGTCAAAGGTCACAACCACCATCAGGCCCTTCGCGCCCGCCCTGCTCCTCCGCAGGTACACGCCACAGAGTAATGTCGGCTCCCACAATCCCACTGCCTTGTGTGGACCTCAAACACACGCGTTGTGGTCTTATAGAGCAAAAACGTGCCCGTTTGCTGGTTCTCGTAGCGCCTGAGTGGAACAGGGTTATAGTAATGTATGTATTAATGATTAATACATGAATTAAATGTAAGTAATTAACAGAACAATTAATATTTAACTTTGCAGATACACAGACAGAGATGCGCTGACTGATAGTTATCTTGTTTCTTTTCTGAGTTCTGTTTTGCTGTGCTAAAAAAAAGTCATGGAGATTAAAACAAATGAAATTCAGAAACCTCTGTGTGCACTCTTTAAACAACCTTTAAAGACTAGACAGCTTAAAACAACCTCCCAGAGGACTACTTGAACTTAATAGCAAATTGGAGGAGAGGCAGGAAGAAAGAGTCTATTTAAAAAGACCTGTAAGATAAAACAAGAGCAAGAAATTGAGGGAGAGAAACCGAGGCAGTAATTTTCATAGGACAGTTTCAGCATCATTTACTTTGATGGTGACCGTGACACTTTGCGGTTATTGCTCTGTGCGTTGGCATTGCTGTAAACATACATTGCTCAATACATCCCACTATAGTGTGTGTTTAAATCAGGGGTGCTCAAACTCGGTCCTGGAGGGCCGGTGTCCTGCAGAGTTTAGCTCCAACCCTAATCAAACACACCTGAAGCAGCTAATCAAGGTCTTACTAGGCATACTAGAAACTTCCAAGCAGGTGTGTTGAGGCAAGCTGGAGCTAAACTCTGCAGTACACCGGCCCTCCAGACGAATTTGGGCACCCCTGGTTTAAATCCATATCTATTGTCCATTCGGGCCATTTGTACTGGAGGAAACTGTGGCACAGAGCCGGCGTCTGTCAAGGACATATCCGCTAATGAGGACAGTTCCCGTACACTTTCATGAAGATCCGTCCTTCTGAGCCAAATTCAAAGAGTACAAGTGATAAATCTGCGCCACACAAATCTGAAACGACCTTTTCATTTCTGCCTCATTACCTGAAAATGTACCACTTGAGCATCTGTCATGTAAAAGTCACATAACTTATGTTGAAATAATCACAGGCGATCTAGAACATTCAAATTGTCCTTTGCAAATGCCAAAGAAAGAAAGCAAAAGGCTTCAGTAAATTCATTGTGCTACTTGGGAATCGAACCCACATCCTTGGCATTGTTAGTTGTTTGCACAATGCTTTACCAGTTGAGCTACAAAAAAATAAAATTAAATTAAAAATACACCAAAGGAAGAGCTCTTTGTCTAACAACTTGTACATATTTTACCTGCCATCAAATCAAATTTAAGAGTACAAATGATAGATCTGTGCCACACAAATCTGAAATCCAAAGTGACCTTTCAGTCATTCTTGAGAAGTGGGACAAAACAGGGTGCAAAATTGAAAAAATAAAACCTTATACTCAGACAAATTAAACTACATTTATGTATCTTATATGTACTAAGCTACTGAGCTATGCTTTGATACAACCCCCCAACTTTTCTCTTTTTTAACAAAATGTGCTTTTTTTAGCTTTATCTTTAACAGCATTCAAGATGTTTTTAACATTTCAAAACACATTCTCGTGTTAGCAGACATATTATACTTTCACATGTGACCAACAATTCCACAACAAATATTAAATATCATAATGAAATATTATCAAAATATTGAACTGACGGAGGTGACAGAACTGACAGAGTTGACACATCTGACGGAGGTGATTCTGTTGATGCTAGATGCTAGATGAGAATAAAATCATCTAAATATTTCAAATAATTTCCTCAGAAATTGGAAGATGGTGTTGACATATCATGGCTGTGACACAGGAAATATTAACATTAGGATTTAAAATATTCTGACACTGATGTACTCCGCAGAGGTGAACTGTGGCAAGGGGGTCCTTTAGAGTGACAGCTACCCCTGATATTCCCTGATTTTATTAAATTTTATTGAATTCTGACGGTGTTTTTTTTTTTTTTTTGTTTGTTTTGTGTTTGACAAGTGTGACTCACAACTTTCAAATCTTATTAAACATGCATGTGCATTAACAACACCTTTCTTGATAGGTATTATTAAGTGTTGCTTGAGAAACAAGCTCTTTTTCATCATAAAAAAAACATTTTTATCCATTTTATTGCATATGAACGATTGAACCCTTTTCTGTGGACACACCGTTTTAGACTGTGAGAGGACCATTAAAGAACTAGATTTGGTATAATAAAGAGAATTAATTGCAGTGATAATGTGGTTAATACATCTATTTTCATCCCTCATTGACATTTACATTGAAAATATTTGGTATTTTTAAAACCTAATCGCATACCCTTGCTGGACCTGTTTTGTCCATGTCTCAAGAAACATTGGTCCTCATTCCTGAAAATGTCAATTTGAGCATCCGCATGTAAAAGTGCACACAACTTAAGTCCACCTTCTCCCACTCTAAAAAAATATGGTTCTTTAAAGGATCTTTACATGCCGTAATGGATTTATTTAGAACCATAGCATTCTGAAGAACCCTTTCATGCTGAAATGGTTCTTTGTGTTAGAGTTTGGGGTTCTTTATTGTTTTTCAATCTTAACTGTTAGCTCCCATTACTGATTTTCTGTGGTTCAGTGACCACTGCAGACGTCCACACACTCTCAACAGGTACATGAATTTTCATTGCTTTAAATGCAATTACATTTTAATTTCAAAAATGTAACTGGTTTCCAAACAAACATGTTCTTATCTCTTTTTTTTAGTTTTTGTCACATATAAGTGTGCGCAGTTCTGCTAAGCTGTGGAAACTTCTCTCCTCTTCTCCACTAAGTAAAAGAGACAATTATTTTTATAATTCATATTGTTAGCTTTTTTTAAGTATTACTTGGGTTTATGTATAAACATACTCAGTCACAAAAAATATTAAACTATCCCATTACTTTATATCACTTTTTTTCTTTTAACATTGTGAAAGGCTCACATTCTGTCCGTTTTTGCTTTTGGCCTTCATAAACATAACTGTTTTTACATAAACACATGGACACACTGTAACTCTAAACTCAATTGTGTATTTCAGATGTATCAATCCTACAACCTCATCATCTGCAGAGAAAATGGCTACTTAATCACACCAAAATGATGGACTTTACGGATCATATTGATTGGATTGTGATTGTTTCACTGAAACGTGGTCTTCTTCACATCTATTTTTTGTTCTTATTTTCTGCTTTACTTCTTTATGCATTTATTCATGTTCAATGTCAATTGTCATTCATTAATGTATTCAGCTAATAACTGTTTTTAAGAGCACTGACAATTTTGCATGTCAATAAAAATATACCTATTTCGCACAACATGCTGCTGTTGTGGTTATTTTTGTTGTTGTTGTTTTAATGTAAAACCCTAACCGAGGCTACACTCTAAGATGCCTCATTACTGATTTTCTAGAACTACACAGACTATCAACACACTCTCAACAGGTAAATAATTTCTTTCTTAAAATGTCAATAAATTATAACTTTCAAATGCTACCATGTTTCCTCTGTCTTTTCTCTTTTTAGGTTAAGAGAACATATAAGTGTGACGAGCTCTATTCAGTTACGGATACTCTCCTCTTCTTCACTAAGTAAGTAACAAAGATATTGACGTTTTGGTCCATTTTGTTAGATTTTTTTTATTACTAGGGTTTAAACATACCAAACTTTCCCTTGACTTTATATTACTTTTTCCTTTTAACATTGTGAAGTGCTCACATACTACTTTTGGCCTTCATAAACAATTGTTTTCACATAAACAAATGAAAGGAGACACATTGCATATCTAAACTCAGTTGTGCATTTCAGATGCTGTCACATCCTACAACCTCATCATCTGCAGAGAGAAACTGCCAATTAATCACACCAAAATACAGATAATGATTAACTTAAAGGCATCATAGAGAATTGTGAAGATATTTCACTGGGGGGGAGCTTGTCTTCAATACACTATTTACTGTTTCCATTTTGTTTTACTTCTTTTAGTATTTATTTATGTTCAGTGTCAATTGTCATTTATTAATGTATTCTGCTATTAACTGTTGTTAGAACAGTCATTTTTGCTACAATTTTACGTCATTAAATGTACCTAATTGACACGTTGTTGATTTCATGTAAGACCCTAATAGACATTTCAAGATATTAGAAGACCAGGCAGATTTTCACGAATCCCGTTCCATGACTTTCCATTACATTGAATCTTGCACTACACAAACTGTTGCATAACACCCCGGACTACATTTCCCATCATGCATTACTGATTGCACTCAGCACGACTTGCACACACCTGTTTACACTGATTGCACCAAGCTGTTTCATATCACTCCCTCACTATATACACTCACTCTTATCCCTTCCCTCTGCCGAGTATTGTTTCAGCGTTTATCACTCCCCTAGAGATAGCTACTTTACGGAGCCCTTGTCATTTTCCTAGCCTTAGCCCCAGTCATTAGCCTTAGCCTTAGCCCTAGCCCTAGCCATTTGCCTTAGCCTTAGCCTTAGCCCTATTCATTAGCCTTAGCCTGCCTTCCCGTTTCTGATTTTTGCCTGTTTTCCTGGATTTCTCCCTTTCGTCTTGCCCCTTTTGACTCAGTCTGCCGAACGTCGACCTGCGCTAGCCCTAGGACTATTCTTGTGTTTTTGCCCTCCATATACCTGTTTGCCATTGTCTGACCGATGCCTGTTTTATGACCATGTCTCTGTCTTCTCCAAATAAAGCTTGCATATGGATCCGCACGTCTCACTTCTCTTCAGCCCCGTAACAGAATACTCGGCCCAGCAAGGATCCAGCAGCTTTCTCAGTGGTCTCTGGCCTGGTATGGACCCAGTCACTGAGCTGCTACATCTTCGGCAAGGAGGTCTTTTTATTGAGGAGTATGTTCACCGGTTCTCTGTATTGTCTTATCAGGTTCCACTGTATGATGACATTTTTGTTTAAAGACTTGTTCCGTTTTGGACTTAATGGACCCACAAAATCTTGGATGCCAAAGAGTAACATTAACTGTAGCTTAGAGGACTTTATAGACTATGCCTTGCTGACTGCTGGTTCAGCATTCACGGTGGGTGTCGCAGAGGAAGGAAGCGACACCATGTCTGTGACTGAAGTGATAGCTGTACCAGAGCATGCTCACAAAATGGCGGCGACAGTGGAGCCTGATCACAAAATGGCGGACACACCAGCGCTCCCAAGTCACCGCTGCTCTTCCCGAGTCAGGTCAAGTTACAAGTTTCATTTTTCATGAGTCTAGTCAAGTCCCCGTCTGATGGTATGAGGTCTAGTCAAGTCACAGCTGATGGTTATGAGTCTAGTCAATTCACAGCTGATGGTTATGAGTCTAGTCAATTCACAGCTGATGGTTATGAGTCTAGTCAAGTCACAGCTGATGGTTATGAGTCTAGTCAATTCACAGCTGATAGTTATGAGTCTAGTCAAGTCACAGCTGATAGTTATGATTCTAGTCCAGTCACAGCTGATTCTCATGGGGCAGATAAAGTCACAGTTTCTGATCATTAGCCTAGCCAGGGAGGTCCCAGTTGATAGTTATTGATCTGTCAAGTTACAATTCATTATCATGATCCAGGTCTAGTCACAGCTGTTCTTCCTGGTTCAGTCCAGTCACCACTGATCTTCACCAGATTCGGCATCCCACAGTTTCCTTGCCATGAGTCTAGTCGGTCACAGTTGATCCTCAACGGTCAAATCAAGTCACAAGTTTATTATCCGGTCTATCAAGTCCAACGTTGAATCGTCTTGATTCGAGTCAGTACACGTCATTATCATGATTCAAATCTAGTCACCGCTGACTTCCTGTTTCCGAAGTCAAGTCACGCGATCCTTATGAGTCAAGTCAAGTTACAATTCGTTATCATGAGCCAGGTCTAGTCACAGCTGATCTTCACGAGCCGAGTCAAGTCACAGTTCCTTTGCCTGATCTTTCAGGTCACAGCTGATCATCCAGAGTCATGTCACGTCCTGTCTGTTGCATCCAGATTGTCGGGGTCGGTCCGCCGGTATCCCAGTCTGGTGTCCAGTGTGAGGGATGCACCGCTGGTGTCTGCACGCGCAGCTGGTATCCCCAAACCCACTCACTTTAGCCCTCCTGTTCCTGAACTCATCCCCCTGTCTGCTGCACTCCCCATATGGGGGGTTGCTTTATGGTGTATCTGGGCCGCGCACGCCACCGCCGATTTGCTAGAGGCAGCGGCACCAGCTACAACATCTCCAGAGGTGGCGGCTTATGCTGCAGAACCTCCCGAGGTAGCGGTGTCAACTGCCGTGCCCCCAGAGGCCATGGTGTCCACTGAAGTCTCTTCAGAGGTGGCGGCGCAGGCTGCAGAACCTCCTGAGATGGCGACACTTGTCTCAGTTCCTTGCGTGGTGGTGGCGCCCAGCAACAAACTCTCTGCCTGTCCTGTTCCGGCCAAAGAGGCCACCTATGAACTCTCTGCCTGCTCTGTTCCAGCCAAGGAGGCCGTCTATGAACTCCCTGCCTGTCCTGTTCCGGCCAAGGAGGCCGCCTATGAACTCTCTGCCTGTCCTGTTCCGGCCAAGGAGGCCGCCTATGAACCCTTTGTCTATCCTGTCATGGCTAAGGAGACTGTTTGCAAACTCCCTGGCTTCGTCCGTCACCCTCTATAGAGGCCGTTTGCCGAACTCCCGGCTCTTCCTGTCACAGCTATGGAGGCCGTTTTGCGAGCTCCCTGCTCGTCCTGTCACAGCTTAGAGGCCGTTTGCGAGCTCCCTGCTCGTTCTGTCACAGCTATGGAGGCCGTTTGCGAGCTCCCTGCTCGTCCTGTCACAGCTATAGAGGCCGTTTGCGAGCTCCCTGCTCGTCCTGTCACAGCTATGGAGGCCGTTTGCGAGCTCCCTGCTCATCCTGTCACAGCTATAGAGGGCGTTTGAGAACTCCCTGCTCGTCCTGTCATGGTTATGGAGGCTGTTTGTGAATTCTTTGTGTGCTTTGTGTCTGTCAGGGTGGTTGCCCCTGAATGCTCAGTCTTGTCTATCAACCCCCAATGTTCTGTCTGTGTTGTCTGTCTCTGCGCTCTCGTTGTTACAGTCTCCGCCATGGTGTCCTGCCGCCGCCGTGGGTTGCCCTGTCCGCCATGTGGTCTACTTCTGGCTCTGGTGTCTCTGCTCCGCCGTGTTGCTACCTCTGGCTCTGGTGGCCTTCTGCTCCTCCGGTGGCTACTGCTGGCTCTGTGGTCCTCTGTCCGCCGTGGTTTGTCTACTGTCTGTGTCGGGTGGTCCTCTGCCTGCCGTGTGGTCTACGTCTGGTTTCTGGTGTGCTTCTGCTCCGCCTAATTTGCTTAACTGGGGATCTTTGGGCCCTTCGGCTCGCTGTGGTGTCCCACTTCCGCCGGTTCTGCCTCAGTCCCTGGTCTCTCCTATCCTTGGACCTGGCCCTCCATCCCCCCCCCTGTTCCGCCTCCACTCCACCGCCCTACGGAATTCGTAAGGAGGTTTTGAGCAACTGGAAGCCGCTCCTTGGGGGGGGGGGTCTCTGTCACGAATCCGGTCCATGAACTTTCCAATTCATTGACTCTCGCTCTACACACTGTTGCACATCACCCCGGGCTACATTTCCCATCATGCATTACTGATTGCACTCAGCACGAATTGCACACACCTGTGTACACTGATTGCACCCAGCTGTTTCATATCACTCCCTCACTATTTAACACTCACTCTTATCCTTTCCCTCTGCCGAGTATTGTTTCAGCGTTTATCACTCCCCGAGAGATAGCTACTTTACGGAGCCCTTGTCATCTTTTTCTTACTTAGCCTAGTCCTAGTTCCTCACGCCTTAGCCCTAGCGTTGTATGCATCTTTAGCTCGTTAGCACTTAGCCCTAGTCATTTGCTTAGCCGTAGCTAGCCTTCCTGTTGATCTTCGCCTGGTTCCCTGGATTCTCCCCTTTCGTCTTGCCCCTTTTGACTCAGTCTGCCGAACGTCGACCTGCGCTAGCCCTAGGACTAATCTTGTGTTTTGCCCGCCATATACCCTGTCTGCCATTATCTGACCCATGCCTGCTGTATGACCACGTCTCTGTCTTCTCCACAAATAAAGCTTGCACATGGATCCGCAAGTCTCACGTCTCGTCAGCCCCGTAACAGAGATAGAGGGGTAAAAAACAATATTAATAAATAATGTATTCAAATAATACTAATATTAATGAAAAACTATCATTAAAAAGGTTACTTATAACACCAATAAGGTCCTATATAGCATTTTCAAAGCATGGTTCTATATGGAACCCTATATAAAAAGGTAGCACTAAAAAGGGTTCTGCTATTGTTACAAGCCGAAGAACCCTTTTCTGGTACTGTTTAGAACCATTTTTCTTAAGAGTGCAGGCAATTTAGAAGAATTCCAAATCATCCGTCACAAGTGGCAAAGAAATAAATAAAAAGCCTTTAGTAAATTCATTGTGCTCACTTGGGAATCGAACCCACAACCTTGGAGATGTTAGTTGTTAATGCAATGCTTTACCAGCTGAGCTACAAGAAAGAAAGGACCTTCTTTTCTAAATGTTTTACCTACCATCAAATCAAAATTCAAAGAGTACAAGTGATAAATCTGCACCACACAAATCTGAAAACCAAAGTGACCTTTACTTTTCATGTACCATTTGAACATCTGTCATGTCAAACTTGCATAACTTATGTCAAAATAATCACAGGTGATTTAGAAGCAGAGGGGAACCATCAGGGCCCTCTAGGCCCTCAGAGAGGGCCTAAACTATTGTAAAAACAATATTTACAAATTTTAAATATTTTTAAATGACACATTTTAAATATTATTTTTAATAAAACTATAAGCAATTCATAATTGGACAATCACCATCTAAATAAAATAAATACAATTAATGTGGAAATTTTACTTGTTTCTAAGGTGGAATTGTCAAAAATGACTTTTAGAAGACGACACTGTAGGTTAGGCTGGCAGTTTGTTTTCCCCCGACGAGGGTATAGGGCGAGAGGGCCAAGGTTCAAGACTCACAGTTCGCTACTGTCTAGAAGAATTCAAATTGTCCATTGAAAACGCCAAAGAAAGAAATAAAAAGCTTTCAGTATATTTACTGTGCTCCTTGAGAATCGAACCCATGACTGTGCCATTGCTATCGTTATATTATCACAATACTTTATCAGTTGAGCTACAAGAAAGAAAGAAACTCGTCTAAAAACTGATAAATATTTTACCTGCCATCAAATGTAATGACATGAGGGTCAGTTAGGGAGTAACAGGTCGCCGTTGGAACATCTTGAACTGTAATCTGCAATCAGAAAAAAAATAATAAAATTGGTAATAATTTCTAATTCTACTGGCAGCTATTTGCACTGCAAATGTATCTTTTACTTAGAAAAATGACTTACAAAAAGCAGCGCAGCCATCTCAGGGAATCAACATAGCATTGCTAAGCCCTCAAAACATTCTCAATTTAGACGCCATTGATGGGGATAATAATTGCGGAGCTATGCCGGCTCTAGCCTAATTATAATGCAGAAGAGTACAGTCTCTTCTCGTTATTAAAGGGCACTGAGCGGCTTTCATGTTTACAGACAACACAGATGGTGGTCTGGGGCCAGCGGTGACACATTATTTAAGAAGACTGGCGTTTATATTGTTTATGTTTCTTTCCTTCTGATTTACCACATTCTCTGTCTGTCCTTCTTCGGTGTCTACTCTATTAGAGGCTCTTTCATCTTTCAACAGTGTCATTATGAGCTGTAAGACCGAGTCCTAAATACTGCAATCTGAGGTTCGAAAAATCTAACTTGCTGAATCTACTTGTCCGGTTGACAGAGAGAAGAGAGAGAGAGAGAGAGAGAAGAGAACTAATAAAATGCCTCACAAAATTACTTATGAGCATTTATTTTCTATTTATTTTACATCAGTTTTTTTATTTTTCAGCCCTGTTATAAAAAAGGAAAATGCTAAATATTCTGTCAAACTGTCTCAAAAGATTTTATATGAACTGTTTTACTTTCTATTTATTTTATATCAGTTTTTTCAACCCTGTTTCAAAAAAGTAAAGTGCTCAAAAAATTCTGTCAAATGGTCTCAAAATATTTTATACAAGCAGTTTTATTTTCTATTTGTTTTATATCATTGTCAACAACACACAGACCAATAATAAAAACAAAGAAGGGAAAGAAATAAAATAAAATAAAAGGCAAAAAAAAAATGTAAAACTATTTTTCAACCCTGTAACAAATAAAAAAATCTCACAAAATTGTATATGGGCTGTTTTATTTTCTACTTTATTTTTATTTCATGAGGATTTCTTTCCCCCCCACCCGTTACACAAAATGTGTCTGAAATAATATCTAATAACCTTGATTTATTTGTTTAATTTTCTTAAAAAATAAAAAGAAATGCTTAATCAAGATTACAATTAATATAAAATAATTAAATAGTAACAGGGTTGCAAATGTAGCTAATGAAGCTATACTCTAGCTAGTTTTTCGAAAAAAAAAAAAAAGATTTATATAAGTTAATAAACTTATTTTCCCATAAATTACTGAACAAAAATATTTGATTGATCATTTTCTAATTTTTGCTGGATAATTTTTTTTCTTACTTGGTAACAGGGTTGAATGTTTGATCATGCCCGTCATCACAACACATTTGAAAAAAAAAAAAAAAAAATAAAAATGGTGAAATTTACTACATCCCACTTTGATGTAGAAACGTTCCGCATTATGATACTTCTTACTTCTTTTTCTCAACTCTCTTTCTCTCTTTCCGCTGACTTCTTCTTTCTTTCTTTTCCTTCTTACTTCTTCTTCTCACGTGATATCTATGGGGTTCTTCCTATTAAAATGTTTTAAGTGTGAAACTATGATACAGTGGTTTGTTTTGCAACCGTAGACTATTATTCCTACTGTACCTTAAGACCTTTCTCCATGCAAATACTATTGTTGTTATGATTGTTTTAATGTCATGTACCACCAGGGTCATCACTATAGTTTCTCATGGTGGGTCAATTGTAAAAAGAGCACGAAATTCCCCTTGAAACAATAGTCCTTGAATTATTTTATCTCAAGCACTTTCATTGTACTTAGGCCATTTTTAAAGAGCACTTATCAAAGTACAGATATTATTAAGTACAAACCACTCATTCACTAATTAAATCGTGCATGCATGCTAAAGTTTTGTCTAACTTCACGCAGTGTCTGGTAACCTCTCCTAACGAGGACTGCCTTTGGCGGGCTGTGTGGAAATGAAGCTGACCTGGTTGCCATCCCGGGTGAAATCAGTAACAGCGGTGAGAGTCACGTTACCCTGAGCACAGACGTTGTTTCGACAGGGCTGAGACAGGAGCTCAACCGAGCAGGATGATAAGGCCACGTTTGAAACCTCCACGACTACATTGTCTGAGACATTCGGACAGAGATTATCAGTAGATACATCCTTAAATGAACGGAAAAAAAAAACTCAAAGACAAAATGTTCTTGAGAGGAAAAGGACAATTCATGCACATGCAGTCACATTCAAAGCCTTTCACCTAAGCTACATAAAGCTTAAATCATGACAAGATAAGAAAGACATTTTATGAACACAAATACACATTTGTATTAGTATTCAATAATAAGAAGAAAAAACCACAAAACAAAATAAATCGATACATAATGTAGTCATAAAAAAGCGATCAGACGCTTGAGTTGGCAAATTAAAAAAAACATGAAAGTAAAAACTGTAAAATAAAAAAATAAAAAAATCAAGTAATAACAAGCTAAAACCATGTTTTAAAACGAGTCATAATATAATAGAAATACTTAATAATAAAAATTCCTTCCTTCAAGAATTGTGGTTTCACCAAAGCAATCGTGCACTTTGAGTTGGCAAATCCAAAAATATATACTATAATGAAAACTTTAAAACAACTAAATAAAAAAATCATTAAGAACAACACCTATTAATGAATATAATAAAAAAAAAACATAGATTGAAAAACTACAATATAAAAAATATAATAATAAAAAATTAAATATAATGACAATTTATAATAATAAAACAAAAAAAAGAATTTTACAAGCATGTTTAAATTCTACAAATAAAACAATATAGACTAACACTACTACTAATACTACACTAATATATCTTACACTAACTGAAAAACTTCCTTCGTAATGGTGGTTTCACAAAGCGTCAGAGCACTTGAGTTAGCAACACAAATTAAAAAAAAATATATTATAGATATCGTGACAATACTGTGAAAATTAACCATTAAAAACATAAATATTTTTATCACAGAAACAATTTACTCATTTACTATTAAACTACTTTAAAAGGTATAATAATAAAATAATGGTGGAAAGAATGAATTAATTAATTTGTCGCCATTTCCAACACTGCCAATTCCCAAACAAGTTGGGTCATTGACTCATCATTCTAATACCACAACCGATTCATTAACCTGAGAGCAAGAGACAGTGTGCAGGGCGGTTTGTGTTCGAACCCATTGCAGGGATAGACCGTCTGTGTACAGCACAAAACATGTTTTTTCGCCGTCCTCATATGGCGGATGATGCAGCCTATTCTGAACCAACTGAGGAAAATGTTGGATGCGGTTGGCCGGAAGACTAGTGTAAATTCAATCACTATCATACCCGCTCTGTTAGACATGGGTAATAGTATGCAACATAATATTTTCAATGCTGCAATGGTTTAGCCGATTATCACTTCAAGGCATTGGGCGACGCGATAGACTCATCATAATACTGAAGACTTAGATGTCCCCGGATTACCTTCAATCACCGCGAAAAACCAGTGCTTTCTTTAGACCCGGACTGTGAGCTGGAGGGTTTAACATGAACGGTGGACACGCGTCAGGAAAACTGCAATCAAACACACTGACATTAAGGTCATGCTGATTGAGCGTAAGAGAATAGAAACTATAGAAATCAATAGGTACACTTTTCATTGCAGGAAAGGTTTCATTTTGTATTTATTAATTTATACAAATATTTTAATAATAAAAAAATACAAAAATATAATTAATACGTTTTTATTTTTTTTCACTATTTATTACATTATAGAAATATACTAAATATATATTAAACAAAACTAATTGAACATCGATTTAAAAAAGGATATTTAAAACTGAGAGGCCAAAACTAAAATTTTTTGTTTCATAATTCATGTATTTGAAGATCAAACTCCATACATAATAATTACAATTTAATTACAAGGAACAATTTCTCTTACTTACTATCTTTAATAATACTTATATCAATTCAAATAAAATTAAACTAAGTGAATTAATTTGTTAATTTATTCATGGAATGTGCTTAGCCCGATACGCGAAAATATCCATGCCAAAATATAATAATCATATAATAATAATAATAATACTAAGAATAATAATACAAATAAATCAATAACTTTATTTTTTTAATAATAAAAAACTAACACCATATATAGTGACCTTTTGTATCCTTTTTTCTGCAAAGACCACCTTTTGTTATTTATTGCTTCAATAAGAAATAATTTACAAAATAAATGTTCCATTCATTATTTTTTTATAGATTTTATTTAGTGGGAGTGTACCTTGCTGTAGTCAATATACTGTATACACTTCTCAAAGGAACAATAAATAAATCATTTTAAAAATAATATTTTTTTTTGTTACAATTATTGTTTTATTTAAAATTATTATGAACATACTACAATATACACCACTTAATTACAAAACAATCGATGAGAAGTTAAAACCAAAAAATCAAAGATTTTTCATAACACAGCACTGTCTCTGCACAGACTACATCAGTGCAAGGCATTTTAACTGCCATATATGGCACTAGGAAACGACACTGTTGTTTGAAGTGCTTTCTGTGGTGTATGACTGATTTTCATGTCTCTTATGGAATTCAGAGAGCCAAGGGGGGTGTAGTGTGTGTGTGTGTGTGTGGGGGTGTGTGTGTGATGTGTGTGTGTTGTGGTTTGTGTGTTGTTGTGTGTGGAGTGTGTGTGTGTGGTGTGTGTGTGTGTGTCTTGGTGTGTGTGTGTGTTTGTGTGTGTGGTGTGTGTGGTGTTGTGTGTGTGTGTGCCGTGCGTTTGACTAAGTCCAGCTGCGACACATGTTTAAGGGAACCTCACAACCCAAACCAGACTGATGGTGTTCCTCAAACGGGGGCCTCTGTGATCTAGAAACACATGCTTTTTTTATGACTGCAGGTAGCGAAGCACATCTTAAACTCTAGGATTCAAACCTCCTTCAAACTTCACATCAAAATGAACAAATTGGAATGAATTCAAGACAAACTTCAAGACAAAACTCCACAACGCTTCGCCTCTGTGTTATTTAGGGTTTGTATACACATGTGACCTCGATATGACCTTTCCCCTTTCTTGACCCGGTCTCACTTCCGCTGGAACACTTTCTGAACTCACATGAGAGGTCAAAGGGCATTATGACTACAGATGCCCCTCACCAAAGACCCTTTCCTTTCTTGGTCTGGTGAGAAAAGAGTTTAACGGCTGTCTGGAGCGCATTACACCAGTGGGAAAAAAAATCAAAAGAAGACAATGATAGTGTTTTAAGTCTCACCAGGTGTGACCAAAATTCAGAACTTTACTTAATCATAATCATAATCAACAAATTTCTATCACTCCTGGAAAAAATTGTAGCTATAGTAAAAAAACAAACAAAGAAAATTTGATTTTAGTGGACTTTATATATATAACCTTGTTCTAAGGTTTTGTGTCTTTTATGTATTTTTACAAATTATTCAAACGTATACAAAATTTCTGTGATTTTTTTTTCTTTAAGACTTTAAGATTATTTGTACAAATTTTGGTATATCACTGTTAAAAGTTTGAATTTATTTTCCGCGAATAACATTTCCAGAATAAAAGACCACATATGCTCGCAAGAGGTGGAAACATTTTTCATTCTGTAAGACGCACATAAACTATGATAGACATGCATGTAGTTTATGTGCATCAAGAAATTAAATAAAAATCAGGGTTTTTTTATATGAATTTTGGTATATCACAGTGAAAAATTCTGAAAGATGCAAATAACATTTCCAAAATGTGAATAAAAAAACGTATACGCTCGCTTGAGGAGGAAATATTTTAATTAGGTCAAAATGTTTTCTTGAATATTAAATAAAAAAGAAAGAATGGAAGCATAATTATCGTCTTGGCTACAAACAGAAATGTTGCGTGAAGCAGCAAACTCACAGCCAATCAGAACACGTTTGATATGCACAGCAGGATTTTAGACCAATGAGATTTCACTAGAATGTATTTGCGTAACACTGGATCATTTTACAGCAATTTATTGTATACTGTAGCCCTTTTTTATCTTTCTCAACAAATCCTAAGCAAAATGTGATTTTCTAAATGGCATATTACACTCTTAAAAATAAAGGTGCTTCACGATGCCATAGAAGAACCTTTTTGTCTAAATGGTTCCATAAAGAACCTTAACATCTGAAGAACCTTTCTGTTTAAAAAAAAAAGTTATTTGTGGCGAAAGAAGGTTCTTAAGATTACAAAAAGGTAAGAAAGAGATGGTTCCTTTAAGAACCTTTTTGACTGAATGGTTCTTTGTGGAACCAAAAATGGTTCTTCTATGGCATCGCTTGAAGAACCTTTTGAAGCACCTTTATTTCTAAGAGTGTACATGAAAGCCACATTCTACAATTGTCTCTTTACCGTTTCTCCCAGTCTGAAGTGAAGTCCGTCCATCTCCACCAGTGAGTACAGTCTCATCGTTGTGTCTCGTCTGATCTCCACCTTCATGGTGCTGGAGGAGTATCTGGCCCACACCACCTGATACCCCACCAGCCACATGGACGTCACCCCAGTGAAGGAGCAGCGGAGGTGGACGCTACTGCCGACAAGCTCTGCGGTCACCACGGGTTTTGAAGGTAGTGAAGGGACGATTGCTGCACAGAGGAGAAAAACAATGTCATGAGATGAAATAGAAATACAGAGATCTAATAAATAAAAAAATATATCAATTATAGAGCTAAAAACGTACCCTTACAAACGCCGTTAACGTTGGTTTCACCAGGTGGACACGATTTAGGTGTGTATGGTGAAGCAACTAATAAAACAAAACAAGCAACAATAACTAGAAGCATTCAACTTCCTTTTTATATTTTCATATATAAATAAATCAATAAATATAACTGGATCTGTAAATATTATTTTTAATGAATAATTGATGAATAAATGGGACCATTTTTCTAGAAGACCAGTTACCCAGTGATGCATAACACTTCCCGTTTATACTTCGTAGTATAAATAAATACAATTATATATAAATGGGGTTTTATTAATACAAGTTATTATGTATTAAGCCTTTTGAAAAAAACTAAGTTCATTGATGTAAACTTTCTAGTGTACTTTATGGTGGGAACGGAAACACACAAATGAATGTTTAATCTATAAATGTTGTTTTTATTAAATAAAAATAATAATTTGCATTCATAACATGGCCTGTTTATACTTGTATCGAAGAAGAATGAATGAATGAAATGCAATTTAATCTACATTGGTGCTTTTATTAAATAAATAATTATTAAGGCCTTTTGCAGAAGATCAGTACTGGATGTATTAAAAACTTTGTTTTAATAAATCAATCATCAATCAATAAATCAATCAATCAATCAATCAATCAATCAATCAATCAATCAATCAATCAGTCATTTAGGCCTTAATTTTGTGTCAGAGTATTCAGTCTAACTTATATGTCATTTTAAATAATACATAGTGCTGTGGAACGAAGCCCTGACTTTCATGCCTTGCCAAAACTCTAAACCCAAACAGTTTCCTTCTTCCTGAAGCTGTCATGGAAGTGTCATAAATCCGTGAAATATTGCTACATGAAACCAGTAATCTGATTTGCTCCCCTGCAGAACTTCAGTTGCCAGAAATCGACCCTAAAAAAAAATGACCCAAATACTCTCACACACGGTTAATGATACAGTCATTTATATGGATCTAGGAGATGTTTGAGAAAGTGAGCTAGAGGAAGAGAAATATTGATCACCCACTACAAATGAGATGGCAGTTTCTCACTGGGCTGTTGTGCAGAGAACATCTACAGATGTGCTATTAAATGGGCCAAAGGAAACTCTACATTGTTACTTCTAGTGGTGCAAGTCCCGCTGTTTTGGAGGCTATTTCAGTTGAATTAACATTATTAAACATTATTTTAATATAGTAAAATATGTCAAATAAAAAGTGAGAATTTTAATTAGATAGGAAAGTTTATACATAAGCATACATTTTGTCAGAACATTTTTTCTACTTTAGTATAATAGAATAAATAATGCGTTTTTATTGCAATTGAAATTTGCTTGGCCACTAGTCACAGTAAGTTTGTGGATCATAACCTATAAAAAAAATTAAAACATTATTATTATTATATTATATATATTTTTAAATAATTCGTTTGTGAAAAAACAAGTCACGCTATTGTACCTTCCGCACAGTAACCCATGCAACCCTGTGTTGGTTGCAGGTAGTACAGAAGGAACACCCCACAATTCCGGACCGAGATTGGGATACGGAAAAGGCAGCAATCTTTGCTGCTTCCATGGTAGAACTGCCATGTGGCACAGGCTGAGAGCTGCTTGACCTCTCCGGGCCTCGGCAGAGAGCTGTCCTTAAGAGATAACCACACTGGAGCCTGCGTCCCACAGCGGTTCATCTACACAAAGAGATGGAGCTCAAGAAACTGCAGTTTGGAAAACAATCAGAACTAATTGACAATTGCTCACCTCAACACAGTGGGTCGGCATCTCCGCAGGTTTGTTGTTTATGGAAAACCGGTACCATCCGGGAGGCAGCGAATGGTCACAGATCAGATCCTGTATCGCTGTGTTCTGAAGTTCAGTAGAGTCGAAATCAACACTACGATATGCGTTCCTCAAGGTCCTGTATCCGCCTGGATAGCACTCTGGAGCTGGAAGAACCAAGGACACCGTCAAACAAAGGATGGAATTACAACCTTTAATATTCATAAAAGAGTTTAAAACAACCTTTCGGCAAAGACAAAGGTCAGCGCTCAGAACACAGCGAGGGAGAAGGTCGAAAACTGTCATTACAATGGCTTGAAAACGTCACTCAGGTTCATTAAAACCCAAATGCGGGTTAACATGACCTCCTCAGTGGCGGACGTTTTGCCTGGGGTAAAAATAACGCACCTTTATCTGACCCCCTTTTTGCTCCTAACTTTACGCCGCAAAGGTCGGCAGAATCGGCGACGTGTGTCCAGGTCTCACGGCAAAACGGAGGGACAAAAATAGATGTGTGACTTTCAGGCTAAAACCTTTTTAATCCCTTGCCATTTCCTCAGACAGCACATCTGTAACACCTTACCCTTCTCCTTCCTGTATCTCAGAGCCAAAGTGGGTCAGATGCCACTATTACGGCTAATTATGAGGGGAAGGAAGATTGACAGGACCTGTCTCACTTTTTGTATGAGGACGCCTAAGGCTAGCAGTACACTGCTAATCCTCTAATGCTCCCCTTGAACATGCTAATAGAAAGCTTGGGCCAGATGTCATGCCATCTCTGCCATTAAACTTGGGAAGCTAAGAGAGAGCAGATAGCAGACATTATAGACAAAATAGACTTGTGGGAAAAATGTAGACTTTAGACAGTACACAGGACTTTCACTTAGTGCTAATGTTAGGAAAGCACAACAAAATAAAACAAAAAAAGAAAAAAGCAAAGAAAACAGAACAAAAACAAAACAAACATGTCAGCAAAGCACAACAAAACAAAAACGAGCAAAGCAAAAAATGTAAGCGAAAAAGGGGAAAAAAGAAAAATGCAAAGCAAAGCAACAAAACAAAAAGGAAAAAGCAAAGCAACTAAGCAAAGCACAACCAAACAAAAAATGTCAGCAATGCACAACAAAACAAATGATAAAGCAAAGCAACAAAACAAAACTGTCATCAAGGCACAACAAAACAAAAAAAGCAAAGCAACAAATAAACTGTTAGCAAAGAACAACAAAAAGAATAAAGCAAAGCAAAACATAAAAATGAAAAATCAAAGCAAAAAATGTATTGTCAGTAAAGCACAAAAAAAGAAAAAAAGCGACAATATAGACAAAATAAATAAACTGTCAGCAAAGCACAACAAAACAAAATGAAAAAGTAAAGCAACAAATAAACTGTCAGCAAAGCACAAAAAAACACAAAAGCAAAGCAAAAATAATTGGCAGAAAAGCACAACTAAACAAAAAAAAAAAGGTCAGCAAAGCACTACACAACAAAACAAAATACAATCAACAGCACACATAAAGCTGTCAGACCCCCCCAGCATCACAAAAGACACATAAAAAAAATATATAAAAAAAACAAGATAAAAAAAGAGCACTAATATTGTCAGCACAGGAACACGAGTCAAAAAATGTTTCAGCAAGACAACAAAGAGAACAAAGCTAAGCAAAACAGAAAAATAAATGGCAGCAAAAGCATCAAACAAACTGAAAAAGAAAAGTTCACTCAAAGAAGAACTAAAAAGGAAAAAAGCCAACTTACAAACTAATAAATTGGGCAGAGGCACAAACACATAAAAAGCAATGGGCAAAACAGCACAAATCAGAAAATAAAAAAAACATTCAGCAAATACCACAACCAACACACAGTAAAGATCATTTAAAATATTTGTAGCCATTATTTGAGCGCAGAGTTCAGGGTCTAACAGATGGCATAATTGGCCCCCACGGAACTGTGGTCTTAAAAAGATAGGACATTTAACAGAGAGAGCATTATAAAAGTCCTCTGGACAAAGTAATAATAACCAAGGGCCCTAAAAGTATCTAGACACTTTAGAAGCCAACTAGCGGACACAACTAAGGCATTCTTTGCAGCAACCAAGTTTGCACAGGAAAGCACTCACATTTTGAACATACTAAAAATAGTTAAGAACTAGTGAAGCCCTACATCCCCTCTCAGTGAATGTCGTCAAATACCAACTTTGTCCAAAAGGAAATATAAGAACGAGTTTCACTACCTTATGATGATAAGTCCTCATAACGGATTAGATAGGGCACGTGCGTACAGGTGGACCTTGAAAGGTGTCTGCGTGGAAAACTGAGAGGGTTTCTGCCCCACATGGAGGGCGGATCGGCTGTACATTGAAGTTCAATGTCCGCTGGATTTAGGAGTTGATACATTGGCCCGTGTGCTACCTTTCCAAGGCGCTAATTCAAGGGCGTGCAGGGACTTCTGCCAATTACGTCCTACGCAGGTTACCTCTAGACGGTGTTGGTATGGGGGCAAGATGAAGGATAAAGACAATGTTATAGGTGTTAATTGCCTGATACTATTCTATTAGAATAATTGGTTTGGTGGGGTCGAGATGGAGGGATGATTTGAGGGGGGCGACGTTTATTAAGGGTAACGTAAAGGAGTTTCAAGGTGGGCCGGCATTCTTAAAAGATAAGATGAAAGTAAAAGCCAGCTAATGGGCTGCTTGCTTACTTTCTAATGCAAATACGTAAGCCATTATACATTCAGAAAGCATATGTTGGAAATCTTCACTGTGTAGTTTTGATTCGTTTGCGGTAAAATCATAATCATCATCATCTATTATCGTCATCATAACTGAAAAAATAGCTAAGTGAAATCCGAAGCATAAATTGAAGTAAATTACAGTTAAAATTAAATTAAATGTGAAAACATAAAAAGTGACAACGCAAGTGGACATCTCACCAACTGTAAAATGAAATAATACTAAAAATAAAAATTGTGAAATTGTAAAAAGTGAATCGCAACTGTAAAATAAAAGAGAATAAAACAAAAAGTAACAAGGTGACAAAGCCGCATAAGTGGCACACAATTGTAGAGAATAAAACCAATAAAATTAAATAAATGCATACAGAAAAGTGGGCCATTGCAAAGTAAAATAACATAAGTGCCAACCGAAATATGACATTCACAACGTAAAACAAATTAAAACAGCAAGTAACATCACAACTGTAAAATTAAAAATAATAAATAATAAAATACTAAAATATAGAAAAATTATTAGAAATAAAATAATAAATAAAAAAAGGAACATGCACAGGTAGAAATAAAATGCAAGAAAAGTAAAGGTTCATTCAACCTTAAAGAAAAATCACACCAAAAATCCATCTCATAGAAATAGAACAGCAGTTTTGTCAGCTGAAAAGATCTGAGCATATAAATTATGCCAGAAGGTCACATTTAAAAGAATAAGCCACATTTGGTCTTCGTCTGTACTTGCAGGGGTAACAACCCACAATGTACAATCTGTTGCAAGGTCAAAGGTTGCACAAACACTCGTGTTTTCAGCCCTCAAACCAAAGTGGCGGTAAATTTTGCGGACTTATGGGGCAGGAGGGTGTGGACTTTCAAACAATTCGCCCGGTTAATTTGTTGACTTAGGGGCGGGGTGGATTTCAAACACTTCCACACCAGGGAATTCCACTGAGAACTTCAGATTAGACATGGACACCATCCACTTTCTCAACGTGTCACTGCTTTTGAACAGTGCAAACATTTTTTGCAAAGCCAGTGACTGCAGAAACTAGAAGATGGAAACATATCCATATGTGGTCAAAACCTTGTACCTATGCACTGGTGTTTTAAATTAACCACAAACCAATGCACTGATCGTATGAAGCTAATCCATCCTGAAGAGTACCAGACAACAGGACCACCCTACTCAGCCATCAATAGAATGGGTTTAAACTTAATAAATAACTGAAAGAAATTGGAAAAGCACATAAATACATGCACAAGACGCAAATGTTTTCAGCCCAAACTAAAAATAAATGGAAAAAGTAATTGTAAGATAAAGTTTTAATAAGAAAACAAAATAATAACATTACAAATGGAGAAAGAAGAAAAAAACTTTGTTCACTCACAAAATCATTCCAATATAGTTTTCCCTCCTATTTCCATCACCATTTATATGCTTGCTCGCATAATTTTGAAAAAAGTTGCGAGAAATCAAACGTTTTGAGAGCAAATTCAAAGTTTCTTGCAGGGAACGCAAAACTTTTATAAGCAAATTATAGTTTTTCATCCCATCTCATTATTTCAATCGCCATTTTTGAGTTTGCTTTTTGAGTACACAAACGTCTTGTAAGCAAATGCAAAGTTTCATGGGGAAACACAACACTTTTGCAAGGGAAATATAGTTTCTTGGGGCAATGCAAACATTTAAAAAGTTTTTGCTTTCACTCTCAAAAGTTTTGAAAAATTGAGAGAATGCAAACGTATTTCTGGGGAATACAAAACTATCGTAAGCAAAATCATTTTTCCTCCCATCTCATTATTTCCATAACCAATTTTGCGTTTGTTCGCATACGTTTCGAAAAGCTTTGAAAGAACAGAAACATTTTGCCAACAAAGTTTCTTGGAGGAACAAAAACTTCTTCAAGCACAATATAGTATTTTTTTTTAATCTCATATATTTTTTCTGTCACCAGTTTTGTGTTTGTCCTTAAAAAATGTTCAAAATTTTGACAAGTGTTTTAACCAAACGCAAATCTCTTAGGAAATACAAAACTTATGCCAATGAAATTTTTCCTCCAATCTCCTATTATTTCCTTCAAGTTTATATTCACTCACATATGTTTTTTAAAGTTTGTATTCACTTGCATTAGTTTCAAAAGGTTTCGAAAACACAAAAAAGCATTAGCAACTAAATGCAAAGTTTATCAGGGGAACGCAAAACTTTTGCAAGCAAAATATGATTTGCTATATTTTTTCATCCCATCCATCACCAGTTTTGTGTTTGCTCACAAAATTTTTGAGTGCACACAAAAGTTGTGTCAGCAAACACAATGTTTTTTGGGAGAACGCAAAACTTTTAAGCGCAAATGCTAAAGCATTACAATATAATTTTTTGCTCCCATTACATATTTGTCCCATAACTACATCACCTTAGTGACTTCATACAAAGTCTCAATTGTGACATAAAAAAATTATATAAAGACAAAGTCATGGCAAACCAAAAACTAAACAGACAACTCAAAACTCAACTCAAAACTCAACTCCTACATAGCAAAAAACAAATCGATAAGAAGGATCCTGCTGAACCAAACAAAGATTGCAAAGATTCTTATTTTAAGCATGCAGTGTTTAAGGATTCTTAAAGCTGGAGAACTTTCACACAAGTTCATCCAGCATGTGTGTATGGGAGGGTTGCAGGGCTGCTATATGTGAGTTATCTGTTGTGACAGTCTGCATCTCGGCCGAATGAAGAGCTGATTACACTGCAGGAGAGGAACAGCTCCAGATATTCACACTCTCCAGGCCTAGAGAGAGAGATTTGTTCAAACAATTGGTTTGTTGGGTCTGGGTCTGTTGCGTTTATGATATATCAGTGACCACAGGAAACTGTCCCCGATATTAAAACGAAATATCTTCACAGTTGCAAACGCACTCATCTGTTTCCCCCTCTCGCTCAGCCAGGAATTCACCCAAACCCTGAGGACTCAGTAATGTCTCTTTTTCACTCGATTGGGTTGAGTGAGGCTTATGAGGGATGAGATCACATGATCCAAACACACAGCTGTCGGACATTTAATAAAGACTGAAAAGTCAACGCTGATGATTCACTGAAGAAATATCATGAAGGACTCGTTCACGGTCTGCCGATTGAAAGGACACCGCTGGGAGGACATTGTGCAAGAGACAATACAGCTTTGTTTATCCCTAAAACTCCAAGCAACAGAAACATTATCTGCCAAAATTAGTAGCACAAAATAATTGATATACAATCATGTCAAAACTTTATAACTTCATTCATTACAATAATGTTCATTCTTGTGACACTAACAAATAAAGTGCAACCAAAAATCACCATATGCCTGATATAGATAAAGTGCTCAAATATTTTGCAATCGACTGTGAATGCATTTCCACAATTTTTTTTTTTTTTTTTATCTTTAGACTTGTGATTTTTATCTGTATCCTGTGATCATAAAAGGTACTGCAGGATATGAACATATTTGAATGAACAAACTGTCATAAGGTTAGTCACATTCAAAATAAAATACAATAAAAAATAATAACCCAGTTTATAACAAAAATAAGAACAAAAACCATGTTTAAGCAAAGCAAAAAGCAAAACAATATAGTGTAATGCACAATATATGCTGGCCAACTGTGCTAACTGCGTAAATGAGTGCATTACACATGTCTATAACCTGTAATGGCACTGAGGCATGAGCTGGAGGAAAGGACAGAAAAGATATCACAGCCTCACTAATCAGTCTGACCCTACAATCATGAGGCTCACATTCCCACAATTACTGCACCCCTGAGGCTTAATAATCACCTACTGACTGCTCTAATGACTGCTGAACACATCTGCACAGAGAGAGAGAGAGAGAGAGAGAGAGAGAGACTGTGCGTGCGTACACGCGCGAGAGAGAAAGAACGCGTCCTTTTCTCCACAGAGCAGTGCATATAAATAGTACGCCAAATAAAAACGAAAACTCGTGGTATTGATACGCAAAAATTGACTTTGGCGTATATATGCTACGCGATGGGTAGGTTTAGGGTTGTGGGGTAGATGCGTATCATATGTACGCGAAAACTGCGTATCATATGCACGCCAACAAATTTCGTATCATATGCACGTAAAAACTGCGTATTATATGCACGCCAAACACATGCGTATCATATGCACGCCAAAGTCCATTTTTGTGTATCAATACCACGAGTTTTCGTTTTTATTTGGCGTACTATTTATATGCATTTTCATGAGACCGGGCTCTTAATTCAGTCTGAACTGCGCAGACAGACTCTCCATTTGGTGCGCAAATGGATGTCAGCGCGCAGAGTTACAACGAAGTTTCTCACAGATTTCTAACAGCTGTTCAATCCCTATGGAGAACCTGGATATTGAGCACTAATGAAAACAAAGGCTTGCGGATTGAAAGCACATTTATCTCAACACCATGTTCCTGACGCAGCCAGACAAAAATCTTATGCACAACTTTTAAACTATGTTATGAGCTAAAATAAAAGTAGGATGAAATAAAATAGCCTACATATTAACAAAAATAATACAATGCAGTAAAATAAATAGATAACTAAATAATAAAGAACAATAAAATCAAACCCATAAAACCCCCTTTTAAACTGATGTTATGAGGTTAGTTTAAAACAAAATACAATGAAAACAATAATACATGCAATATAAAATATAGTAGCATCATAAATAATGGGGAAAAAAAACTACTTGCAACATTTTTGTGCACAAGGTTTGTGAATCTTTAAATTGTGTTCTGGGAATATGGCAAATTCTTTAGTAAACGAGTAAGCATTGCATTTCAACATTTCAAAGCTTAAAAGGTGCATGAGTAATTTCTAAACATAGGCTCCTTATTTCCATCAATAGCGCAATCTGCAGCGCGATACAGAAACCATCGCCTTTTAAATGTGCGCAAAAGCTGTAGTTGTGCCAAATGCGTCCTAAACATCGTTAGTATGTACTATAAGCGTGTTTTTGACTTACCCAGTTGCCCAAGCAACTTCAGCGGTAGTAGACATAAGCACCAGATGCAGATAGATGACTTTAAAAAGACGTTAAAAAGTTCCATGGTTGAGTCTCACAGTTGCGCGTTTTTCCACAGGGATCCCATCGGAGAGTTTGGGACACTTTACACAGGAAAATAGTTTACGGGGTGATTGAACACTCTGCTCCTGATGCTGGCATGTATTCCTCCCAAGACTAAGGAAGTTTCCTTGCGCACAATATATTGTCCTTTATTTATGGGCAGTAAGAGGAGTCCTGTACCATTTTCCCCTCGTGTGTGTGTAAACAGTCAGCTGTCTGGAGTAGTGAAGGGGTACTCGAGTCAGAAGCCCTCAATTAACTGAAGAGTAGGAGGACACTAACGGGGTCTCTCTAATGAAACAAACTCGAGAAAAGCAATGAAAAGCTCAGAGAAAGGCAATTTACTGAAGCTAAAATGGAGAAAAGATTATTATTTCCACATTAAATTAGGTGAAATCGCTTTTCCATGGGGGCATGTTTCTGCACAAGGCTTCACATCCTAATATACACTTCCAATTATAGAAGCGAAAAGGTGTTTTTACAGTAGAAGTAACTTTTAATGGTCCACAAAGTTTATGTCTTTATATGTTAATATCTGGTTTATGCTTCTGACCTGATGGGACATAGGTGTTTTCTATGGTTACGGAGAGAAAAAACTATGCTACATGCACCACACACCACCTAATGCATACGAGAGCAAAAATAATTCAAATAAACAAAGACAAATACAAATTATATAATTGTATTATTAATTATTACAGCATAAAATGGCAAAAAAAAAGATTATAGAAGTTAATATGTAGGCCTACTGTATCGTATGTATAACAATTCTATGAGAACAGAGAAGTCCACACCACTATAACGATAACGACACACAGGAACAATACCGCTGGAATCACAGAACCATTTTTTTCCAGTTTATGAGCAATAAAAACATTGACAGCCAATCAAAATCCACCAGACTTGTAAGTGCTTGAGCATTTAAAGCAACAGATGTCAAAATGGCAGACAAATAATAAACACAACTATACTGTGCCTTGTGTGTCCCTAACATAATTATCATAATATTTATGGCTATCACAAAGGCGAAAGTTGAACCGAATCTATCTCATAGGGTCAGGGGTCCCATTTTCCTCTCTTTCCCCAAAGTACAGTAGGCCGGTCTCAAACAAACACACCTGAGTGTACTTTTTTAACTGAACAAAACAGTTCTCCGGCAATATAGTCCACAATACAAAATCAAGTGTAACCGTAAAAACCGCAAGAAATGCATAACGCCAGAAGAAAATAAATGAGATTATACAACAGCTGACAAACAAGCACGGACCATTGTACTGTTACAGCTAAAAAGCCACATATACCAATTAAGAACAGAAACGAACATAATGGCAAGAAATATGACATCCTCATAAAAGATTAGAGGCATAACCCATTAATTTGGAGCTAAAATGGACGCATTCTCGCTCCTCTCCTCTGTCCGCTACCAATAATATATATATATATATGTGTGTGATATTGACTGACATATCTGTATCTTATTAGCCCAGCTGAAAATGGTTGTGCTACTTAAAGAAGTGTGAAAAAAGTGTGGAAAAATAAGAAGAAGGTGTAGCATGGACTAATAACAATACATGGGTGGTAAATTGTCATCATGGATGGATGAATCTATGTTTGAGCTTTTTTTGTGGTACGTTTTGAATGCTAACACATGTACAAGTTCTTCAAAGCCCCCAGATGGACTCCATTTTACCTCTGTTAACAGTTGATACCTAAAACCAATGCATTGAACCATAGAAGAACTAAAGAAAGATGATCTGAAGATCCAAATATAACATCTACACAGCAGTTCTTGAACATTATTCTGCAGGGAATTAGCGAGGACCCTTTATTTAAATGCTGTTGAGATGTTAGCCCATGACATTTTACCACACTTCTGTGTGAATTCCCCTATCCGAGAATATCTGGCACTTTTCAGTGTCAGCTGATCTTCTTGAAAGCATCCAGCTTTTGGTCTCAAACCTTCAGCGCCCCAGAGCACATGATAAGGCCAACACCTTGCCTCTCTGGGCTTGTTCTTCTCCAAACCAAATTCCTGACTGGCCAAATTTGTACATCCCTCTCAATCTCTTGGCAGCAAGTGACTCGGATGCCACCTGGAAGAGGGCGAGAGGGTTGCGCTGTCTGAGGCTGAAGTTTTAGCCATTATATCCGCTTCTAATGCCTGCTGTCTGGCCGAAAGCAGAAGTTGAGGTCCCTGTCATGAACTGGCTTTATTGAAGGTCTTTGGGTCTCATTCCTCCTCAAGCTGTTGGATTAAAGTTCAAACCTCATGCCAAGGGAGAGCCTTTGGACTTGGGCTGAAAAAAAAGTCTTGTTCCCTCTTCACAATTGATGTGCATCTCTGAGAAGGGATTTTCCTTTAAGCTGCAGCTTTGAATAGAAGATCCCCAGAAGTTGTGATCAAGGACCAGTGCATTGTTCTAAAATCTTTTACCATCATAAGAGAAATAGAAAACTTTTTTCAGATCATCTGCCTGGGACGTAAAAGAAGAGAGAAGCCTCCATAGATCCTTTTTTCTTTCTTTCTCAGGAGTCATACCAGACAAAACTGTGGGCAACGTCCATGTTCTCAAAGTGTGGAGGTGGATTTCAGTGTGACCAAATACATACCTGTACCTGTGGTGAATATAAAATAGTTAAAGTTACCTCCTAAAAATGTAATGAAAGGTGGGCAAAGAAAACGAGGACCTGGAATATTTTGAGTGATGGTTACACCATGGTTGAAACCTTCTAGCAATGCAATTAATAAATAGGTTACATTTTCAGGAATTACAATATTTTAATCAGGACCAATAAAGACTTTTAGTGTTTAGACTTTAAGAATTGAATGCGAGCTCAGACAATCAAACATAAATGCATCTGAAAATGTATATGCGTTGTAGATGTGCAATGCTATTCATCTGATTTTTTTTTAATTCAGATTTATTTATTTTTAATAAGAAACAAGTGAAGACTCCATTCACCATGTACAATTAATCATCTAAAGGCATTCAATCAAAAGATGAGCTACAGACTTCACCAACATAAATGTGAAAAATAAATGTGAAGGACTTTTCAACTACAAGGTATTTTATTATTTTAAAAAAGCCTTCTGAAATCATAACTCATGTATTGGGATGCTAAATCAAGATCTTTCATGTATTAAAAGGTCATGCTGTCGCATAAAGGTGGCAGTTTAGGAAATCTGTCACTCTGAAAGCCCTCTAGGACCTTGAAATACAATTTCAAAGGTCTCTTATTTAAAACGTTCCTGCATCGTTTTCCCTCTGACTTTCTGTGTTAGCTGCACAGATTCAAGGTTTCTTTATTCTCAAAGCTTAAAGACGCATTGATATTTGACAAAAAAAAGAGGAAATCGACATTCAGTGACATTGCCATACAATTAATTTTTCCCTCAGTGCAGCTGGAGCTTTAAGAGACACTTTTCTGTCAGTTTAAGTTCTGATCTACTTAGGTCTATTTAACGCTAACTTCTCTAAAGCTATTTTAGGCTAAATCTATTCTTATCAATGTCTTTCATGCTGAGCTTTTGACTGAGATTGTCTCGCTATCTCAAACACAAACACATACATGTGATTTCCCCCCATCTGAAACAGGCTTTTGTGGCTGTTGTGTTGACAAGCACCAGTCTTGCTTTCTTTGCTCTAACGCTCATAAACAAACTTCACAGGGGGTTGAGTGTCAAATCAGCAGGTAACAAGCCAAGCCGTCTCAAATCTCCATGACACACTGAGCGTTATGTCGTTTAAGGGAGTATTTGATAATTCATAAATTGTTAATCTGCATGTCCAGGCCCAAATCTGTCAAAGCGTGGTCCTGTTACAATCGACAAGCTGTGAACTTCCAAAAAATGGAGAGGAAAATTATTCACTGCAGCTCTTCCTGTGCTAAATATAGTCACTGTTACATCAGAACATTTCTCAGAAGATGATTACTAATGTAATTCATAGTCAAATCTTATTTTGACTCTCGCAGATAAAAATATAAAACTGTGCATTCTTGTGGTACCATTTATATTAGAAAATTTCTGGGGGGAAAAATAAATAATAATATTTGCTATCATTTTATTTTCATATTTTAAGAAATTAAGCACCAATTAATTTTAGTTACCAAAAATAATTGTAACACCGTTATATCTCGTTTGAAATTCATAATTTATTGTATGAATAAATAAATAATTTTTAAAAAAATTGAAAATAAAAAAAACCATTACTATTGAACTATGTTACCAGTGGATTTAAATAAAGTTGTAAAAAAAAAAAAAGTAATTGTATGGTGATTTCAAACCTGCAAATGTGATTATGACTTTGCGAAGTACCAATAGTTATTTCAACACCACTACAGTATGAAATTGATCATTGGATGGATGGATGGATGGATGGAGGGATGGATAGTTAATTCAACCCCATCACAATATGTTTGGAATCAATTATTTGAATGAATGAATAAATAATATTACTAAAAATAATAAATCTCATTTTATCATTGAACAATATTAATAACCCATCACATTTCTTCTGATTACAGAATTTAAATTTGGTGTAAAATACTGGACTAGCAAATGTCATTGCACCACTGCACTATATGTGCCAAAAAAAAAAAAAGGATTCTGTATGATGTACAAAACAATATGTTCACACAACGTCCACCCACAATCTAACCAACCCCCCAAACAATTCCAATCTGAGGCTGGATTTTACCACCATCTCTCCAAATAGTGGGGTAAACAGCAAAAAATATTTACGACCAGCTGTTAAAATGCTCTGTAAAGCTGTGACTGTAAATGTTTTCAGGCCGAACCCGCAAAGTCATCAGTGTCTGAGCATTATCAAGTTCAGGAAGGTCTCTGATAGCTCGTCCTCTCCTAGAGCTTTCCCCTGACCGCTTCAAGCAACTTCACAAGGGAGAAAACATCATCCGGATGCTTTGATCCTAAACCTCTCCCAGGGAATCACAGACTATGGGGCTGAAACCTGTTCCAGATGTCACCAGTGATGTTTACGATGAGAAAAAGCTAACGAAAACCACGTCAAAGGAGAAGTTGAGTCGCTACTGACTGTCAGTCGTTCAATGACTTGTACAAGTGGTGCTAATCAACTTTTGTAAAAGTACTTTTAATGTTTTGTGATTTGTTAGTATTTTTAGAGTACACTAAAAAACAAAATAGCCCACATTTACTTTCTTAAAGGAACAGTTCACCCCAAAATGAAAATGTACTCACTCTCAAGCCATTCAAGATAGGTGAGTCTGTTTGTTCATCGGAACAGATTTGGAGAAATTGAGCATTTCATCACTTACTCACCAATGGATCCTCTGCAGTGAATGGGTGCCGTCAGAATGAGAGTCCAAACAGCTGATAAAAACATCACAATAATCCACAAGTAGTCCACACCACTCCCTCCAGTCCATCAATTCATATCTTATGAAGTGAAAAGCTGCATGTTTGTAAGAAACAAAACCATCATTAAGGCATTTTTTAACATCAAACCGTTGCTTCTGGCAAAAATATGAAGGCTTGTGGAGCAGGGTTACCTGTCTGGGAAGCGAGAAGGGAGCCCAGAAAATAACACATTTCATCTTCAAATGAGCTCCAAACAACATTTAATTGGTCTTTAAAGCTTTTTTTTTGTACAAAACATGTCTTATAATTGTTAAAAGAACTGTTCAGGTGTCCAATTTTTAAAGCTTGACAAACTCTGGGCAAGTAACAGCTAGTTTTAGAACCCATTTTTACAAAGCCAACACTAAAAGCCACCAATATTGCAGTACATGTCCTCCGTCTCAGAGGTGTCTGGGAAACACTATAATGAGGGTATAAAGTGGTTTTACGGGCCCACATCATTCACAGAGCGAGCAGCAGGACGTTCTGAGGTTCGTTACTGTAGACCGCAGGAGTTCTTCTCCACACTAGTGCCCACCATATGTGATTTATCGTTAATTAAACATCATTGCAGATCAGGATGGACCTGTTTTTTGTAACCATGTGCTCACAATTTAATTAATCCTCCTCCTCTATCAAAACGTTAAATGTATACTCATAAATGTTAAATAGCATTTATATGATTTAAGACGCCCTCACAAAAAAATGTGGTACCATGGTAATTTCATCAGAGAACACTATGGTACTTATTTGGTTTTGGTCATTGCAATGGATAAATCCAGTGTTACAAGAAATATCCTGTGTCTTCTCTGAGAAAACGGATCAAATAGACATGGAGGTGGACCGTTTGAAGGCAAGATCAGGCGTGACACTGCATGTAAGATATGGACTGGTGCCGAGAAACAGAATGAGAGGGGGGCTGATGCAGGGGTCAGTGGGGGTCTGTCTGGTTGTTGGTTTGTTGAAAGTCAATACAATTTTCACTGTGGGGGTTATAGCATCATGATAAGGAGAGCTGTGGTCTGCTATTTACTGCTTCAGTGTCTCAGATAGCTATTAAAACTAATCCAGAAGCCTGAATGCACAAGCACTCATTTATATTGCTGCTGATCGAGGTGGACAGTTTTATAATTGTCTAATTTTCCAAAACACTTTTTGTGTCAGACTGCCAAAATACCCCGAAAAGTTACATAATCACAGTGTTCCATTAAAAATATCTAAAAATGCTTAAAACAAGATACATTTCCTTACATTTAACAAAACTGCTAAATCAATTAACGTTATCCAAAGCGACTTACAAATTAGGAAAACAAGTGATTCATTTTAAGGAGGCAAAACACAACTCCAAGCAATACAAAGTTTCCAGAATAGTACAAGTAGTTTTAAACTTTAAACTTTTGCGAGATAAGGCAAAAATATATATAAAATGTGAAATAAAATATTATATCATAAATTTACACAGACAACATTTCCGAATCTGCCGTTGCTGCGATGCTAATGCGAAAAAAAAACATAATATTAACTAGCCACAATAGCTAATAAATGTGCTGATTGTGTGATAATTGCTTTTAGGCTATACAACAGTGCAATTTGCAAGAATTTAATACTTAATAACTTACATTTTAGACCCAATTTGTCGGTTACTTTGTCAGTTTCTACGAACATATTTCCAAACAAAAACCACAGCAGAACCGTCAAAGCAAAAACATCGGTGTTTCATTCTTGGACGAATCGGCGTGTTTGAACGATCGAATCAATTGAATGATTCAATGACTCACTCATAAACACAGCTCTGAATGAATCTGTGTTTTTGAACAAATCAGTTGAATGAATGGTTGATTTACTCAAAGAGGCTTATTGCATTCCTGAACGATTCAGCGGTGCTAAATGAATCAGTTTGAGTAAATGATTCAAATGACTCACTTATGACAGTCGCCTGCCGCCACCTACTGGGAGTAAATAACATCAGTAATATAAATACTAATCAAAGCAATACCATACGAGGTGACAACCTCAAGGTGGCATAAAATATCCTTTTTGATTTGGTTTGGACTGGACTGACCTGGGCAGATTTACTTCATTGATCTGTGTCAAAGTTTGATAGACTCATAAAATGTCATATCTGTGCACACCTACAAAAAAATAAAAGAAAGAAAGAAAGAACACTGTTCATCTCTGGATCAGGTGCTCTGGCAGATAAGACCTGAGGAGGTGTGATAACATGAAAACATTGATGGAACATGAAAAACTATGACTTCTCATTAAAAAGTACTAGGATCACTTTTACAGTAAAATCAGGACATGTTAGTATTGTTCATTTGAGAGATTCTAACTGCTATGATAATGGGTAAATATATCCATGATGAAAATGTCATCAATGCACACATATGGGAAATAAAATACATTGTGAGATATAAAAGTACATTATGAGAAACAGTCACAGTTTTTGATTAAGTCTGAAACATATATGATGAAAAATCATTTAGAGTACCACATTTTCACATTACAACATTCACATTTTCCCCATGTAACTACGTCCTAATTAGTTCAAACAGAAGGTGAAGTGTCCCTGTTCTAATTTAATCAAAGCATGTTTCTAAACAGTAATTACAGTGAAGAAAATTAAGTGTGTTTGAGGGGAAAAGGAAGAGGTTTTCTTCGCTGCTTCTACTCTCGGTTGATTACAAGCGACTGGCAGCCAAATGGTACACCGTGATTCCTGCACTGTAATTACAATGAGTTAGCGGTGAGCTTCAAACCTGCTGCTTTTGAACTGCAGTTTCAAAATGGTGGGAATCTTTCACAGAGGTGAGCAAAATTAATTCTAATAGTCAGAATAATAGTTTATAATAATAGATTAGGGGTCAATATTTTCTTGGTTAGCATGGTTTAGTTAGGCCCATGCTGGTGATGCAAAGAACATTTCTTTTCAGTGAAGGTCATTCATAACTAGAAACATTCAAAGCTGAAAACAGGATATGAATAGAATTGATGGAGAAATCGCTTTTTTCATGCAAATGAATTATTAGAAAGTTTCAGGAAAAATAGTCTCTGTGCTTTAGGCCTACCTGAAAAATTTTCAGTGAGGCGAGGTGAAATTAACGGCTATGAATGATTCACTTAGTAAGTCTAATTCAAATAGCTACGAGCGAGTGAGAGGACGGTTTTGTGAATCTTTTTAAATGACTTATTAAACAGAACCTGTTCGCAAGAGTCATTTTGTGATTCAGACAAACGATTCGCTCTGTGTTCATTGTGGAGTGATCTGAAATAATTTATGATGAAACGGCATGGAACACACAAAGTTTCCCCAACAAAATGTTAAATTTTTTAAAGAATTGTCGCACATGCTTATTTGTGGTCGCATTTATATGTCACAGTCTGGACAAACAAATTGATCAAAGATCTGTTTTTCCTGTTTAGTTCATAAAGACGCTTATAATCTTTTGAGGGAACACAACGACCTTCATCTCTGCTTTTTTTAAAAGGAAAGAAGCAGAGTCCATGGCCACAAACAATCTGCACAAATATCTGCTATTAACATTAAAAAACTTTAAGGTTACTAACTTTTCTTATTCTTGCAAAAACTCACTTGTGCAGCAGACAGATCTCTGCATATCATCAGTTTTAAGGATCTTAAACGGCGTTTCTAATCTCTGAGTGGGGTTTTTATGTTCCTGTTCACCGGCTGGTGTGTGAGTGGGATTTAGTTTGACAGGAACTTTCAGTGCCCCCTGCTGCTTTTAAATACTCACAAAAGTTTCTGAAGAACTCCTGGGGACTTGAGTGCGGGACAACTCTTTCACTGGATTACCAGCTAGATTACTCGCAGGTGACACGAGACGTAGATAAAAACATACAAGACATGTGGATTAGAGGATTCATTTATTCACTTTGTTCTCAAAGTTCTTGAAATCTGCAGCGAAAAACTTTGAAACTCTACTGAAATTAATATAAATGATTATGAATATATCATACACCTGCAGATTTTAGCTGCTAATAAAACCTTCTTCTTCTTTTTTACTGTATGACAAACTAAAAATGAGTAGGCTAATATAAGTTTGAAAACTTACAATTTAGGGTTGGAAAACTTTTAATGTGACATTTTAGCATTTGTTATGCTAGATCAGAGCTAGTCTGTTTCACTCTGACATTAGAAATTTGAATTGAGGTTTCTACAAATGAAGCAACATTTGGAGAAATACATTTTTGCATGACTTTTTTGCAAGACAAACCTGTTCTGAAGGATGACAATTTGACACAAGCATATATTAACACACACACACACACACACACACACACACACACACACACAAAAAAAAATATATATATATATATATATATATATATACACATATATATACATGTTAAATACATAAAAATTGCATTACATTTGGATTAAATGAAGTTCCAACTCCTGCGCCAACTCCTCTATCAAACTTTCATCTACCAAACTTTCCTGCAGTGTGTCTGTGTCTGTGTTTCTGCAGCTGCTCTTTTCTCCACATCCGCACAAGTCGTACACAGTCACAACCAAAACTGTTAAAATGCTGAAGACAATGAATAGAATATAACTTATCCCCTGTGAAAACAATGCAGATAAATATGTGTTAATAATAGTACTACTACTGTGCATAGTTGGATTATGATATGAACTAGGCATGTTAGACTTTTAAGCTTGTGTATTTAATTTGTGTGTTAATAGTGTTAATATTTTGACATATATATTAGAAATAATAATGTTGAGTCTAATTACTCAAATAAAAACAAAACAAAACTTGTAAATACATACAGTTACTATTAATTACTATTATTACATACAATTAATATTACAAATACAGAACATGACACCTACCTTTGACCACACAATATTATCAAGAGTCCGATCTCGTAGTTGAGTCTCTCGGTCTGCGTCCTCTCCAGTGGGTTTACACCATTTTGTTTGCAGCACTTCATCGTAAACATACACTCCTTTCCAGTCTGATAGACCACAGGCAAGATAATCACCATCATAAAAAAAGAGCACTACCCAAACCAAGGGAGGAATTAGGCAGTGCAGGAAAGATTTAAGACGGAGACAGAAAGTATTGCATCTTTTCTTTTTGTCCTGGCATGTTGCACAGACGCATCCTTGGAAACACCGGATATTGGTGTTTTTCAAAGGTCTTGTTAGGAGGAACATTAACATAAAAGTAAAACAAGGAGGTCCAGCGAACATTAAACTCGGTAGTTCTTTATGCCAAAAGCTTCCACATGGACATGAAAATTGAACATCAAGCAATGTCTCTAATCCAAATAACAAAAGGCTCAGTGGAAAAGAGGTGAAAACAGCAGTTTTATCCAGCTGGCTCTTAAAGTACTTGGAAAGGTTTTGTAGCACTGACATCTTTTAAGGGCAAGACAACACACCACAGCTACCTTCGTTGATTTTGTTCTTTGTCTGTGGAAATACGAAAGAGTTGGTGAGCTGATTCTGTTTGATCAATAGAATAATAATCATTAACAATAGCCATTTATCAAAACTGTTTTTATGAGATGAACATTTGCAGAGCACAAATACATCCGATTAATCTTGATCACATTAAAATTCCATCTACATAATTTTTTTTAGAATTACAGATAAACAATTTAACATATTACAATAATAAAACATCAGATTAACACACAAGCGTAATGTAACATAATATCGACAAAGGTTAATAATGCAAAGGGCATTACCTTTAAAAACAATGTGGTTCTCAGAAAAGAAGAATAAAAAATGTCCTATAGATTTGTTATCAGATGATGCAATGGACAGTGGTTTTTAGACTATATCTGCTCTGCTGTCTATTGTTTCCACAGATCCCTGACTTGTCAAATACTGTATACTGAAGCATGGGCAGGTCCCAGCACTATTTCCTTCTTCCCCTTAAATACCTCTGCTGAATGGCTAACATTCTCAGGGTGCTCTTGAGTATACATTATCTAACAATGCATTCCTACCTTTTACGTTTCACTTTCATTTTTTTATATTATAAAGTAAAAATGTAAAGGGCTATATGTCAAATTGTTGTGTCGTCAATGCCCTCTCTGCACTGTGTAAACTGAGCAAATGAAGAATTAACCTGACTTTGCTCTTAAAGTTTTGCTATAATTTACCTTAGGGTGTGAAAATTATGTCATAAGCCAATGCCTGAGACAACGTGTCTTGAGTTTACGTGTTCCATACATTTGTGGATTTGTAGACTTATCATGAAGACGTGCCACCGAAATGCAATTTAACAGACACCAAAAGGCCATTATTGCAACTCGACATCATTTGCAAGCGAAACACACACAAATAAAACTGACTGGATGATTTCCTGCTCAGTCTGCAATGATACAAACAACAAAGTATCACACAACACACAATGAAGAGAAAACCTAATATAAGTGCGTTCCACTTAACTTTGCATGGGCATGAGAACTGGACATCAATAAACGCCGATCAACGCATAGCATCATAAAGCTCAATGGAACAGAGGTGATGGCATTTTTCTTGGAAATCAGCTTAACTGCTGCTTTAACAAAAAGTTTTTAGTTGTATCTTCAAAGCCGCAGGAATTCTGTCTCAAGTAATTTCGGCTGCTCCTCTCTTACAGTTTGAAATGTCTGTCGTTTCTTCCGCAAGTTTTCAATGAAAAGAACAAGAATCATTTAACATTTCTTTAGTACAGGTAATACAATAGCAGAGTAAAAGAGTGTTTTTAAACATACTCATACAGGTGATAATAGTGTCGCAAACAGGTAAGTGTTTTGGGTTCTTTTTCAACATTTTTACTTTCAATGTAAAAATGTACTTTCAGTACTCTTCCGGCACTTGTGATTGGTCAGTCGATTCTGTCAATCTCAATTACTAATACTGATTTGTGCATTCAAAATCTGGGGAGAAGCAAACAGGTATACATGTCACATTGCTCAACAACAGGCTTCAGATTTCTGTCTAAATACAAAGAGCGATCGCCACCCTGTGTATTTTGAGAATCATAGTACATTTGAATAGGCAGTGTGAGAATTCATGCTCTTATGAAAAAAGCTGAAATGCATTTGCATTTTTGATGAGTTTGTTAATTCTTTGAGATGGTTAACAGTTTGATGTTGTGTGTGTGTGTTTGTGTGTTACAGATTTGTTCATGTTTTTCCAAGTTGTTTCGACTTTTAAAACTTGTTTACCATATGAATTAAACTGCTAGAAGAGAATGTTAAATTGATTTAAATTTTTTTCCCAGTAAAAATGCATTTCAGTCATCGCTGTGAAAGATTGTAGTTTCACCTTAATTTTACTCTTTACTACAGGAATATGATACAAATAGCTTTTAAGTCACATTTAAAATAATTCAATATATTAAACAGCATTTTAAACCATTCAGAAAGTAAATTTTTCTGAGTGAGTCACATTACTTTGTGAGTAACATTAAGACATTGTATATTTTAAAACAATGATTGGGTTTACATTGTTTTAATTATTATATTTCACATACACACTATTATCATGCATTTTACTTAACACAGCTAGAAGGTCGAATTCAATTGAACATATATATAGTTACACCAAGACAATACAGCAAACCACAGAGATGCGCTAGCGAACAATTCATCAGGTACAAATGCAGTAAATCCAGATAGTTTTGTCAAATCAGCAGACGTCACCCTAGAAATGACCCATCATTCAAGCTGTTCCCTGTAACAGTCTTAATTTAGGTGGATTTGTAAGCAGATCACCCCGATGAGTTCAGGCAGCTCGCTGTAGTTCAACCTCTGAACCGTAGATGGATGATTCTGATAGTTGTGCTGGTTTATCCTGCTTTTCCTGATGCTCCAGACATCTCGTTCTGCAATCCCAAACGCTCACAGCAGCAATGACAACAACATCGAGGAATGTGAGAAACTAAAGCTGAACAACTACTAAAACACACACACACACACACCAATAAGATTATAAATATGATTATTAGTTTTCTATATAAGGTTGAATAAAAAAGGTGTACAGTAGACTCACCTTGAGTAGAAAATGATCATTTCGGTTCAGTTCTCATTCCTGTTCCGTTCACTTTTGCCGTCCCTTACTCCAGGGTTTGCCATTTTAACTGGACTCTTCATCCAAAACATAATCTCCGTCAGTGTGCCATGCCACCGCACCATATTCACCCGCAACATCAACAGAAACATCCACAATGCCGATGGAATGATCTAAATAAAAATATCCCAGCACAATGAGAAGACGAACGTCTGCAGGCTTTGGATGAACATCATCAAGTTCAAGCTATAGACAGTCCAAGAAAGATGTAACTTATCAGCACCATGTTAAACCCAGGGTTACATGGCACGAAAATTCCCGATCCATCCCACTCTCCAGACCAATCACTGCAAAGCTAAAATGCAGTTCCCTAAAGAAGCTGTAGGTCTTTCTTTTATCGAATTCTTCGAAACCCCTCAATAACCACATCTTTTTGGACCCAAGAAACCTCTACTTCAGACCCACTGAAGGACTGAGACCTTTTAAATAGAATAGATCATCTATATCTGTTCACAGAACAATGTGTAACAGCGAATCTCATATACAGCAGCTCAGGATCTTTATTATTAACTATTTACATGTTCATTAATCATAAACTATGAGACAAGGAACATTGAAAAAGAGCAATGGCATGCAAACGGGAGTCAGCTTCATTCTTGTAGATTGGGAGTAAATCAGACACGCTCCATTGAGCTAAATTCAATGAAATTCATCAGAACTAAATTAGATCGTGTTTGTCCAACAAAATGAAAACAAACAGCAGTATCCCATATCATGGTACATGACAGCATACAGCATATATTTACACTTAATCTTATAGTGCTGCTTTGTTGGGTTATTGGAAAAAAAAAAGACAAGGTAAAATGTTGGTCTCTTTCTCTCTCTCTCTTGTGGAGTGCATGCTGGGAGTGAGTGGGGTGTTGTGAGTGAGCACGAGTGGCGACTCTCGTGTTTGAGTTTAGTTTTTTTTTTTTCGTAGTTTAAGCACAGTTTGGGTTTTGTTTTGTAGGGGGTGTGTTTTTTAGGCGTTGGGAAGCGACGTGTGCATTCTGTGTCACACGTCGTCACGGTATAAAAGTGGCCTCTACAGTGAGTGTGGAGAGTTGCTGTTTAGCTGGGGGGGAAATTGTGGGACACACAATTGTATTGTCTGCCTCTAGGATGAACAGCGCTATTGATTATCTTTTTGAGTACAATAGAAAGCCTAGTTTACTCATATGTGAATCTACTTGATCGCATTCTCACGCCCTTCACACATTCATACCAAATCAAAAGAGTCACTTTTGACTCTTATTACTAAATTAGCATTTGTGTACTAAGAAAAAATAAAGTGAAGAAAAAAAGGGAGTTGAAACAGATCTTGTTCTTATGGCAAATTTTTTTGTTAAAAGAAGATCAACTTTTTTTATATGCTTTTTATAATCTCACAAATAATGTGATGTATTTTTATCATTTCTGGGGAGCTGATGGTTGTTTATGTGATCCTGATGTTTTTGGATGTTTTAAAGTAAATATTTTTTGAGATGGGTTCAAACTTAAGTAAATATTTATATTGATTTTGTGCTTGGAAAATGTTAAAATTTTTGTGGAATGGTTGTATTGAAATAATTTTGTAATGGAAAATTAAAGGACCTTCTTTCTCTCTCTCTCTCTCTAAAGAGAATTAAGAAAATGTATCTATTTATTCTCTTTTATTCTCTTCAACAAGTGGGTGTACTTATGGTGGAGGTGGGGCTGAGCTCTACATCATCCTGTCCTTGATCACTTGCTTCACTATTTCTCTCTATTCCTCTGCAGAATAACAACAGTCGACTTGGGCAGCAGTCACATAATGCAGCAGTCATAAATACCCACGACAGCAAGCAACAAGGCACTAAAGACAGTGAACATGACCTGCATACTGAAAGAGGAAGAACAAAAAAAACAAGTTGAATGTATTTTGTGTTTTTTGTACGTCAGATGTAGGGATGTAACGACTCGCTCAATTCACGATTCGATTCGATTCCAATTTTTTTTTTTTTTACAAAATGAGATTTAAGACAAATTATAAATTAAAGGTGTCCTTTTATTATTGCTTGGACAAAATGTTGTACGTTTCTTTGTGAAATTGAAATAATAAAAATATACTAATATATCTCTTGCATATTATTGCTCTTTTGTTGGGTTTGATTGCTTCTATTGGGTCCTCATTTGTAAGTCGCTTGGATAAAAGTGTCTGCTAAATGACAAAATTTAAATATAATGTAAATGTAAATAACAAAACTAAATTGACATTTTAAAACAAGCCCCAAATCAAATAAATAAGTAACACAAATAAAATACATCCCTTCATATAAACAAACTAAGGCTTTGTCTGTGCTCTTTCCATTTAAAATGAGAGGCAACCACTGCATTTTAATCACGATCCAAACAAAGATGCTGCATACATGCAACATGAGCAGTTTTTAATCTAAATTAAACTGTATAATTTCAAAATTTGAAGCAAAAACAGAATGGGTTGACTTCAGTTTTGTGAAACTATACATAAAAAAATATCTGCATGAAACAGAAACGCCAGACGAGCTGAACGAGACGCAGATTCACACTCTGCCAGTAGGTGGCGCTTAAAGCGTTTCCAGTGTAAACAAAGCAGCGCTGCACTTGAATCTTTATATGCATTATATCAGAAGTCCAGATGCCAGAAAGAAACAATACCATCTAAACTTTTCTAAAGACAGTAAGTTCCCCTCAGACATATATTCATATAAACTCCTGCCCCTAAATGAATCGCAATTGTTTAGCATCTCAACCGATTTGAATCGTCACAGATTTGAATCGATTTTCAACTCGCTCTCGGTTAATCATTACATCCCTAGTCAGATGTAATTCATGCTACTTACCTGAGACTGATGAATATATTTGCTGATCAAATCTCATAGCTCGGTCTCATTTCACAACCCTTCCATAGGTTTACACCATGACTTGTTTAACTCAAAATCATGAGCATAAACTCCCTTCCATTCTGTTATGGCACAAGCAACATAATCCCCATCGAGTAACAACATGAAGATTCACATTACAGATGCAATCAGGTGAGATATGAGAGCTTTAGGACAGTTCTGTGAGTATCATCATATGTTTTTTCAGGGCAATGAAACCATCCATATCTAAGAGGCCTTAAAATGTGGAACAATATAACCAAGGCAAAAAGCAAGTCCAATGAAGATGGACACTGTTAGTGTTGTATTCTGATCAGATCTACACGGGCATGTGAAGTTACAATTCATCACAGCCAGAAATCCAAATAACAAAATGCTCCGTGTAACAGAGCAGACGGCATCAAACGTTTACAGGATTTCTGTAGCAATGACATCATCTGAAATAATTTGGGCTGCTTTTATCTCATATAGTCTGTAGTCCCGTTCACACGTTCTTTATATTCTGGACAGATTCACTTTAATGAAAAAATAGTTATTATTCATATCAGCAGAATGAATGAATATGTCTTTGTAACGAATCAGCTCATGAGGAAATATGAATAATTAACCATAACTAGTTATAATTAATTATAAATATTTAGATCCGCTGTATTTATTTGACCTCTCAGGGTCAACTGTCTTGTCAATTCTAATAACGTTAATTTCCTGGTTAAGGGAAATAACTTTCTTTCTGTACAATTCTACACAGAGCTTGTAACATAAATCTGCATGATTAAGTGACTCCATTTATGAGCAAACAATGAACCACGTCAAGTGTGATACATGTAAGGTTTTATTAACTACATAAACACTTAAACTAGTCTAACATACTACATAAACACATAAACTGGTCTAACATCCTACATAAACACATAAACTGGTCTAACATACACATACACACACACACACATACAGTTGGTATAGGAAAGGGTTAAAGTTTAACACTAAAGAAGGAGACATAAGGAATGACATTTATGGAAACCATTTGCATATTCAGCAGATCCACACCTGAGGGAAGCGTCAGATTCTTAATTCAAACACACCTTTGAAAAAAAAGTGTAACTGATACTTAATACATCAATTAAAACGACTAAGTTTGATACTTGCAAGTCTCGTCTGTCCGAAAGAGATTCCTGATGCAATCTTAAAGCCCAACATCTTGCTGAAGTTGGTTGATGAGAAAAAAACAGTTTGAGTCAGAGAATCTTGTTGAAATGGAAAGGACTATCCAAGCTGGCGCTCGCTTAGGGTACCGGGAGCGTTTTTCTCACCACTCTCAGAATCAACAAACCACCGCCTGAGGGTCCCTGGATTCAGGGCCCTTTAGGTCGGAAAGATCCCCCCGCCTTTCAATGGCTTGGCCAATGATAAATTATGGAAATTCCAAGGCGGGCGTTGGCATTGCTGTGGGTTTGTACGACCTTTGTCCTCTACGCATGGTAATTTGCATATGAATCTTGGATCAAAATTACTAAAGATTCTCAGGACCCTAATATATATATTGCCTATGTACCAATATATAATATACACGCTTGTTTCGATCATAATAAGGCGAATTCATAGATACTAGACAATGTAGGATTACAATTAGTGAAAGGATGACAGGAGTGTGTTTTGATTATAAGTCTGCATAACAGTATACATTTTCAAAGACAAAATACACGATGACAATCATATACCCAATGACCTGAAGGATCATATGTGTTCATTCAAAGAAGTTTCTATTAATTAATTACAAAGAAAAGTCCTTTCCCTTGTGGATTTCCTTATGGGCAGGAACGTTTCTTCCCTAAATTCCAGGCGGTGAAATGTATCCGTGGTCAACATTGCTATGAACCAGGGGCCTGGTTCAGTTCCTGGGGGTTCCGATTATTTTGTTAAATCTACTAACACAATATATATTGTGTTGTTTGAGTGGGCCAGAGCTACATCTTGACATCTCAATGTGCACGGGAACATTTAGCACAACATATGAATATGGTGCATCTACAGTAGAGTTGCAATCTATTTAAAAGATCTGTTATAGTTTAATAGACCTTTCAATGTTCTCTCTTTTCTTTTTCTTTCTCGCTTATGTGGGTACCAAGATGAAATCGGGCTGCAATAAAGACCTTGAAAAGGCAATACATGCGTTGACCTCCTCAGTTCTTTCCCTGTCTTTTGCAATAAAGAAGTCGACTTTCTCTGTTTATATATCGCAATTATGACTTTTTTCTCGCAATTATGACATAAAAAGTCACATTATGTTTTTAATTCGTGTTAGAAACAACGCAGAAATCAAGAAAAAATCAGAATGCGGATGGAAACCAGAATTGCAAGACGTGAACTGGAATTGCGAGAAAGTATCAATTCTGATTTTTAATTTTTTCTGATTATGTTTTTGCAATTCTGAGAAGAAAAGTCTAAATTGTAAGGGAAAAAACCCTGTAAACATAGGACACAATGTACAATGTATTAAAAAATAAAACCTCAAAATATTTGTCATGACTTATGTCCTGTAATGTAGGATAGTTTAATGATTAGTTTAAACAAAATGTGAACTCTCACCACCCTCATGCTAACTTGACTACCTCAGAGCATAAAAAAACATTACAAGTCAAGCCAATAGCTGTGGTGTATTAATAAGGACAAAATCAACTTGCTGAATATTTGCCTTTTCTTGATTTCATGCCATAAAATCATAAATGACAGCCTACCTGCAACTAGTTTGAATTCACTTCGATGTTTGCAGCTACCAGAGTCTACACAGAGCTCTATGTGTACCATGTGTTCTTTTTTTTCCATTTGTAAAATAGGAAACCACACATTCTTTTCACCACACTCCTCTTTTCTTCATGGAACGTTTGGCAGCAGACATATAATATGATTTAAGCTATGCCTGCATGCGCAAAAGTGTTGGCCTTTTTTTTTTTCTCGAATCAGCTGTGATAGAAAACGAGGCCAGGTGTTTGGCTGATTCTATGTCACTTTTTTGAATGGGAAACTTTTAACATGTAAACTTTACATACATCAGTGTAAAGTTTGGAATTTTGAAGTTTTATGATTTAGACAATTGTCAATAAACAAAATGGAGAGACCAATATTGTTGCTTTACAAGCCACTTTTTTTCCCCTTTCTTAGACACTTTGCTCCTACCATTTTCTTTGCCAGAGAGCTGAGCATTAATATTGATCAATAATCAAATAATGCTTTTACCCCTAATTAGTTATTATGCTTATGTTATATGCCCTCACTATGCCAAATCCAGCTCCAGTTTTAACATATTGGTGAGTGAAGCACCTGCGTCCTAAGACTTCAGAGAAGTTTTTAGCCTCTAAGCTAATCACTAGAGTGCTTAAGTTTTCACACCCCTTGCTAAATCCTATAGGTTCTGCACATGCTTTGGTTTTCCAATATGTTTTGTGCTTTTGAGCTCTTCCTTAGTGGCTTTATATTGAGACAGAGGGGACTCGTATTACATAAGTTGCAAACATTCATTCATGATTAAGAATGGAACATAACACTTTTTTTTTTGTAATAAACTTTTGTAAATCTTTAATAAAGTAATAATTAATGAGTTACATGATTTGGAGATGCATAATACTAACAGATTTGTTTCAGGAGCAAACTGTTGCTGGTTACTTCCTGGTGAGTGTTTGTTTGTGTCAATGTAAAAATATGTGCTTTGATTAACCACATTTTAACTTTTGTCGTTACCGAAATGCTGATTGAAAACATTGTGGAAATGTTACTTAATATAAAAAAATAAAACATCAACACTTCCCTATAGCCTACACGAAGCTACTTGTTTAATGTCCGCCATCAGTTTCAAGATGACTGGACTTGTAGAAACGAGTTGATTAGTGTGATTTTAAACAGTGAAGTGAAGATCAATCACTGAATTAAATCAGTCTAGACACTTTATTGATCTCTATAGAACAATTTGTCTTTACAACATGATTGATATCTTACACATTACTTATTCACACATCATATCATCTATGTATAGAGTGACAGCATGTCCTCATTTTGTGGCTTTTCTTCACTCCGGCAGACATCACAAGCTACAATGGCTATAATACTAATGCTTAAGACAAGGAGCAGACCATATCCCCGATTCTGAAATGAATAAATGAGCCAATCAATACAATAAGATCAGGACCAATGGCGTTAGACAGTTTTCATTTCGCAGATGCTTTTATTCAGTGAAATCACTTATTACGGGGACACTGACTGAAGCAATAGGGTTCAACTGCATTCTCATTCATAGCTATTCACATATATGCACAGACAAAAAAAAAGTAAATTACAAAATATATATATAAACTTAAATACTGTATAAAAGTGAAACAATACTGATTTACTGATTAGTCTGTGTGAAAGACAGTTACATAATAAAATGATATTTGGTTTATGTGGAAATCAATGTAATTACGTGTCAGACAGTTAACAGAGTTTCAGATTGGGGTCCCATCATAGGGAATCAAACTGTCCTTGTTCTTTTGAGGAAACAAGGAAGAATTTGTAGTATTCAACTTACCTGTGAAGTGGCAATAAAGCTCAGAGTCAGAGCCTGTAGTTCGGTCTCATTTCTTCTTGGAACTGATTTAGTCGGTTTACACCATTTCACATGCAGCTGATCATCTGAAACATACACTCCATTCCAGTCTGTGTTCTGACAGGCAAAATAATCACCATCAAGGAGCACAAGAATGATCCACACAAAAGGTGGAATCAGGCAAAGAAAGACATCTCTCCATTTTACACATTTTTGGAAACATTGTATAAAATTTGGGCAATTAGAGGAGCATTCTTCGGAATTTGGACAATTAGAGGACGGTTCTTTGAAATTTGGACATTTACAGGAGCATTTTTTTAACCATAATTTGAAAATGTTTTTAAAAGTACTTCGATCAGTGTGTTTAACTGGCCGTAAAGCAAGACATGTTAAAGCTAAAACAAACAAAAAAGGTGCAGCAAAGATGAGTTTTGATGCGGTTGCATTCAGCTCAGCTTTGCACGGGCATGAAAAATCTTTATCAATCAAAGCTTCCAATGGAATCAACAAAATGCTCAATGGAAGAGAGGTGGAAAGAGCCTTTTTCTCCAGCTCGCTTTTAAATGGTTCAAGAAAATGTTTTGTTGAAGACATCTTACAGCACACAACAGGTAAATGTGATGATAGTTTGATATCTTCTTTGTTTAATGTCTCAGGAAATGCTCATAATCTGGCATCAGATGCTCAGGAAATGTTTAAAGTTGGAGAGGTCTCCTACAATGAACAGAACAGAATAACAATTATTTATTTATTTAGTTCTTGGCCTATGCATGTCTGTATATATTTGCAAATATAAATTCCAATTAATTAAGTAACACAAATAATATTTCATAATAATTAAAACGGACAACTATTAACAATAATAAACAAACAATTTACTAACAATTACCAATACAGCAACAATCTGTTAACTTTCCAAGTTAGATTAGAAAAAAAAACACCCGTCTTTGCAGGAAACACATTGTCATTTTAATATGTAATAGTTTACATTCTTACAATGCATTATAGCCTTTTACCTTTTAAAAAATGAAGTGAGTCAGATATTGGAGTTTGGTCTCATTTCCTCTGTTTTATAAGTCACTGTGAACATACAATAGCATCATCAGAATCAAGAATGAAAGGAAATGTTGCTTTATAAAGTGGCAGACCTTGTCACTGAAATACAAATTGGTTTCACTTCATGAACACTTCGTGACTGCAATGTCAGCATTTTTGTAATCTGTGTGGCATCTTGGTTCATGATTCTAAAAATCTTGTTTAATTTCTCAACAAAAAAAAAAGAACTATTCACACTTATCATGCAATGCTAAAATTTTACTATTTGTGTTATGGTACAGTATTGTTATTTTTAAGCAAGTTTACAAATATTTAGCACACTGCATAGTGGAAAGTACAAATTGTGTATGATTTAACTCGCGGAGGAACTGGGCATCAGTTGTTCTTTCACTTTCTGTGCTGTGTTGTTGATAACTCAGCATATAATGCCAACAAGCTATGGCTTTATTTTAATGGGGGGAGGGTTATGTGGAGTGTGGTTCGAGTGGGAAGCGTGTTTTTCAGCTGTCAACTTCGAAACGATCAAGTTCAGTAGAGGAGAGCGGGAGAGCGGAGGGAGGGAGGGCAAGGCCCTGTTGGGGGGGGGGGGCATTAACATATAAGGATCCATAATATATAGCAATGGATGCGAGGAGGGATAGATAGATAATGTAGATGTCCTGTCATCTAGATTATATATATATAGATGTATATATTATATATATAATATATATCTATATAATATTTATATATATATATATGCAGGAAAAAATTGTGATTAGTTGATTGAGGTGATGACTGGTTAAGAACAGGAAAAAATCAGGCTACCATAGGGCTATAGAAAAAGAGAAATTTTTGTTTTTTTATAGGCATTTCATTTTCTGTTGAAACATTGTGAGATAAAAATAACTAAATTTAATTGTCTATATGAGATTACATAATAGTTGAATACCTAGCAGGATTTTCTGCATTTTTACTACTGGCAGATAGCGGCAATGATTTCTGCACATCAGTATTGTGTACATTATAAACCAGTATGAATAATAACAATAAACAAAGCGTGATATCTGCTTTGAAAGTTCGGCCAAAAACACGACGACCCCGGTCACAATCGCGTCAAAAAAACGATACATCACTTACTTTACATCTGCAGCCCACTGGAGCTGTTTTTAGACGATAGTCTTTTGTAATGTTTTGTAATCACACGTTGATGGGCGGAGTTGGTGTAAATAGCCTCTGCCAACAAGGACCGGCTATTTGCACTTGTAAATAGACACTCAGTTTTTTTATTTGTGAACTGATGTTCAGATGTTCTTTTTAATTGTCAAGTTATTTTCAGGTACAACTCGTATAAAAGCCTGAAAACTTGTCACAGGCACAAAGATACATCTTTCATTTATCAAAGAAACTCCATAAAAAACTGACAGCATTACGTTGTAAGTTTAAATTTTGATGTGGACAAGAAGCCGTGCTAGCCTATATAAGCAGTGAGATGTTACTACTTATAATTAGTCAAATAATCACATCATTTTCACTTCATTCAGGCCCGAGAGCTGCCCGAAAAAAAGAGGCAGGATTTCATAACCGAACAAAGTCAATCCAATCATAACGGATCATATGTAATTATACGCACGGGCTCGGTGTGTCTCGCCTTCATGCAGCGCGCGCAGGACCTATAGGCGAGAGTAGTCGCTTGCAGTCGGGGGCGGAATAAGGCTTGTTTGAGATGAGCAAAATCTTGCGGTGATCACCGCAAGATGCATGCCGGTTATGCCGAGTTCACACTGCACGATTTTCAAAGACGTCGCATCACTGTTGGTTTCACACTGAACGACTATCTGGGGTAGCATTCAGTTGCTGCTTTGTTCACATTGCACGATGGATCGGCGAGAGGGGGTTTCACTTTGCATGACTTCACAATAGGAAGAATCACGACAGCTCTGTCTGGTGCAGGGTTGCCAGGTTTTAGCTACAAAACCCACCCAATTACTACTCAAAACTAACCTGAAAATAGCCCAATTGCTTTCGAGGGGGTCCCCCAGTAAAAATCGCATTAGGGGGTAAAATAAATTTTTTTTGGCGGGGTTCTCCTGGTCCAATTCACATTCCAGGGCCTAAATATAAAGTTATTGGGGTCGCTTCAACTTGCTGACATAAAAAACAACCGGCGGATTTGGCAACATTGGTCCGCAAACTACGTTTCATATAACTCCTCCCCGAACTTCCCTCTGCCCTGTATCTTGGTTTCTCATTGGCTGTAGGTTATCGCCGATGTGTTTTTCAGTCAGAAATAATTTCACACAGTGTGATTGTGAATCGCTATTTAGAATCCAGATATTTAGCATGCCAAATATTTCCCGGGCGTCGGCGATTCCCTCAGATGCGTCTTTGATAATTCACACTGCGTGATTGTCACTCGCGTGAAGAGCAACGATTTGCTCCGATTTCGGGCATTTGTCGGCGATTTCGCTAAACCTGTAGGCAAATGAAAAATGGTTAAAGCGTGCAGTGCTAACTCCGGCATTAGGAAAAGTGTCTGAGTTACATGGACTTGCTAGGATGTCGCTGAGTATGCAAAAAAAAACTATTGCGATGATTCAACACATGTTTACGATGGTATACTTGGTTATTGATTTTATGATTTAAAAAAAAATTCATCAAAATACTAACAACCACAAATAAAAAAAAATAAAAAAAAACTCAGTTGTAAAAACCTCAACCCTTCAATCAAATCAAACAATCAATCTTTATAACATTCATTATAATATACACAAAAATAGGTAGTAGGTATAGCAAATATCAAAAATTAAAAGTCACAATGTGAATTACAAATCATGAAAACAATAAATTGTAAAAGATTTGAGATTTGACATTTTCGTATTATAGTATTTGCACAATTACTTTTGTACTATTGCATTGATTCGCTTATGGGGAAACTCCTGTTTATGTTAGTAACCGGAGTGTTCCCTATCAAACGGTGTAGATCAAAGCTCCTATGAAGCATGAGCCAGTAATGGGACTCAAGCCACTAGGCTGAGGTCTACATAAAAAGACCTTCTCCACTTACAAAGTGGATTGGGTAAATTAGGTGGACAAAATCCGTGCCTGAAGGGCAGGGAATTACAAGTTACAGGTGCATCTCAATAAATTAGAATGTCGTGGAAAAGTTCATTTATTTCAGTAATTCAAATCAAATTGTGAAACTCGTGTGTTAAATAAATTCAACACACACAGACTGAAGTAGTTTAAGTCTTTGGTTCTTTTAATTGTGATGATTTTGGCTCACATTTAACAAAAACCCACCAATTCCCAAAAATCTCAACAAATTAGAATATGGTGACATGCCAATCAGCTAATCAACTCAAAACACCTGCAAAGGTTTCCTGAGCCTTCAAAATGGTCTTTCAGTTTAGTTCACTAGACTACACAATCATGGGGAATACTGCTGAACTGACAGTTGTCCAGAAGACAATCACTGACACCCTTCACAAGGAGGGTAAGCCACAAACATTCATTGCCAAAGAAGATGGCTGTTCACAGATTGCTGTATCCAAGCATGTTAACAGAAAGATGAGTGGAAGGAAAAAGTGTGGAAGAAAAAAGATGCACAACCAACCGAGAGAAACCGCAGCCTTATGAGGATTGTCAAAAAAAAAAACCATTCATGAATTTGAGTGAACTTCACAAGGAATAAACTGAGGCTGGGGTCAAGGCATCAAAAAGCCACCACACACAGACGTGTCAAGAAATTTGGCTACAGTTGTCGTATTCCTCTTGTTAAAGCCACTCCTGAACCACAGACAACAACAGAGGCGTCTTACCTGGGCAAAGGAGAAGAAGAACTGGACTGTTGCCCAGTGGTCCAAAGATCTCTTTTCAGATGAGAGCAAGTTTTATATTTCATTTGGAAAACAAGGTCCTAGAGTTGGAGGAAGGGTGGAGAAGCTCATAGCCCAAGTTGTTTGAAGGCCAGTGTTAAGTTTCCACAGTCTGTGCCGATTTGGGGTGCAATGTCATCTACTGGTGTAGGTCCATTGTGTTTTTTGAAAACCAACTTCACTGCACCCGTTTACCAAGAAATTGTGGAGAACTTCATGCTTCCTTCTGTGCCCAGCTTTTTGAAGATGATGATTTCATTTTTCCAGCAGGATTTGGCACCTGCCAACACTGCCAAAAGCAACAAAAGTTGGTTAAATGAACATGGTGTTGGTGTGCTTGACTGGCCAAACTCACCAGACCTCAACCCCATAGAGAATCTATGGGGTATTGTCAAGAGGAAAATGAGAAACAAGAGACCAAAAAATACAGATGAACACAAACTGATCACCTCCATGCCACGCCGAATTGAGGCAGTAATTAAAGCAAAAAAAGCCCCTACCAAGTATTGAGTACATAAACAGTAAATGAACATACTTTCCAGAAAACCAACAATTCACTAAAAATGTTTTTTATTGGTCTTATAAAGTTATCGTAATTGGTGGAGATAGTGAATGGGGGTTTTGTAAATGTGAGCCAATATTCATCACAATTACAAAAAAAGAGAAAAACAAAGACCTTAATACATTCAGTCTGGTGCATGAATTTATTAATCCACGAGTTTCCAATTTGAGTTGAATTACTGAAATAAATGAACTTTTCCAAGACATTCTAATTTATTGAGATGCACCTGTACACACAGGGGGCTAACAAGCTTAACAAGATAAGACACACCTGGGGAGACTAATCAAGGGGAACAAACGGACTACAAACACCACGGTAGACAGGAAGTAACATAAAAGTCCAGGGCAAGGCACAGACAACATGTAACAAAAACAAGAAAGAGTTGATTTGTGAGGAGAGCAATCACGTTTATTTTCTAAAACCAAAATAAAACTGAATACCTCAAAATTACAAAACAAAACAAACAAACGGTATCTTTCAAAAAGGTCTCTTCAGTATAATGGATAAATAAAATAATGTTAAGTAAAATAAAAAAGCCGATGCCTTCTTGCAGTGGATGTGCTGGTTTAGGCCTCATTGCCAGCTTCATTAACGTCTTCTTATATATAAAACACCTGTGATTCACAAATACCTGCTAAGGAACTCGCATTCACATAAAAGTAGCCTTGTTGACAAGTTTGGGTGAGTAAGGGCAAAACGCAGTACTTTCAGTGACCTGTAATAGGCAGTATCACGTCTTTTGTAGCAGCAATAAACTGCAGCAGAAAAAGCTAGGTCCATGCAAGATGCAATGTGTAATGTCAGAGGGTAACACATTTGCATAATGTGTGCCTATGTTCTACGTTGGCCGGCCGCGAACAACTTGACCCCGCCCACAAACACGTCATTCTACTGATGACTGCTTCTCTAATCTCAACGCGAGTTCAACGCGGGATTCACAAAATGTTTGCTGTTGAAAGATGGATCAGTAACCTGTTTATTTGGACCAGCTACTCCACTTAATCACAACCTTTAAGTATGATAAATAATAGATGTTTATATTTTCTATAGAGCGTTCATAATATGGAATTATGGCAATGGGCGTATCGTTTCCGACACGCGCTTTATGCGGTAGAACAATCACAACAGGCTAGGCCATCTGACCAATCAGAGCAGAGCAGGCTCACGGAAAGGAGGAGTTTAGAGAGACTAAATCTTTGAACTGCTTCGAATTAATCATTTGAGAATCGCTGGAAAATGAGGTGATATTAAATGCATATTTTGAGAAAACTAAAGCAATTTTTACTATACATGCATGTAAAACTACTGTAGGAGACTCCCAAAACAATATTAGGAACCGTAAACATTTTTACTTTAAGCTAGAGTCTGAATTCAAGTCTCGAGTCATTGAGCTGGAGTCAGGGTCAAGTCTGGAGTCTTTCATCAGGAGTCCGAGTAAAGTCTGGAGTCATTTCATTAATTGTTGCAAATATATTCTCATCCTTAAAAATCCTATTTACAGGGTTGCATTTTAAAGACTAAATATGTTCCAGGGATACTAGGATTCTAGCTCAGCTTGTCTTCCTCTGCCAGTATACAGTGTCAGTCCAAGATGCAAAAATACATAAATACTGCTCTGGGTCTGTGTTTACTACTCACTGCTGAGTGTGCACACTTAGATGGGCTAAATGGCGAGCACAAATTTCGAGTTACTCGTCACTTACACCTTTTCACTTTCAAATATATGTAAAATTATTAATTTTATATAAATTTGACATATGTTCGTATTCAAAATCATCTGTAACATCATGATGTAGCCATACTAATTATTCTAATTCTAGATCTAATTAATCACAAATTAATCACACATCAATTTTTAGCTGAGAATATGCCCCCCAAAAGATTGATAGATGATTAAAGCATAGCCTCGACATTTCAAAAAGTAGCTTTAGAAATAAATATTTTGATTCAACATTGCATAAATAATGATACTAGATGGGCATTAAAGGGGTCATATGATGTTGCTAAAAAGAACATTATTTTGTGTATTTGGTGTAATGAAATGTTTATGCGGTTTAAAGTTTAAAAAAAACATTATTTTCCACATACTGTACATTATTGTTTCTCCTCTATGCCCCGCCTTTTTGAAACGCATCGATTTTCACAAAGCTCATCGGTCTGAAAAAGCGAGGAGTGCTGTGATTGGCCAGCTATCCAATGCGTTCTGATTGGCCGAATACCTCAAGCGTGAGACGGAAATGTTACGCCCCTCACATACTGTTGATGCCTTGTCCGGCCGGAGCGACGAGACAAAAACATTCAAACCATTACAAACGAGGCATGTTGCATCCAGTGGGGACCTAATTATGGATTATAATGACTTATACAGACTTTTTACGCGTTGCGTTGCATCGCGCCGTGTAAACATAAAACCTTGTCTGCATTTGTGCATTTGAGAAATGACAAACAACAAGTGCTACGCTACTGCCCAAAACTCGCGTTTGAAACATCAGTAGCAAATCCTTTAAATGAAAACATACTTAAAGTCTGTGAGTCAGAACAACCGGCATAGTAGTCTACTCTACCAGGATCAGTAAAAAGTCCACCATAAAATGCGCTGGACACATCTGAAAATTTGGGTTGAACTGTTCTGCAACAGTGTTGTAAATACAACTGATTGTAGTCGTGTCACTCTTTGAAGACCAAACAAAGTTGTTTCGCTTTCACAACGAAAAACACGGTGGCCATCAGCCTGAGGGAAGCCACGGCTTAGGTGCGCTGACGGCCGCGGCTTAGCGTGAGCTGAGGCTGGGCTAGAGAGCTGAGGCCGGGCTAGAGTGAGCTGAGGCGGCGGAGTTCTAGAACGGCGTGCCCGGCGGATGCGACAAATGAGCGACAACCACATGTGACGGACCCCGGGCTGGATTCCGCTTAGGCCACGGTGAAAGTTGCGTCTTCATCAGCGACCAGCACAGATCAGCTCTAGGCATGACGAAGAGGATATCATCCTCTTTCGGAAGGCCAAACAAAGTATTTTCACTTTAACAACGAAACACACAGCACCTTCACGACATGGCTGCAGCGTCAACAATACTACAGCGATAATAAAAGTTATGCCTTCTTTCTTTGCTTGATCATTTGGGTGGCGTTATGTAAATCTTCCCACATAGTGAGGTAGACATGTGGGGGCGTGTTAGAACTAGCCGTTTTAGGTAGGTGTGGCTGACTCTGAACTTTTATAAAGAATATCTCTTTGGATTTGAGACTTTAGTCTTTGCAACTTTACAGATCTTCTTTATGCACCAAGAGCTTGTAACACTCCAAAGAGAAAGGACAAATTTAAATCGCATCATATAACCCCTTTAATGTGTTTTTTTCAATGAATATTTAAATATGAAATGACTTTTTTAAATGAATTGACACTCAAAATATGAAACTAATACCTCCAGTAGGTGGCAGCAAATCACCGTCTTAATGATTGAGTGAGTCATTCAATCATGTAACCGACTCCTTCCAAACGGATTCATTCAGAGATGAAGCAAGTGAATGTTAAAACGAATTGCGCACAGAACTTCATTCTACTTTGTTAACTTTTTTTCATAAGTGAAATTCAATAATACAATACAATATTGTGTCTAAAATGTCACATTATATTAACTTCTTGTTTATGGAACTATTATATAAAATTAATATCACGTGCTATACTGCAGATATTCGGGTAGAAGAAAACACTCTTGCTCATGTTATATTATAATTTATCTACATAAGTAACTGAATCATATAGTTCTGGGTACAAATACTCCAAATTTGACAAGTACATATTTTTGCAAAGTACATTCTATAATTGTAACGAAGGAGGCATGAACGGAGTGGGCATCCACTTGCAGGCTTTATTTAAAGAGAGCGTGGTCAAAACAGGCAGGGTCAAACAACATCAGACAGGTATAATCCAGGCCCGACTATCTATGCTGTTGAATGTTTGATGATCGCGTAAGTTTAAATTAATGCTTCTATCGCTTGGTTCTGCTTCTTCTTTACTTGTTTTTGGATCCAGAGATTCTGTACTCTCTCAAAAGATGTATAATAGAACTCATACCAGTGGTCGAATTGTGGTCCTGTAGCTTAATTGGACATGAATGTTACAAATGTGTTTATTTTTTTAAAGGTTTTTATTTAATGAAAAATTAGTCTTAAATTAACTATTATTTATAAGCTTTTTTCCTTCTGGTGCCTGAAATGGAGGAATTTTGGTCAATATTTTGCTAAATGTGGTTTTTGTAGCGCTGGCACCTTGTCTCACACATACTCCGTCTGCAGTGCGTATATGCGGTCCATGTGCGTTAAATGGGGGTGCAGAAGCAGCACAGACTCATTGTGCTTTCACACAGGACAATTTTTGCCGGCGTACGGATAGGCCACAGCACAAATTATACCTATTTTAATTCCAATCATGTAAAAAAAAAAAAAAAAAAAAAAACGCTTTTTCAGCATTGTGATAATCTTTTATCACAGTACAGAAACAATCTTTCATAGACATTAGTTTAAACTCAATAAATATAAACAACATATTATTCATGCATTTAACTTCTAAGTTTGTATTGCTCAAGCAAGTGGTAACAAACACATTTAAACACAGCATACAGCCTACTTTTCTTACGTTAAAGCTATCGCAAACATCTTAAAATAAAACTCACCACTGACAGAAGCAGTCGACTCTCGTGCCTTTTCTTTAGCATTTGTATTCTTTATTACAAGCAATCCACGACAAGTGCATCTATTATGTTGCGGTGTGGTAAAGTTGGTTTTATAGTGGACATTCGTTAGACATTCGCCGAGCACATTAAGGGACTGTCTCAAAAGTGCATGAAAATGATAAAAAAAATAAAAAAAGATATGCATTCCAAGATTCGAAAACATGCAAAGCAGGGCCATGCACAGACATTTTGAGGGGCAGTGGCCCAAAACAAAAAAGGGGCACTAGAGGGGTGGGTGCTTGTTAATACAAATGATCCAGTTGTTACAAATATACAATTAAAAGAGAAGACAGCACACTCTGTAATAATTTCAGACTTTATTGTAGATGTTTTGATAAGAATGGGCTCTCCCTCACTCTCTGAGCCTGCTTCTGCCTCATCTTCAATGGAAGTAGGGGAGAGTGGGGTAAGTTGAGCCAGTGGGTAAGTTGACCCACCCCCCGTTTCTTGGCAACTGTACGCTTTTACTGTTATGTGACCATGTATTTTGGAACCACCCATCATTTCTGCCAGACTGTGATAAGGAGAAACACACGGGGGGAATGGAAGGCACCCATTTACTTTAAAAACGGTTTTTGGTTTGTCAAAGTAAAATTTTAGCATAACAGATGTAATAGTTGTTACATCAAAGCAAACTTATCCAGGTCTAAAAATATTTATGATACATATAGGTGATTTAGCAACATATAAAACCATGCAAATCATTTAGCTAAATTGGCCTGAAGGGGAAGCAAACAGTATGCTATTTTTTTTCCCAAAATGGCAGCTATGGGGCAAAGTGAGCCAAATGTTGTGGGGTAAATTGTGTCAGCATTTTAACTTACCCCAACATAAGGCACTGTGTTTAAATATTGAAAATTATAAATGGTGTTTTAATGTGGATATTGATGGTTAGTCAAATATATATATTTATATATATATTTGTTTGTTATAGTTATTGATAGGGGACAGTGCCAAGTGCACCAAACCGTAATGCTAAGAACCAGAAAAGCTTTAAGCACATATAATCAGATAATCTTTCCCCCCTGCTAGTCAATGGCAACAAACTCTCTGTTTAGTCTGTTTTTTGGGAAGATTACAACTTTGGTGTTCAACATATTGTTTCAGAAATGCAAACAATTAAATATTGAAATTTAAACTTCATTTGGTTGGTTTTATGTTACTAAAGTTAACTTTGTGAAAATAAATATGACTGTTTTTAAAAGGAAATTATTAAATTAGTTGTTAAATTGAAATTTATTTCACATGGGTTTGAATCAGATTTTGGCCATCTTACCCACTGACTCGACTCGCTCTCCTTCTGGTCCAACTTACCCCAACCCGGGGCAAAATGAGCCATGAAGAAACCCTTTTTTTATAAGCCATATTTTTAGAACCCTTTGTCATAGATACATTCTGATCATTTAAAATGATGGGAATACTTTCTTAGGATCGGATAGGATGTTAGAATAGATACTTTCTTTGGATTCTGCATCATCTTCCTTGAGGACCACATAAGGACAAAAAAGGCTAATTTTAGCCCACTCTCCTCTATAAGTATTAGACATTTATTTTAATATTTTACAGCATTAATCTATATTATATACAAATAAACAACTAATTTAGAACATTTATCTTATTTTTAAACTATTTCATAGGCCCGTCAGAATAGTCCATCTGCCATCAGTGAAATGAAATGACATACGAAATGACAAAAAACAAAATGAAACGAACAACATATGCTATTTGCGTCGAGCGTATATTCTCCAAAATGGTGCTACGCTGACATAGAGGAGACGAATTGTTGAATAAAGTCGTTGTTTTTATTTTCTTTGCGTACAAAAAGTATTCTCGTCGCTTCATAAAATTCAGATTGAACCATTGATGGCAGATGGACTTTTCTGACGATGTCTCTCATCCTTTTCTGAACCTCAACAGTGCAATTTACTTGGCAGTCAATGGGACAGACACAAGCCTCCCGGTTTTCATCCAAAATATCTTAAATTGTCTTCCGAAGACAAACAAAGCTTTTACGGGTTTGGAACGACATGGGGGTAAGTGATTAATGACAACATTTTCATTTTGGGGTGGAGTATCCCTTTAATTGTAATAATCCAATGATATTTTTGTTTGCTCCACACAGAGATCTGATCTGATCATCATCCAGTCTGTCTGGAATGACATGAAGAAACAGAACAAACTGAGACAGACTCAATCCAGAAGAACTGTGGCAACGTCTCCAATATGCTTCAAGAAGAATCTCTTAAAAATAATGGGCGTATCAGTCCTAAATTTAGCTCTAAGAGTATTTCACAAAGCGTTGTAGCACTAAAACAAGCTCCTAAATCTGTGAAACGTTAGGAGTAATGAAGATGACTCCTAAGTCACTAAGACCAAGCCACAAACTATCCTAAAATGGCTGTTGCCGTCAATCTGCCTCGGAACGTAAACATTTTAGAAACGTTTGACAATGTGCTTTTAAAAAAGGTATCACCTTTGATTTTTGGTGGTTAGCCCAACTCCAAATTTTCCTTTGATTATATCCTTGTTTTCACTAACCAGTTGGGTAGATGAAGTAACAGCTGTTTTTCGAACATTTGTTGTCTGTTACGTTTGCCGTTCTTAATCTCAGCCATATTTCTAGCGTTTATATGCAAATTCACTCATTTTTTTTACGAGAAGCATACAGGCTGACAAGCAGGCTGACCCATTATACAGAAGAGTTATATTGTTTAATTAGTGACACTTAGCCTACATTTTAAAATCTTTATTTGAAAGTAGCATTTAACATTTTTATTTTTAAACCTTTAATTGAATATGGCAACATAATATCGCGCTCTACGATATTTCTATGAATAAATCTCTGACAGAGACTCCTCCCATATCAGCCAATCACTGTGTGCATAGTTAGTAAGCATGCTGACATCATTCATAGCAACGAGGTCAACCCCGCCCTTACTCTTAGCTTAAGACTTCTCTCTATTCCTTACTAAATATTTGTCTCAGCAGCTTTGTGAATAGGTTTAAAGAGAAAACTCTTAGCTAAAATCTTTTACTGCTATTTAGGAGAACTCTTAGTGGTAAGATAAAATGTTTTGTGAATAAGGGCCCAGATCTCTAATATGTCACTTTATATCTTTATTTTTAAATACTTAAAAGGATCTGTTTACATTGATCATAAACAATAAGACAGGGAACATGAAAGGGACAATGGAAACAATGGGCTACTCATGCAACTTTCTTTTTGAGAACACTTTGTTAGGATAATGCAGACATGTTCCATTGAACTAAATTCAGTGACATTCATCAGAAGTAATTTTGATCTTGTTTGGCCAACAAAAAGAAAACAAGCAACATTATAATACATAATGGCAACATGTCATAAGCCAGATCTTTACACTAAAATTCTTAAAAATGGAATATAATATATTCCATATACTACATAATATATTATACATCCTCTATTTACATTTACATTTAGTCAGATGGTTTTATCCTTGAAATGAGGCTTATCATGAGCAATTATATAGCACTACTCACAATACTGCAATGCCACATTTCAAGAGAAAGCTAGATCGGAAGTGAAATGCAGAAAAATAGAGAAATGTGAGTACAAGATATTTTTATCTTAAAATTCAAAAGATTTTCAACAAAATCAAAACCAACACTCATATTAAATTATTATTCCTAATTGGTAATCAATAGTTGGTCTGGAGGATTCTGTATAAAATATATCGCTGTTGCTGATGTAGATTGACCACCAAAATGAACCTGAAAAAATCATTCAAATCCAAACACAAGAAGAAAAGCTGTCAAATTTAAATAAAATTGTACATTTGTTTAGGTAATTGTAAACAGCATGTAAACGTTTTTTTTTTAAGTATCATATCAAAATTAACAAATAAACACCTTTTAACATTTGATAAGCACTGAGATGTTTTATACATATTCATTTTAAAAAACATCAAACAATCAATTAGCCAAAAAAAATACAAATAAATAAAACAATAATAAAAAAAATTCTCTCAATTAAAAAATAAAATAAAATCACAAACAGGGAATTAATCTTTGGAATTGAATTTAAATGTAACATGCAAACCTCTATGAACTATATTAATAATTTCTTTATGCAGCTTGCAAAGCATCTTTCATAAAAATTTATAAAAATACAAAAGAAAAAATCAGTACACTTGTGCTGTGTGCCATACCTTTTGTGAGAAAGGGAGTAATATTTTCCACTAAAAATCTCACTCAAAAAGATACAACTAAATTTTGTAAGGTCACAACGCACATAAAATCTGATGGCATTTGATGTCACTGATACTGTCACTCACAAGGCGGTGTTATAACTCCTGTCCTCATGAGTCTGTCATGCTCGGTTGCATTTTCAGCGTTGTTTATCTTAGGGTTGTCATTGCGTTGTCATGGCATTACCTTGCCGTCCATGACTCTGGCTCTCTGGATCTGTACTTCCACAGCACGTTGATTTTCCATTTTTGTAGCAGTCATAACTCACAATAATCACTGCTATGATGCAGAAGAAAATAGCCAGAACATAACCTGTAGTCTTAAAAAAAATAGATATACAGTTAACAAATATCAATAAATGAACATTTAAATAAACAATACTTTCTGTGCAGTTGTCTCATATACATATGTTGAGTATATTTTCACTTGTAGATTTAACTATTAAATTCAGACATTTGTGTAGCAGTTCGTCAGGGGAGGAAAGGGAGGCACAGTCTCCAGAAAAAAAAACATTTGGGGGGAAAATGGGAAAAGGATGAAATAAAATATAATTTTCAGTTATTCATTTCATTTCCTGTCTCAGAATGTGTATTTCTTGATTGCAATTTCACCACTGTAAAATATTAATAAAAAGTTCTGTCACGAAACTCTAGATGGTGCAGTCCAACCGCATTCAAATACTGTGCTAGTGCTTGCAGTAGCAGTTGCAGCGCCCTCAACCTTCCCCAGCTCCACCTGTATAGATCTGCAACTGGGTGATTTCATGTATGTTATACATGGGGGTTATTTAATCTATGTTATATGTGCAGCAGCAGTATTTCTCACAGCAGCATGTCTGTGGATGCACTGGCAGTAGCAAATCTCGGTACTTGCTCTGCCGCAGAAGCAGCGTAGCAGATCTAGTCCGCCAAGACCAAACACATTAACATCACCACATATATTACCATGCTAAATCTCAGTAGAAGGCTGGACCGAACTTAAGTTGAAATCACCGCTGCTCTTCACTGTATATGCCGAATCTGCTGATGTAATTACAGTCGTTCAGAAAACGAGTTTGAAGGGATAGAGAAGGGGAGGGAGAGGCAAATTCATATCCAAAGACTTTGCCTTTGTTGGGAAAAATAGCCAATCACCATTATTTCACTATCAACAGTACTAGTATATCAGCCAATCATCATAGAGATGTAAAGTGATATTCGTTGAACTGCAACTGTTAATGTAACCCTCGCACCCGCTAATGTAACCCTCGTACTACTCGCACCCATTCTGAGCGGGACTTGAACACTGGTCACCGGCATGGGAGTCGGGCACAATAACAAGGAGGCTAAAGACCGCAGCCTAGTTGCTAGTGCGCCTCTTGAGATCAGGGGAGTGAGGTACACCTGCACATCACCTACCAGCTGGCCTCATTACACTGATAATGTACCAACTACCTTAATTATAGAAAGTAGTGATAGTGAATACTTGATTGGCAAGAAATTTACCAAGCTAGCATTTAAGTCGCAGCTACAAATTAAAAATTAAAAAAGACTCCATGCCTAAAGTTGGATATAGGGTACAGCAATCAGCTTCACTAAATGGTCGAACATGCTCTTTTACACAGGGGGGGGGGGGGGGGGGGGGGGGGGGGGGGGGGACAAAACTGCCTGCACATGAACTGGACACAGCTAAAAAAAAGACAGTGATCATACACTCCATGAGTCTCTCAAAATGTTGTTCAAGTTTCCTGCCGCTGTTTTGGATATTTTGGATGTTGCAACATGAGTTCTTGCACGAGTGTTGTTTTTTTCCCCCAATAAACTGTTTAACTGCACTCACAAGTGAATCTCAAGGTATTTATGTGACTAGTTAGATAATTGTCTAAATAAACTACAAACAAAAAAATATATATACACATTTCTTTTTCCTCACATTCTTTCTTGTAGCAATTCTTTCTGTCGCAAAACTGACTGAAAGGCTCATTATGCAGCTCATTATGCGGGCTTTTGTCTTCTCAGGTGTGAATCACAGCATTATGCATGATCATTCAGGCCTACTAGCATATACCTTTTCTACACAAAAAGTATCTTAGAAAATGTAAATCAATATATTGTTTTCTGTGAAAGAGTGAACAGGATGATTTTCACATAATTTTGAAGTAAAAACTCTAGACTTCAATATCCAGATCTCAAAAGTCTTGTGAACAAATGTTCTGTATGTGTTTTATGGCCTTATTCCAGTGACTTTAAAATTTCAGTTTCTCACTAAGCACTAGGGCTGTGGATCTTTCATCTTTGGGTAGACAGCGAATCGAATCGATTCACGATTCATAGGTTTTCAATTCGATTGAAGAACGATTTTTGCAAATTCAGAACGATTCAATTCATACCGATTCGATCACAGTTAACTAGATTCGATTCTATTGATTACGATTCAATTTTATGCAATTAAGTAAGTGAATTCACAGGATTATTTAAATGCTTCCCTTAAATTTTTTAAATGCTTAGTCAGGGGGAAAATTATACAGCAGCCTTTATGGTTAGAGAACCACAGGTCAGAGAAAAAACAACAACACTTTTGTCCATTGTTAGATGCTAGTTTAATGATGCTATGGCATCATTTATGAAATTTATGTAAGCCAAGATTTAAAAAAAGATCTTTAAAAGTATTATGTATAGGCTAACATTTTGTCACACCAGGGGTGTAGCCATCATTTCGGAACTGACCGAAATGTCAAATACAATAAGTTTATGTAGGCCTATGTATGTATGTATGTATTATTATTATTATTTTTACAAGGAATTATTTTCTTATCTTTTACTTTGAATTTGCAATAAGAAATCAAATATACTGCTGGACAATAATCAATCATTTTCAATCTAGTTTTTTTTTTCCTAATGGCAATTTTATGATTGTTTTATATACTACAAACAATTATTTCAATTTTCTGCACAGAATTAGGTAGAAAATATACTTTATAGTTTCTGCACTGTATAAATTATATGTCAATTAGTGAATCCGTTACAACCTACACGCACGCCAAGAAAGAAACGTTTTCTCAAAAACACAATCATGTACATACATGCTGCTCACATATTATTGTAGCCCAGTTTGTGCTGATTACAGTGTTATCAAACTTTAGACATTAAAATGTTTATAAGCAACTGAAAAAGCACAAATGTCAGGGCATGTCAAAACTTCTCCAGGGCCCCAAAACACCTTTGGACCCCAGAGGGTCAAAGGTACAATATGTATGATTTTTTGCATTAAAATATACAAAAAACACTTGAACAATGTTATATATTTTGATGACTTGTGTACATATTATCCCAAATGTTCCCAACGTTTAATTCCAGAGAAATTTGCAATTTTAGCTATTGTGTTGTCTGCCAATCTCATCATCAGCTGTCACAAAGAATATAGGTGCGTCTCAATCAGCTCCCTAGCTCCCAAACTTGTGAATCAGTATATTGTGTACACAAATTCGGGCACTGTAAAGGACAGTAAGGACCATGGCTCACTACACATCTGGGACACTGAAAATTATATTTCCAGCGATACTACAAAGTCCTCATTGTACAACATCAGTACTAGTACTATTTATGAACAATAGCTGAACTGATGTATTTCTGACATTATTTGTTTATTTTATTTAAAAAACATTATGATAAATACTTTGCTTGTTACATATGGAACATTTTAGCTGTAAATAAACAATAAATGTTAGCTATATTATTTTCATTACCTATCTAGTGATGTATGTTTATGCTGAAATGTAATTAAATAATGGTTTGCATTTTGGTTTTCATGGTGCATTGTGCAAATGTTTCAGTGCCCTGGAAGGATTTTACGATTGAGAAAGTCGATAGCATCCCCAGACTGCTATACGGAAAAGGATTAGGGCCAAGCAATAAAAACAAAAATAATAAAAATGTGAGATTAAACTTGTTAAATTTCAAGAAAAATGTCTAAATAAAATGTTGAGAATTAAATAATTAAATTACGAGAAAAAAGTCGTTAAATTACGAGAATAAAGTCGAAATAATCCTGAGCATAAACACACTGGTGTCATGTTCATTTTATCTTGTTGGACAGTGTTAATCAGCATCTGTAGTGGTATACGGTATATGCGGTGGACAAGAGTTCGAATTTGCATTGCCGCCGAACTTTGCGTCTCTTCCGTTTTTCCTAACATATAAAACGCGGAAACAAAGTGGAAATCAATTGCCTAACGAGTGTTTAATAATGATGTATAATTGGGTAGGTTTAGGGGTAGGTAGGCTATGGGAGGGTTTTGTTGTACCAATAAGGCAGAGTCTACTTAATAATTTTAATAAAATCATTTACACTCTATGTTATTACTGCATCCTGTTAATTTATAACAATACTGAGGTGTATAAACAGTATATAATTACTATTTAGCTTTCTTTAGGAAGTTCAGAAAAATATGTAGAATATTAAAAATAAATTTGGGTAAAAATTCTATGATATTTACCTTTGATACGGCAATCATTTTTCGTATTTTTTCATATTCATCATATTCAGTGTCTTTTTTTCCTTGGCTCAGATCGTTGGGTTTGCACCAATTCAAACAATTTGTATGCAGTTCTTTATCACAGGCATAGTGTCCTTTCCAGTATGTGGTTCCACATGCGAGATAATCACCATCAATGAAACATAAACAGATCCACACAAGACTCGGAACTAAACAAGCTAAAACAGCTTTTTCACAACTCAAATTTACATTAAGCTCATCTATTTCAGACTGAGATGCTTCTTTCTTGCCTTCTCTTTGAGATGCTCTTCGGTTGTCTCCTCCTTGAGGTGCTCCTCTGTTGTCTCCTCCTTGAGGTGCTCCTCCGTTGTCTCCTCCTTGAGGTGCTCCTCCGTTGTCTCCTCCTTGAGGTGCTCCTCCGTTGTCTCCTCCTTGAGGTGCTCCTTTATTCCGTTGACATTCACGTTTATATGTCCAAGGCCTTAATACTAATATCATTATAACAAACGCAACAATAGCAGGAACAACGAAGATTAAAATTGTTATAGTTATATTCCACTCATAAATGCACGGACATGAAAATTTTACATCAGTCATCGCCTGCAAAGCCACTAACATAATGCTCAGTGGAACTGAAGTCACCATACTAATTTTGGTCAATTGGCCCCCAAAAAGGCTTAAAAACTGTGGAAAGGTTATCTTTGGAGATCTGTACACAGCACAGTAAGTCTGATGATTTTTTTAGTTTCTCTGGTTTGGAATGTCTTTGTTCTGGTCACAAAAAAAGAGAGAGAAAGAGTTAAATGTTGACCATATCCCTGTAATAAATCTTCAATAATATCCACAAACTCATCCTGGAGGAGGCAGGTTCAGTTCAGTATTGTGGCAATGCAATTTTATGATATTTTATGATATATAGTTAATTTTGTCACAAATATTTCATTTGAAGTGTGAGTCAAGTCTGAGGTCTGTGTATATAGTCTAGTCTCAAGTCACTAAATGTTACATCTTTCAGGCATTGTTTTTTTTAAATACTGGATTTTTTTATTTTACTCATTTAAAATTCTTAATTCATAATGAATAATATGTAAAGATGATTAAATTCTGTTTGATATAATTTTATTTTTAATTTTACAGGCTTTATTTATTTATTTATTTTGGAGTGCATTATCATATTTCTTTCCTACTGTATAGAAGTGAACTGAACGCATCCCCATCATAGCAAACATAATAATGATATTTAATTTTTAACATCAACAATTTGAACATAAGCTATGCTTTTGTAAAACAAAAAGGAAAAAAAAAGTTAATCATTTGTTTAAATGGCATACATTTTCAAAACAATAATATTCATATTAAAAAGACGCACTGCAATTACATTTACATCAGTGTTGACTACTAAATTTGATTTAAAAAATCACTGCCATTGTTTTTTTGTTTTGTTTTTTACTTTTAATGTTGAATTCAGAATCATGCTGTTTTACTTACCCTTGTTGCTCGTTTTGTCTCTTCTGAAGTAGTCAGGAATTTTTTTTTTTTGCATCTGTAGCAACAGGAAAAGGGTGTCAGGAAGTAATTACACAATGGGAGAGACTGTTTGAAAGGGAACTCCCTTACGCTTGAATTTCCTGTCCCATTGTAGCAGAGCATATTGGACATGCACAGTAAAACTGTAAATATCAAAACCGCATTAAACACAGCAAAATAGTTTCCAGTCATTTCCAGTTAATTGTACTTAGACTTTAAATTTACATTTACCTCATAATACATTCGAGTCAGCATAATTATTTATTAAGGGAACAAAACTTTGGAAATGCTTTAAAACCTTGCTTTTTCCCCATACCTCAGACATTTTGGGAACTGAATTTTTTTGATAAACATGAATATATATGCCTATTGACAAACCATTGCAGCACAAAAAAAAGTATATTTTTTTCATGTAAAAGTAAATGTTTACACAAGTAAAGTGAATTTATTTTGTTTGAAAAAAATTTCAGAGTAATATTTATGTGTTTTTTTTTTTTTAGAAATACCCCCAACAAGCATATGGACAACATACAGTATTTGTAAAATGCATCAGTGAAATTCAAAATCTTCAAATTGATTGATTGATTTGTTTGTTCGTTTCTGCAAAAAAAAAAAAAAAAAAAACTTTGCCTCGGCAGTGCTGGAAATTATTCTAAATATCTTATTTTTTGTTTTGCAGAAGAACAAAAGTCTTGCTGGTTTGGAATGACATGAAGATGAGTAAATGCTGATCTATCCCTTTAAATGATTTATAATGAATACATATATAATAATCGGGGAAGGAAATCCTTTTTCCCTCTAACATTTTGGGAGGAAGAGTGAACAAATAATATCTATTACATTATGGCATTAAGAAAACAGGAAAAGCTCATAGTACATGATATTTAACCATGATTGATGAATATATTGGCATATCAAATCCCGTAGCTCTGTCTCATTTGGCGTCTCTGCAGTAGGTTTACACCATGACCTTGAGCTCCTGATCAAAAACATAAACTCCCTTCCAGTCTGTCATGGCACAAGCAATATAATCACCATCAAGTAACAACATGAAGATCCACATTACAGATAGCATCAGACAATGTGCTAAAGCTTTAGGCCAGTTCTGCCGAGTACCATTCTCTCTTTCAGAACAATGAAACCAATCATGTTTGAAATGTCTTAAAACAAGATACATTAAATACAAAATAAAAAAGGGGGACCAACAAAAACAGATGATGTTAGCCATAAATTAAATTTTATGTATGTTTTTATTCAGCAACTCCTCAAATCCAATTAACGAAAGATTAATTGGGAAAGAGCTGAAAACAGCCCTTTGTTGTAGAAAGTTGGGTTACACTTTACTTGAAGGGGTGTGCATAAGACTGACATGATACCTTCATAATCATGACATGACACCTACATAATCATGACATGACACATGTCATGAATATGAAGGGTTTTTATGCATGTTTATGACAACTGTCATTAAGTGTCATTCACTCAGTTATGTAATTTTTAATGCAAAGATGACATTGTTTGAGATGTCTTTGTTATGGGCTATGTTTAGGGGTAAGGGTAGGGTTAGTTAGGTCAAATAATGTCATATTTGCATTAAAAATTACATAACTGAGCGAATGACACTTAATGACAGTTGTCATAAACATGCATAAAACCTCCTTCATATTCATGACACGTGTGTCATGTCATGATTATGAAGGTGCTATGTCAGTCTTATGCACACCTCTTCAAGTAAAGTGTTACCGAAAGTTGTGTATGTGCTTGACAAGCAATGCCAGCTTCTGAAGGAAGGTGATGATATTTTGACTACTACTCGCTGTTATGGTCTGTGGAAATGTCTGGAGAAGATCTCCATAAACGAACAATATAATTTTATCTACATCAGTAACTGAATCATATAGTTCCAGGTACAAATATATGCTCCAAATTTGACAAGTACATATTTGTGCAAAGTACATTCTATAATAAAGGAATAAACATTTATCTGACATACAGTTGCAAGCAAAATTTTGTATATTTCCGCATTTTTGTTCAGTCTGTATTGTAAATGATTACACAATAGCTTCAATAATAATATTTTTTTTTTGAAAAGTTAATGAGTCAGATTGTGTTTGTTTATTTATTTCTTTATTTTTATAGTTAATGACTTACTCTTTTGGCTTGTCTGTTGCGATGTGGTGTGCATCGTTCTGCTTCTGCAGTTTTGATTTCTATGCTGTTGAATGTTTGATGATCGCGTAAGTTTAAATCAATGCTTCTATTGCTTGTTTCTGTTTCTTCTTTGCTTGTTTTTGGATCCAAATTCTGTACTCTCCCAGAAGATGTGTAATAAGGCAGAAGGCAACAGTCAGACCATAACCAGACCATGAAAACTCTGGTGCTGCTTGTGTGGTGGTAAAAATTGATTGATTGATTGATATTTATATTAAAAGAATGTACTACATTTTAGTTCAATAATGTTTATTTATATCTATATTTTGTATTTTTAGGGTATTTACGGTACTAAATTATATTTATTAAATAGTTATGATCTATTTATTACCTGATAACCACTTTAGCATATAATTTTATTTCCAATTAAAATGATGTAAAACGTGAATGCTTTGGAGCACAGACTTAAGTTTGGTATTTTTAAACACTTGCCAGATTATTGCTTAAGTGAAAAAAACCAACCAAAAAAAAAAGTAAACTTAAAGGGGTCATATGATGCGATTTATTTTTTTCCTTTCTCTTTGGAGTGTTAAAAGCTATTGGTGCATAAAGAAGATCTGTAAAGTTGCATAGATTAAAGTCTTAAATCCAAAGAGATATTTTTTTAAAAGTTAAGAGTCAACCACGTCTATCTAAAATGGCTAGTTCTAACACGCCCCCACATGTCTACCTCACTATGTGGGAAGATTTGCATAACGCCGCCCTAATGTTCACGCAAAGAAAGAAGGCGTAACTTTTAGTCTTGCTGTAGTATTGTTGCCGCTGCCGCCATGTCCTGAACCGCTGTGTTTTTTGTTGTGAAAGCGAAACTACTTTGTTTGGTTCTTCCAAAAGCGGACGTATCAGCTTCGTCTGCTGGAGCTGACCTCTGTGCTGGTCGCTGAGGACTAATTCAACTTAGTGTGTTATCGCCGGCACTTTTATGGAGGACTGTTTACTGATCTTGGGAGAGTAACGTTATACTAAAATGCCGGCAGTTCTGACTCAACGCAAGTACGTTTTCTTTTATCATTTGCCAAACGCGAGTTTTGGGCAGTGTAGTAGAGTAGCCCTTGGGGTTTTCATTTCTTGATCACAAAATGCCAGACAGGGTTCCCTTTCAGTCGGTTCACTCTTGATGTCACGTGGATGACCGACGGAAAATTGGGGATCCGATTAGAGGGTCCAATATACTCGAGTGTAAAAACTAAAACGAGCCCATGGCACAGTGGCATGCGATTATTGCATCCAGCTGCCGCTGATAACAGCGTTAGTATAAGTAGGCAGCAGATGCAGTGTATATTCAGCTTTTCGCTTCGGAGCTGAGTGATCACATTGTTCTGCTCCTGACTACTCTAATGAGAGAAGAAGACTGAACGAGTTCAGTACACTCTTAGAGAGCTCTTCGTGTTGGCGGACGGCGCTTCAGCGGGGGTGGTTTTCCCGTGTCGAGTGGGTTACACACAACAGGCTGCACTACCCCTGTCAGTGTTGCAGACGGCCATCTCCCCTGTGCACTTCAGCAAGCTGAAAGAGCTTTTTCCCTAAAAGATCATTCACGGGTGCGTCTTTTTAAAGACAACGTTGAGTGGCAAACTTGACGTTACGTCTTTGAAAAGACGATGTGGGTCTTGCTTTAGACAACGTATCACCCGGGCATTTCTGAATGCGGTCGTTACCTGGTGCCGGGTGATGGTCACGATCACTGCCACACGTGTCTGGGCATGAAGCACGCTGAGATGGCTTTCGTGGATGACTTAACTCTGAGAAGGTTAAATCCTCCACGGCCACCCTCTATACCCTCTTGGGACCTGAAACTACAGCAGGGCCCATTTGAGCCTTTTTTCAGGCGGTTGAGCTGAAGTTCCTTTCTATGAAGACTTTGCTCCTGCTTGCATTGGCCTCTATCAAGAGGGTAGGGTACCTGCACGCATTTTCGGTCAACGATTCGTGCCTAGAGCTCGGGCTGGCTCATTCCCAGGTAACCCTGAGGCCCCGGCCAGGCTACATGCCCAAGGTTCCCGCTACTCCCTTCAAGGATCAGATGGTGAACCTCCAAGCGCTGCCCTCAGAGAAAGCAGACCCAGCCCTAGTTTTGCTCTGACCCATCCGAGCCTTAAGGTGCTACGTAGACAGGACACAAAGCTCAGGACCTCAGACCAGCTCTTTGTCACGGAGGCCGACAGAAGGGGAATGCCGTCTCAAAGCAGAGGCTGGCCCACTGGATAGTGGATGCCATCCCCCTGGCTTATCAGGCACAGGGTGTGCCCTGCCCATTCAGGTTGCGAGCTCACTCAACTAGAGGTGTTGCATCCTCCTGGGTGCTGGCTCGTGGCGTCTCACTGACAGATATCTCTAGGGTTGCGGGCTGGGCGACCCCTAACACATTCGCTAAATTCTATAGCCTTCGTGTGGAGCCGGTATCCCCCTGTGTTCTCACCTCAAACGGGTAGAAACACTGAGAGGCCCCAGCTTCGGGTCGGCATGCTAAAACCACTCCAGAGTGTCCATACTGTAGATCCTGTCGAGCTTCTCCATCCCCTCGGCAGCCAGACATGCCGGAACGTCCGGCGCCAGGCCTTCACTCACTGAATCCTAGAGAACCGGTAGAAGGCTGGGTTCCAAATGTAAGACCTAAGTGGATCCCATATGTGTAAAGTCCACGGTATAGCCTTGAGCCCGTGTTTCCCCGGCAGACTTCTGCCATTCCATGAGGGTTCAATCACCTCCATTCTTCCTTATGCACCTAAGGAATGTTCATATGTGTGTTTGCTTCCGAAACCTCCTTCGGGAAGAATGGTGCTTCCGCAACGTTCCTGTCCCAAGTTGTACGGGTACGTTTTCCCAGTGTTATCCTGTCTTACTCATTGGGTAGTGCCATTGTAGCAGTAGCTGGTCCTCTTGTGAAGAGGCCTTGGCCTACGCCAAAAAGTAGGGGCGTAGTTGGTTTCCACAGGACACTGGAAGGGGCAGTGGCTGTGGCCCTTTGGTAGGATCCCAAATTCGTCGGTCCTCCGACGTGACGTCGAGAGTGGGGGGGGGGGGGGGGGGGTGACCGATGAAAGGGAACGTCGCGGTTACATATGGTAACCCTCGTCCCTGAAGGAGGGAACGGAGACGTCACGTCGCCATGGCTGCTGTACCACGCTGAGCGGCCGGGTCACCGGCTCGGCTCCTCAGCGAAAACATGAATATGCGCTGCACCTGCTGCCTAATTATACTCACGCTGTGATCAGCAGCAGCTGGATGCAATAATCACATCACAATTTGCATTGGCTCGTTTAGTTTACACTCGTAGTGGATTGGTCCCTCTAAGCGAGATCCCAATTTCGTCGGTCATCCAACATGACGTCTCCGTTCCCTCCTTCAAGGAACTAGGGTTACCATACGTAACCGAGACGTTTATGTTACGGGCCCCGATGCAATGGAAAGCAACGCGGTAATAAAAAAGACAGTATAAGTGTCATTATAATCCGTAAGTAGTCCCACTGGATGCCACAAATGGCCTCATTTATAATGGGTTTTTAATGTTTTTGTGTCGTCGCTCCGGCTGGGACGCGGCATCAACAGTATGGTAGGGGGCGTAACATTTCTGTCACACGGTTGAGGTATTCGGCCAATCATAACACACTGGGTGGCTGGCCAATCACAGCACACCTCGGTTTTTTAGACCGATGAGTTTTGTAAAAATCGATGTGTTTCAAAAAGGTGGGGCATAGAGGAGAAGCAATAATGTACAGTATGTGGAAAATAATTACGTTTTTTTTACTTTAAAACACATAAACATATTTCATTACATCAAATACACAAAATAAAGCTATTTTTAGCAACATCATATGACCTTTTAAAAAACAATGGTTATAGAGTTAAGTGCTTATTGTGAAAAATGCACCAAGAAAATAGTATCTTAAATTTTATATGAAATATATATTTTTCAATCATGTTTTACTTTAAAACTTTGACAAAATCAATGCCATGAATCTAAAAAGTTGTGTTCCAAATTTAAGGTTGATGTCTTAAAAAATTTGATTTCAGCAAGATTTTGTCTGGCCCCAGTACCAAACATTTCTATTAGATGAAATTTGCTTCCCATTCATTTCCTTTTTGTGGTTAATTTATAAAATAAAAAAATATTCATGTCATGTCTCATTCAAAGAGATACATCCAAACTTTTTAAGGTCACAAAACACACACAATCAGATGCCATTTGATGTCAAAACTGTCATGTCCCGTCATTAGGTCAGAGGTGTGCTTTGAAATTTGGAAATTTATATTCATGCATAGTCGTGCTACCACACGCGCATGTACAAAAACACACTATTTCGAGTATTACAAACTTTTTTTTTCACAGAGATGAACTTTATCCTCAGTTCAATGAGGATCAATCACTTTCAAAAATACCTACAAAATCTGTCCTGATTGAAAGAAAACAAGCTGACAAACAGTATTGCTACAATATAAAAGGGCTTTATTATATATAATCATGATGTGGTGTGCATTTATATATATATAAATCACAAGCCACAAGTGTGACTTTTAGTGTTTTAGTGTTGCATTTAATAAAAGCATTTCAAAACAAACTTTCTGGTTAAACATTAAAGCACACTAGTGTGCTAAACAGTGCATTTTTCAGTGCATAAGCTCAATTTAATGAGGCCTATGATCAATCCTTTTAAAAAAAATCCAATCCAATATTTGGTGATAATATAGCATAACAAGCGATTTATAAGCGATATTAAAAAAAAAAAAGGGGGGGGGGGGGCTGGTCATTTTTGACCAGGAACACCAAAGGTGCTACAGGGTTTTCAACACAAAGGGCAAGAAGACAAACCTTGGTTTGACAAAACCTTAACTGGAAGTATAATTAAAAAGTTATGTTCAGTCAAGCATTTAAAAAGTAGGAATGATTTAATACGATCCATTTATCCATTAATGCTTCCATCCATCCATAATGTACTCTTCAGTCATTTTCTTCTTTTCAAATAAAGTAGTGTAAGAAAAAGTTTCAAAATCAAATTATTTCTAAACACCAAAGCAATATATGTCTGCTGGTTATAAAAACATTTAGCCATCAATAAGTTATAGCAAACAAGAAAGCAAGAAAGAAATAACTTTGACTTTTCCCTCACATTATGTGTGAACAAAAGGCATAATTCACTCAAAAGACATACAGGTTTGGAATGACTTGACGATGATTAAATTTAAATAGGATTTTCATTTTTGGGTGAACCATCCCTTTCAACATTCTAGGGTGAACTACATCCCTTTTAAAAATGTACTTTCAGATAATGGAATAAATGAATACATAAATAAATCAGTCCATTTTAGAAATAACACAACATACAAAATATATGAGTCTTTTTGTTGATGTTCTATCCAAGTACATTATGTAAATCACTTAAAAAAAAATACTGTACAACTCCATTACATTACAACACATTGTTATCTGATCAAGGAACACATTTTAAAGGGAGAAATCGAGAATTTACAGATGCATTTAACGCCATGCATCCACATCTGAAAGCCCATCAGATCAAATTGTCCTTTAATCCACCTCATGCACTACATTTTGGAAGCTCTTGGTAGATGGAGATTCGGTCCATTTAAACTGCCCTAAATGTTACTTTGAATTCACAAACCATAACAGAAGAAGTTTTGACTACAGTTCTTGTGTAAATAGAGGGCATTTTGAATTCCAAACCATTGGGGTATGTGTCTACTGATGAAGCCGACTCTGACCTTGTCACCCCAAACCTCCTCCTTATGGGGTAGCGAGACCCTTCGCTCCCGCAGGCCATCTATCATGAGTGTGATTTACTTACCAACGACGATGGAAGAAATGCCAAGTACTTGCTGATATGTTTTGGTTTCAGTTCATAAGGACTATATCTGCCAACTTTACAAACCAGGTCAAAATGGCAAACAGACACTGATGCACTCCAGTTAGATGCCGTGGTTTTAGTGGTGGACCCCCAGCTACCGAGAGCACTTTGGCCTGTAGGTCATATCATTAAGATAATTCCTAGTAAAGATGGAAGAATACGTATGGCAGAAGTAAGAGTGAAAGATAGAACATATCTTCGACCAGTTAGTCGTATGATACATCATCCTGCAGTCACTAATGGTAATACTTAGTTACTTACAACCCAGTCAGGCTGCACAGGTAGTCCAGCTCTTCCAGGATGGCACATCCATACGTGCCCTCGCAAGGAGGTTTGGTGTGACTCCCAGCACAATCTCAAGAGCATGGAAGAGATACCAGGAGATGGGCCATTACACAAGCAGAGCTGGACAGGACCATAGAAAAGCAACAACCCAGCAGCAGGACCAGCATCTGCTCCTTTGTGAAAGGAGGCACTGTAACAAAAATTACCTTCAGCAGGCTACTGGTGTGCATGTGTCTGACTAAACTGTCAGAAACAGATTCTATGAGGGTGGCATGAGAGTCTGGCATCCTGACCTGTGCTCACAGCCAAGCTCGATTTTTTTTTATTAAATTTTTTTTTTAATTTGTCATGGCTCTCGCTCTCTCTCTCTCTCTCTCTCTCTCTCTCTCTCTCTGAGAACGCAAGTTGTTTCTGAGAAAAGCAGCTTTCTTTCCTGTTTTTGCACAGCCACCTTCAAGTGCAGAGCGACGACGCAAACAGGGGACAAGGACACGCCAACAGGAGAAGTCATTAAATTATAATATATGTATTTAAAGGCAGATATTCTACCTAATTCCAAAGTGTTCAAATACTTTTTTTCGTTTATAATTTTTATACAATAGGTACTTTTCTAAAATATGGACATTTCAAATAGATACTTTCCGGAGCATATATTTGTACCCCAGAACTATATTATACAACTACTGATGTAGATAAATTATATTCTTCTTCATTTAAGCAGATCTTCCCACCATTTAAAGATCTCATGGATTGGACTCCAGACATTTCCACAGACCATACGAGAGAGAAGCAGTCAAAAATATCATCAAACATCCTTCAGAACCTGGCATTGCTTGTCAATCTAACGCATATTTTTCTACAAAAAACTCCTGTTTTCAGCTCTTTCCCAATGAGTCTTTCGTTAATTGGATTTGAGGAGTTGATGGATCTAAACGTTTTTGTATGCCCATGCAGACATGATCGGAATACATGGCTAACAGCATCTATTTTTGTTTGTCCTCCTTTTTTTATTTTTGCTTTAATGTATCTTATTCTAAGACCTTTTAAACATGATTGGTTTAATTGTTCTCAAAGAGAGAATGATACTCGGCAGAACTGGCCTAAAGCTTTAGCACATTGTCTGATGCCATCTTTAATGTGGGTCATCATCTTGTTACTTGATGGTGATTATATTGCTTGTGCCATGACAGACTGGAAGGGAGTTTATGTGTTTGATCAGGAGCTCAAGGTCATGGTGTAAACCTACTGCAGAGACGCCAAATGAGGCAGAGCTCCAAGATTTGAATCGCCAGTATATTCATAAATCAAAGGTAAATATCATGTACTATGAGTTATTCCTGTTTTCCTAATGTCACATAGTAATATAATTTTTTTTTCTCTTTTCCTCCCAAAATGTTAGAGGGAAAAAGAATAGTTTCTTTCCCCTGTTCTTACATATGTATTTCTTCTAAATCATTTGAAGGGATAGTTCAACCAAAATGACAGTTTATCATCATTTACTCATCTTCATGTTATTCCAAACCTGCATGACTTTTATTCTTCTGCGAAACACAAAAGAAGATATTTTGAATAATTTTGGGAACCATTGGAGTCGCTTGACTTCCATTGTATGGGCATACAATTTATGTTACACAGAAGAAAGTAAGTCAATAGCATTTTTTTTTATCTAATTTGTTTTTCTTTATGTATTGGTTCTTTCAGCTTACAGGTTACTTCATAAGCCTTGTCTTAAGTGTATTAACAATAACCTTAATGGTTATTTATGACTGCCACATAAGTGGGAAATGTGACTTCTGCCCAAAATACTGCAGACAAACAGCAGGGACACAGACTGAGGAACAAGGTAGGAGACATTTTCAAGAACAGAGTGGAGAATTAAACTCTGTAACTCTTTGTTATTTTGCCTCATACTTCCATCACTGCAGAGCCATAGAATGCTTTTTTTTTTCTGGGTTAAACCAGACCCGGATGCATTATGAGGTATATTAAAAATGTAAGGCTTAAATACAATGAACTGGAAATGACTGCAAATGATTATGTTGTATTCAATGTGGTTTTGATATTTACAGTTTTCCTGTGTATGTCCAATAGGGTCTGCTACAATGGGACAGGAACTACAAGTGTCAGGGAGTTTTGCTACAACGGGACAGCAAGAGTCATGGAGTTCTGCCTCAATGAGACATAAACAACAAGGGGCAGAGGGTTTTGCTGCAACGGCATGGCAATTAGACAGTTCTGATACAGTGCGACAAGAAAAGAAAGGGTTAGGGAGATCTGCTCTAGCAGGACATGGACAACACATGTCAGGGAGTTCTGCTACAATGGGTTCTACTACAATAAAACCAGAATGGCAAAAGCTACTGCCATTGCCACACCAGGGGCACCATCAAACGAGCGACTTGTAAATGAGCAATGTGCACATATCTAAAAGCGAGTCTCTTTTTAAAGGGGAACATACCTTTTTGTGAAATGATTTGCTTGGAATAGTCTGTTTCTGTAAAGCATGTCTGAATGGAGAAAAAAAAAAGGTTTAGCTACTTGTTAACTTGAGCAAACTTTAGACAGGGCCGGTTCTAGACATTTGGAGGCCCAAGGCAAAATTCAGGTTGGAGCGCCCCCACCCACAATACAAACACTTGAAACAATTATGATTCCTAACCTTTGTATTTATACAACATTCCATTTTAAATTTAGCATATTTTTACTTATACAGTACTATTCAAATGTTTGGACATGTTTTTGAAAGTCTCTTATGCTCATCAAGCCTGCATTTATTTGATGAAAAAAATACAGAAAAAAATAATATTGGGCGTCCACAACTTTTGATTGGTACTGTATTTACATATGAATCAATCTTATCTAAGGTAATCTCTTTTTTGTTTGCTGAGGATATTATTATAGCCGTGATATTAGTATTATTGGTATACTGCAGTAGTTTGCTCAATTTATTCACAGTTTCTGAAAACCATTTCAGTAAATGAACATCAGTGCTTTTTATAATTTTGTTCCTAGCTGGGTATGGGCAGTATATCTTCCTCCCATTTAATCAATATTGACTACAGATATTGTCATATTATTAATATTATGTATTGCATTGTAACACAAATCAATTGGAAGTGAAAGAGATGATCACTAAGCAGAAAAGTTAGTTCGTTGAAACTGAAATTAAAAGTTATGTTAGAGCAGTAATGTAATTTGGACTGAATACAAGAATTACTTGCTTTTGCCGATAGTGTGGCTCAATTTATTATTATTATTTTACAAGTGTGACTTTGGTCCATTTTCTACAAAATAAAAGCATTTCAAAACAAACTTTCATTATCTATTTATTTGTTTCATTATCTCTCATGTAATAGTTTTCGTAAAGTCTACTAAAAGTAGCTCCAAGCAACTGCAAACTGCAAAACATGCAAAAATAATTATTTAAGAGAGCAATGACATATTTGCATGCAAGAATAATCCACCGGATTCACCTTAAAGAAATTAAATCAAACCAGGAGACTCAAAAAAAAAAAAAAAAAAAAAAAAACTTTGTTATGCAAGAAAAACAACCATTACTCAGTAGGAAAAATTATACGCCAGTATAGCAGTGAGCAGTGACTGTTCCTACTTGCGTGTTGTCCAGGGCGAACGCCACGTCAGCGCCCTCCAGTCACCCCCAATTGGCCAATTTGTAAAGTTTCAAGTTTAAATGTCCAATTGACTTTCCTCTACAGACAAAAAAAGTTCAATTGAATTCAAAATAGGCTGTGGTTTCTGTCATTTTAAACAAGTGAAACAGAGCAAAGGCCATTACTGCTTTATAAAAGGGTCTTTCTCTGTTGGGTCTTCAACATCTGTCATGTGATAGCTGTCATTGCTTTGCTCCTGTTGTGCCCTTGGTAGATGTTCCTCACTCACTGTACCAGGTTTTGTTGGGTCTTGTTGTCCCCCACTTGTTGTAGGATCTTTTGGGTCTTGCTTTCTCAGACATCTTGAAGGATCTTTTGGGTCTTGATGTCCCTCGCTTGTTGTAGGATTTGTTGGGTCTGGATTTCCCCCACATGTAGAATAGTTTACATCTTGCTGTCCCTCACTTGTTGTAGGATTTGTTGGGTCTTGTTGTCCCCCACATGTAGGATCCTCTGGGTCTTGCTGCTCCCCACTTATTGTAGAATTTCTACTTCTGCAGTAGTCAATAGTCACAAAAATAATTGCTACAATGCAGACAACAGAAGCCAGAGAATAACCTGTAACCTGGGTATAAAAAAATGAAACATTCAATAAAACAGCCAGTGAATTAAGTACATTTAATTACATACAACTTTAAAAATACAATACAACATTTAAATGGTTGAGTATATTTGTACTTAATGTAATAAGTGTTACAATTAGACTCACACAGCTATAAGTTTGTTTAGCTGTTGGTTCAGATGATGTTGTGGGTTTAATTTGATTAAATAGAGTTAGTATTACAATTAGTACAATAATAATATAATTTGAGCACAGGGGTCGGTGTAACAAATCTGATCTCACGTGAAAATGTAACTATTTACGAGGTGCTGATTTTGTAAAGGTCATTCAAATTAGCCACCAGATCACCAAAATGTAAAGTAGTTACGAATTGCCATAAGAGTGTGTTGGGAGTAACTGTTTATTCAGAAGAACAGAATGTTTCTTCTTTCACCTCAAATTATGTTGGAGACATATACCTTCTATTAATTTAATGTGAAAACCAGGGGAATCAAAAAAATAATAATTCCTATGAGCTCTCTGCATTGTTTTTGTGCCGGCATCATGCAAATCAGCCAATGGTGCAAATGCAGTCACAAAAACTGTGAATGCCGACTACTGCAGACTCTGATCTTATATGCTGCGCATACTGTGTTGATTTACTGTGACAAATTAATCATATTATATGGGTTAATAACTATGTTCAGGAAATTCTGAAATATATGTAAAGAAAAAAACAAAACAATGCAGTCTTAAACTTGTTACATATACAGTATAAGAAAGTGCATGGGCTGAGAATCCTGTGATATTTACCTTTGATATAGTAATCCAGATTTGTGTGTAGTTATATAGTTCAGTCTCAGTTATTCCTTGGTTTAATTCAGTGGGTTTGCACCAATTCAAACAATTTGGATGTAGTTCATCCTCACAGGCATACTTTCCATTCCAGTCTGTCGCTGCACACGCGATATAATCACCATCAATTAAACATAAACATAACCACACCACAAATGGAACCAGACAAATCACAACCGTTGTACAATTCCACTCAGTTCCACACTTGCCCTGTGCTTGAGATGTTCCACTTGTGCCCTGTGCTCTAAGCTTGAAAAATAGGAGAATTATAACAATAGCAATGGGAACAGGTACAAAAAATATTAAAACTGATATAGCTGTATTCCACCCAACAAGGCATGGGCATGAGAACTTTACATCCATTAATATCTGTAAACCCACTAACAAAGCTAGGAGTGGACCAGCTAACTTAATATTCGATTTGGACAGCAATTTTAACACATTCATAAAGTTTGAAGGATCCATCTTAATACACACAACACGCTTACTTAAGCCTGATGACCCTTTTGATTTTTCCTGTCTGGAATAAATCCCTGCAAAATAAATTTAAAAAAAGAAAGAAATACATATTATTCACATCAGCACAAAATGACTGAATTGATTGTTATTCATCTTTTAATGGTAACATTTTAGACAGTATGAGTATTGTATTGTTGAACTAAAAATTTATTTTAGCAGCAACCATTTCACAATATTACAATGATAAACTATGATCAAATTTACAGGATTGTTAAATTTCCCAATTTTAGCTGAACGAAAGTAGTTATGATAAAATTCTAAATATTTAGGAAATTATTTACTGAATACCTCTCAATAAAACTCAAATTCTGCATTGGAAACCATATTGATTTTACTTACTCTGGTTGTTGCTCTTTTTTCTCCATTGAAAAAATTACCTGTGAAATCATTTTATCTTGCTTCTGCAGGTAAGTTATGCAAGTGACAGGAAATTATTCTCTCAAAGTGCTTTAGCAAGAACCATGGTATTGCAACAAATCTTACCCAAAAGAGTCACTAAATCAAATTCAAAATGAAAGTGAAAGTTATCAAACAGTAGCGACACTAATTTGACTGATTTGTGTTGTCATGTGCAAATGTTTGTTTTTAGCTAATTGCTGCTGCTTTTTGCATTGTTGCATTCACCCTTTTAATTTATATAGATATATATATAGTATAGAATATATATATATATATAATATATAGGATATTATATATATATATATAATACAGTATATACATATATGTGACCGCTGGACACAAGCCAGTCATAAGGATCAATTTTCGAAATTGAGATTTTACATCATCTGAACGCTGAATAAATAATCTTTCCATTAATGTACGGTTTGTTATGATAGAACAATATTTGGCCGAGATACAAAAGGCAAAAAATCTATAAAGTTTTAAAGTTGTCCAAATGAAGTTCTTTGCTATGCATATTACTAATCAAAAAATTAATTTTTAATATATTTACAGTAGAAAATTTACAAAATATCTCCATGGAACATGATCTTAACTTAATATACTAATGATTTTTGGCAAAAAAGAAATCTATAATTTTGACCCATACAATGTAATTTGTGTCTATTGCTACAAATATACCCCAGTGACTTAAGTTGGTTTTGTGCTCCAGGGTCACATACAAAAATGCATTTAAAACAAATTATCATTGAACACCATTTAAAGACAAATCTGGTCATTCTTTTTTAGGAAAGATTGATTACGGCCTTTGATTATTATAAACTAATCCACACCCGATGGTGAGGCGCCACAACCTTTAATCCTCGTTACACCTCGGGTGTGCATTATTTTCTAGTAATTCAATGGACTGGAGTCAATTATTCCACTTATACCACAGTTAACACACCTCAAGACATCATTCATGTTGTATTTTGCAGGGATTAAAGTGTTCCGTCGCTACGACGGATTTAAGTCAGTTCATAAAGACAGTCACTTGCATCATTCCTGAATGATTCAGCCGTTCGAACAAATCAATTAAATGAATGATTCAGTGATAAAAATCAGTGACTTACCACCACCTGCTGGCAGTTTTAGTTTATTTTTTTAGCGGATAAATTTCAGTCAGAAGCGCTTATACTCCTAATTAAAAATTAGATCACACTTCTGTCAATAATTAAACAAACTCCTGATAAACAAATTGCCTTCCTAATACGAGGTGCATTTGACTCCTTAAGTGACTTACAGGGTGTTTTTTTACCTTTGTAATGGCATCATTTTTATCTATGTCAAATTCAAAAATGTATGTTTGTGAGCTTTTTAAAATTTCTATTTAAAACAATATAAAAAGAAGTATAATTCAAGATATTCGTCAGATTTTTGTACTTAAAAATAATAAATATAAATAGTAGAATTAATAGTAGAATTAATGTCTCATCCCACGCCTCGTTGCTAATTCCAAAACATCATTTTAGAGCTTGCAATGAAGGTGATCCATTGATGGCAGACTAGTGCAGTAATTAGAGAGAGAGAGAGAGAGAGAGAGAGAGAGAGAGGCAGGTTAAGCTGTGTTTATTACCTGAATCTGTTCGTCTCTCAGGTGTTTGGTGGCAACATCTAAACGAATAGCAAAACTGTTCATGAAGATCATCTGCTTCAAGAACAGCGCTGTTATTACCTCACTAGTGAGAAATGTCAGGTAGCTTTTAACTTGCAAAACTGACAACACGTTTTCTGTGCAAGCCAGTGTGTGTCTGTTTCACTGATCTCTAATAGAGAGCTGGATTGCTCATAACATCATAAAAGTGAACCCATATTGGTATTCCCTATAGTATTCTCATACAATCTCATAGAAAACCTCACAGTATAGTGTTTTTATATCTGAAGTATCCCTGTACATTCTTACAATGCAAACGTCCCAAGCGTGTAAACGGTTATTTGTTTAATGTCAGGAATTTCCCCCGCGTATTAAAAAGTTACATTCATCTACATTACAGTAGCGAACATCAGATGAACATGATAAAAATCATACGGATGCCTCGAACTTGAACACTTTCCGGTGCGTCACCAGACCTGATGGCAACCAATCAGATTTGTGGATTTGCATTATTTTCTAATAATTCAATGGTCTGTCGTCAATTATTCCTTACTTAATACATTTATTTTAAGCTTAAAGGTTATCTAGGAGTTAGAGGGTCTTACGATCTTGCTGGTCAGCTCATATAAATTATGAATTATAACAAGGTTGGTTCATATATAGTATCAAATAATTTTTAAAGGTGGCATGTCTTGTTTACAAGCAGAGCAAGACGCACACTGTACATAAAACAGTCTTCGTTAATGTTGTAGCCATAATCTTACTAGAAAGGCACAGGATAAGGAATATTTTAGATTGAATCATTTTCTATCAGTTTACAATCCTTTTGAATGGAAATAAATGCATAAATTAGTTAATTTGTATAAGTATGGTGTACTAACATGATAGTTTATGCAATTAGTGTACATTGAAATCTGTGAAATGCTTATCATTAAATGTTGAATTTCTATAGACACCAGTAAAACATATTTTCAACTTGCCAGATTACATTAAATATATCGCTATCCATATAAAAAGTAATCATCTTTTTCGAGATATACGAATAATAAAACACTTAAACTAAAAGCATAAATTAGGCTACCCACATTATTGTAGAAATAAATAAATAAATAAATAATGAAAAGACCCTTGAGATAAATGTTTCAGATAAAGTTTTGAGTTGCAAATGATATCTTCACATTCATTTGAAACTGACATTCTATGACATGCGATTCGTCTACATGCCTTATGACAGTAAACATTTTAGAGGGGTATTTTTGACATCTTGCTTAAACAGTAAGATGGCCTGATTTCACTTGAAAGTCAGCTACCATTTTTGACACCTGTGTGTTGTGATGATGATTGGTAATTGTGGCTGTATTTTGTTTTTACTTAGATGTTAGATAATATACTATACATTAAGGATAGATTATTGAATGCTTGTTTGCTTTGGTGTTGCCACCCCTCACAGTCTACATGGCACCCCCTTGCCACTCTAAATATAATTTCACATCATGGGGCATCAATGCTACAAACACATCGTACATAGAAACTTTTGTGCAACCAGAAATACTCACTTGAAAGGCTGCCAAATCTGTTTAGCAATATCCTGTTATTACAGTTTCAACTGAGGGTGCATTTTTACTCTGTGAGAAAACAGACATGTGGGATGAGAACAGTGTCAATTGCATGAGATTTGCCAGCCCTGTGGCTTAACAATGATCGGGTGTTTTTCTCCCAACTGTATGAATGAGTCGCTACTGGAGAGTGTAGCTTCATGCGAAAGCACATCTGACTCGTACCGTGGCTAAATGCCACTATGCAAATATATACAGACAAAAACTTTAGACATTCCTTGATTGAAGGGACTATTATACAGATTTGCGCTGCATAAATCTTATTGCTTTCTCTACTAGCTTGTGTAAAATGTCTATTTTCACCTAAAACGTGTTTTCATGCAAGCAAACCATGACTGTATAAGTGAACAACTGAACATGAACTTGTAGAAACTTAATAACATCCATAATGCTTTACTTTTCAAAGGTGGCATGCATTGTCATTTGCATTTGGCAGTAAGTGTGCAGCACTGGGCACAGAGCACATGAGAAAAGCTTTTTCTGCACCTAATGGCAGTAAACCACGCATCTTGTTATTGTGAAGAAACAAGACAACATGCATCACAGCAGAAATGAAAGTTGCTCCTTTGTGAAAGTCTAACTTGTTTAAGTCTCCATTAATGACCGTTTATAACCGTAACGTTGTATTCAGACAGACGGATGCTGTACATCCGCTTCTGAGCTGCTGAGAGATGTTTGTTGTGTTGGTTCATCCCGTTTCTCCAAAGTTCTGTTCTTACAGTCTCTATAAATGACGGCAGTCATGATGGAAATGCAGAGGACTGACAGTAGAGCTAAAGCTGAAAGCTTTAATAACAAATAAGAAAAGATTATTATGGTGATAAGACAGAATAACAGTACACTCTAAAAATGCTGGGTTAATTAATTAAATACAACCCAGTGCTGGGTAAAATAGGGACAAACCCAGCAATTGGGCTGTTTTGACCCATCGGTTGTATTTAACCCAGCATTTTTTTAGAGTGTATTCATATTCTTCAAACATGCCTTCTTTTCCCACATAATTCTGCAATTATTAGATTTAATGTACAACCTACATTCAAACTGTTTCACAGATAAATTCAAAATTATCAAAATTGGCAATTTTATAGAACTGTAACAATGAAAGACTTTCATTACATTGTCAGAATGTTGGTCATCATGATCATCGCATACTGAACTGTTATTGGTCCTCTTTCTTGTGTTATTTGCATACTGAATTGTGTTCTTTTTTTCTTACATTTAGTGCCATTGGACTACATTGCAGAAATGACATTAAACTACAAAAGTTATATTAACACTATTTTAATGGCTCGCAATTGCTGGTACTTCCTTCAGAAAAATCTTTCATCCTCATGCGAAATCACCCAATAGATTCCTACTGAAATGACTGCATTTAGCACGCAATAAATCGCTGAATAGTAAATATTATTGCAGCATTAGTGATTTTACGTGTTTTTGTTAATGCTAAGTGGTAAAAATCAAAGTAAAGTACAACACTGAGTAATATTAATCAACGATATGTCATTAATGTAGAATTCAGCTGATGTGTGATCTCATCAGTGTCGTAGAATCATTTTTAAAGAAGGTCCTATTTAATAAACCGTGTAAACACAGTAGACTCACCCTCGAGTAGAAAATGATTTTTTCGGTCAGTTCCAGCAGTTCTGTTCCATTCACTCCAGCGTGATTCATTCCAGTGGGTTTGCACCATTTAATCTGGAGCTCTTCATCCAAGACGTAATCTCCTTCCCAGTGTGCCACGCCACACGCAACATATTCACCCTCAAACAGCAACAGAAACATCCACAATGAAGGCAGAATCAGACTCAATAAAATAAGCTCTGTGACATTCTGCGATTTACGTCTGCAAGGCCTTCTCATGAACATCATCACAGTCAGAGCCAGAAGAGCAGGTCCAAGAAAGATGAAGCTGATCAGTACTGCGTTAAGGCCTGGGGTACATGGGCACGAAAATCCCTGATCCATTAACAATTCCAGTCCGATTAATACAACGGTAAATGGCAACGTGCCAAATCCTGGAGTTTTTCTGAGCTGTTTTTCCAGGTTGTTCGCAAATTGCTCTGGTAACGACATCTTCACCAATGTAATTCGGTCACTTTGATGAGGCTTTGCACACCTTCTGTTGTAAGGCAATGTCCTCCGTTTTTCCTGAAATGGAAATTATAGTGGATCAAACCTGTTAAACAAGGAAGAAAATGAAAATAATTCTACACGCAACATGAATAAGCCATTGTTCTTACATTAGGTATGCAAATAAGTGTACATTTCAATAACAACTAAACGCATTGAAAATGACAAGAAAACACATTTTATTTCATAGTTCTTGGTCCAAAATCACATTAGGTGTATCTGTATGTATTTAAATAATAAATGTCCTACATTTCCCCTTATTCAACAGCAACCTGTACGATTGCACAGTGCAATATCAAGCTAGTTTATTTTGTAGTTAAAAACACTTCAACCCAAAGTGAAGACGGACCAGTAAACTGTGTACATCGTTTTGTATAAAAGTTCTACATTTAATACATTTCCAGAAAATACAAGCAAACCGGACGTACAAATCAACTATAAAATTATAAAACTTTTTTCCTTGTCCTCTAGTTGTGTACATTTGCACAGAGAATGTGTGTTTTTTTTTTTTCATCAAACATGGCATTACAAGAGTCCCACGCGTGTCGTTTCACAACCAGTGAGTGAAAGTGAGGCTGTGTGACATAAAATCCGTTTTCAGTCCTTTTCAGTGCTGAAAGACATTTTGCGATATGAAAATGAAATAGCATGGTTTTCAAGTTGTACAGTTGCAAAAACCATCGTGGGTTGGTTTCACTTTTGGTTTTGACTGCATATTTGAAGCGCCTGGAAACACCGGTCAACTTAAAGATAAACATATGCGAGAAACATCAATGAGAGATATCAAAAATAAAATCTGTGATGAGCATATGATGCATTTATTAAATAAGTGTCTCTTTTTTTCTAATACTGCTAAATGTAAGAGGCAACTTGGGAATATCTAGGCATTGGCAATCCTTTCACCAACAGGAAAACATATACATAGTGTGTAGTTAAATAAACCTATATAAAATTATCTTTAAATGTATATAAAGCCTTTTGAGATTGAGCAGCTTTGTCCGTTTCTTTTTTTTCATATTTGTGTAGTGCATTTACAAAGTCACAAAGCAAAGGAAAACACTGCATTTGTCATTTATAAAAGGACATTTTGGTTGCAACAGAAAGAAACTGTTCAAAAGAAAACCAGCACATATATATGGGACGCAAAGTGAGATGATTTAACCTGACTGGACATAAAAAGTTGATTTTTTTTCATATATTTTATACAGCTCTTTATAAAAAACAAAAACGAAGCAGGTTGTGGAAAAGCTAGGTTACGCCGCCGTTTCTCGAATCGTCGTTTCCAGCCTCTTTGGGAGTAAATGGCGTTTCGTGTCGAGTTTGATGACTGGCTTTCGACAGTGCTGTCCGTCATGGTACGTCATCTTTGAGTAGATGGAGTTTGAATAGTTCATGGCCTGGAAACATACAATTATGTTATAGTATGTTTTATACTTTCTTAATGAACGTAAAATGCTTCATTTGAATGAGTTCTGGAATCCACCTGTCCTGGAATGAGCTCCTTTGGAACGTTCTGGATGGGTAAAGTGTGTGCAGTCAGTGGGCGCGTGGGGGGCAAATTGCGCGGCTCGCTTGACTTCACACACCAGCCCTGAAAAACAACAGCATTTAACTGGAATGCACTAAAACCGTTGAAAACGTATATATAAACAAACTTGCAGATTAAAATCATAAATTAGACTAAATAATTTGGGCAAATTCTGGTTGGAGCCCAAATTACATATAAAGCAAGAGTTTAAAGCTAAAATTGCTACTCTGGAATACTCTTCTAGTTCTGTGAACTCAATTGATTTGAGGCAAAGAAATCAGTCCCATAAAGACTATAAGGGTCAATTTTTCGAAATTGAGATTTATGCATCAGCTGAAAGCTGAATGAATAAGCTTTCCATTGATGTATGGTTTGTTATGATAGGACAATATTTGGATGAGAAACAACTATTTGAAAGTCTGAGGGTGCAAAAAAATCTAAATATTGAGAAAATCGCCTTTAAAGTTGCCCAAATGAAGTTCTTAGCAATGCATATTACTAATCAAAAATTAAGTTGATATATTTACAGTAGGAAATTTACAAAATTTCTTCATGGAACATGATCTTTACTTAATGTCCTAATGATTTTTGACATAAAAGAAAAATCTATAATTTTGACCCATACAATGTATTTTTGGCTACTGCTACAAATATACCCCAGTGACTTAAGACTGGTTTTGTGGTTCAGGGTCACAAATGTCCTTGTGGGACTTTGGCTAAATAAAAGAGAACAAAGGAAATATTCAGTTTTACTAAACCAAGCAAAACTAACCAGTGTTTAGAATTTAGACACATAGAACTTTTCACATCTTATGGAACTTTTTAGTACAATTTTGGATACTGAATCTGACATATTTTACAGTCATGATTTGTTATGCTTTATTATTTGAATTGTTTGAATGTGGAAAAATTAACTCATGTATCCAGAGCTATTATTGTTACTAAAACTAAATTAAGACCTAAACTAAAAAAAAGAAAAAGTTTAAGGCAGCATTTTACATTTTCGGATAAATCTGAAGTAGTAGAATAAACTAAAAACGTTAGCAATTTTTCTGTTGCTTAGTCACATTGGACTAGTTGCCTGCAGGTCATTTGTTTTTAATAGACCTTGTTCATGAAACACCAGCAGAATGCATTTATAAAAGAAAAATTCCAGAAAGTTGTTCAGAACTTACAATTCCTACTCATTTAGTACCTTATGAGGGTCAAGGGTGAAGCTGGGGTGAAGAAAGCTTCCCACGTCTACGTGATTGTCGTTATCAACTTCGTACATGTTATAGGATGGATTCCCAATCTCCACATTCAAGCTACCATTGGCCATAGGCTGCCGCTGAACCTGTTTACCTCTGTGAAGGGGTAATGCATATTATCTTTGTTTAGTTTTCACAGGGACATTTAGCACACAAGCTAAATGCTGAAGCACAGATGGTTTACAAGATTTGATCAATAAATCAGATGTGTAATGTTCTGATTAGATATCTAATACAACTAATTACAGATTTGTTTATATATTTACCTTCGACATCTTTTGCAAATAAGGAGTCCCACTGCAACAGCGGTGATAATGCACACAAGAAGAACTAGAGGCACTATTATGGCAATACCCTGAAAAAATAAATAAATAAATAAAAATAAGAACAGAAAAAAATAAATAACCTATATGTACTTTTTACAGTGTTTCAATTACACTGTATTTACATAAAGTAATATGAATGCTTTATGTAAGGGTGTGGTGAACAGAATGTGTACATTTTTTAATTGAGTACTGCCCTTCAGAAGCTACAGAATATACTGACATTTTTCCAGAAGACAAAATAAGTACAATTTACCAGGATCTTTAAATTCAAAAAGTTTTCACACCCTTGACGCTAACTGCTAACCTCTCTTAGCTAACACGGCTAAAATGTCAATGCTTCTCTGCAAAAATGAAACAAATTAACTGCCTGGAACTGCTTGACTGACGACTAGGGGAAAACGTTTGTCTCTACCAGCTCGGACAGAAGGGAAGAGTAGAGTAGTTGCATTTTCTCTCCTGACTAACTGATGTAAAATTACAGAATTATAACACTTTCGAGATACCTTATTTCTAATTTAACCTTATTTCTATGATCTAATTCAAAACAGAACTTTTTACCCATCATTTATGTGCATTACAATCATTTTTTGGTACTTTTATGCCATTAGCAGCATGTGCTAACACCAAACTCCATTGAAACCAATTGTGATTGCGAAGTTTTTGGGAAACGTGTGTGTGTGTGTGTGTGTGTGTTTGTGACACTCACTCCCGCTGACATTTTCTGAACGGCTGGTCTTGGTTGCAGGTCTTTCGCACTGTGTTCCTGACCAGTTTGCAGAACACCTATGAACAGAGAAGCAGAAACAAATATCACAGCTGGTGAAATTGACAATGCATTGACTTCTTCAAATCAACATATGATTCAATTTATATAAAATAATAACAGTTTTGTTTTAATTTACCATATTTACCTCAATAATTTGTTTTTTCGCTCTGGGTTTCCTTTATTCATTATTATGGTATAATTTTTTTTTTATTGATTTTTGTTATGTTTTGACAAGCATGAAAACAAATGTTAATAATAAACACAGGATAAATCACAGGAGGAGGTATAAAACCCAGCCCAAGGGATGCATTACTCTAACTTGAGACACATGCAAAGTGTGTGTTTGTGTGACATGGGGCTTCCTGGATCCAAATGGCATGCGTCCACAGCAGAAATCCACTGACGTGAGAGATTATGCACTTATGAGAGATGGTGGCGTGAATGCAATCCTATAGAAAATCTGTGGAGGGAGCTGAAACTTCGAGTTGCCAAACGACAGCCAAGAAACCTTAAGGATTTAGAGAGGATCTGTAAAGAGAAGTGGACCAAAATCCCTCCTGAGATGTGTGCTTGCCAACAAGGGTTTCTGCACCAAGTACTAAGCCATGTTTTGCTTGGGGATCAAATACTTATTTCACTCACTGAAATGCAAATCAATTTCTAACCTTTATATAATGTGTTTTTTTTTTTTGGTTGGTATTTTTCTCTATACGTGAACATAATCCTAAAATAAAAATTTAATTTCTTTGTAAGTGGGCAAACTTACAAAATCAGCAGGGGATCAAATAAATATTTTTCACACTGTATAATATTTTATATAATAAAATATATTAAACATTATAACATTTATCATATACTAAAACATAAATAAATAATAAACAGTTTAAAACAATAATGTAGTAGTGATATATATATATATGATTTTTTTTTTTTTTTTTTAATACACTGCCAAGACTTTCATAAACTACTGACATTTTTCTATGTTTAAATATAGCAGGTTTTCATGCTGGGTCAAATTTTAAGTTATATATTAGTTTCATCAAAACTATGTAAATAGGGTTTCAAAAACCAACAAAATAAATACATACATAAATAGTCATTCCTTGTTTATTTATTTATTTATGCAGAAAAAAAACCTTGGCACACCAGTGTACCATATTCGTGAAAAGTGCCCTGCATGTTTAAACATAAGCAAAGAGGAAAAAAGGCAGAAAAATGCATGTCAAATACGGAGCATCAAAATGGAAAGACAACGAATAGAGGAAATTATGAATACTGCAACAAAAGATGATGATAAATAATGGATACTAGAAGAGCAATCAAAGACACATCGTCCTCAGCATATGCAGAACTATAACCACTAACACTTATTCAAAAATTCCAGTCATGGCAAGCATACAAATGAAACAAACGCACACCTACAGCATGGTGCGGAGAAATGGCGGCGTGTGTCCGGAAAACCGGAGTGCAATGCGAAATGTGAAACGTGCTCTTGGAAGCTGTGCGAGTTGGTTTGCGATGTTTGTGTGTGTTCATTCCACGAACAGGCAAGACGCATGCTGTCCGCGGCAGATGGGATTGTGGGAATGTTTTGGAATGTTTTGTAAATTTGATGAACCAGGAAGACCTACTTGCAGCGAGGTTTGTTATAGGCGGTGAGGGAACAAACGCCCTGGTTCTGACAGTAGTGATCGCACGGGTTAGCTCTCTCGTCACACCTCGGGCTTTTAAACTCAGACGGGCAACTGAGAACGCAACCAGACCAAAGGAGAGTCGTGAGGACAACACAACAGAAAGAAGGCCTGAAATACACACACCCACACAGCAAACAGCAGTAGGCTATCATGCTCTTCTCTATAAGAATAGGTGATGTGAACATGAAAATTAATTAATGAACTTGTTTCAGGGCCTTTTCACAAACATTAGGGTGAATTTCATGAAATCTGTTAAAGGGGTCATATGATGCGATTTCAATTTTTCCTTTCTCTTTGGAGTGTTACAAGCTCTTGGTGCATAAAGAAGATCTGTAAAGTTGCAAAGACTAAAGTCTCAAATCCAAAGAGATATTCTTTATAAAAGTTAAGTCAACCACACCTACCTAAAACGGCTCGTTCTAACACGCCCCCACATGTCTACGTCACGATGTGGGAAGATTTGCATAATGCCGCCCAAATGTTCACTGGCAAAGAAAAGAGGAATGTAACTTTTATCTCGCTTTAGTATGTTGGATATCGCTTTCACACACCGTGGACTGAAGCGGAGATCCAGCCTGGGTCGTGACCTGTGGTGCCGCAAGCCTGCCGGCTCCCGCTCACAGTCAAGGCCGCCGTGTGTGCCACTGTGTTTCGTTGTGAAAGCGAAACTGCTTTGTTGATCTTCCAAAAGAGGACACGACTAGAAATCAGTGGTTAAATTGTATTTACAACACATGTTATGGAGGACTGTTTCCTGATCCTGGTAGAGTATAGACTACAATGCCGGCTGTTCTGACTCACAGACTGCAAGTACGTTTTTTTATATATAAATAATTTGGCCCCTGACTATTCAAACAGCTAGTTTTTGAAGCAGTGTAGAGTAGCGCTTGTTGTTTGTCATTTCTCCGATCACAAATGCAGACATGGTTTTATGTTTACGCGGCGCGATGCAACACAATGTGTATAAAGACAGTATAAGTCATTATAATCCGTAATTATGTCCCCACTGGATGCAACAAATGCCTCGTTTATAATGGGTTTTATTGTTTTTGTCTCGTCGCTCCGGCCGGACACGGCATCACAGTATGGTAAGGGGCGTAACATTTCCGTCACACGCTTGAGGTATTCGGCCAATCACAACGCATTGGATAGCTGGCCAATCACAGCACACCTCGCTTTTCAGACCGATGACTTTGTAAAAATCGACACGTTTCAGAAAAACGGGGCATAGAGGAGAAAAAATAATAAACAGTATGTGGAAAAATAAAGGTGTTTTTTTTGACCTTAAACAGCATAAACACCTTCCATTACACTCACATACACCCTGAGTTCTTTTTAAGCAACATCTCTGACCCCTTGTAAGAACATGCCTGGGTAACATCTCACATCTGTACCGTGAAACACTAACTGCATAAAGGAAATTAATCCTGCTTTTCAGGACTATTAAAATATTTTGCTTTGTGATATTATGTTCATGACAATTACTGCAATAATATAACAACACCATTTGATATCAAAATAAATTAAATAAGTCTCATTCTCATTACCCTTAATGCAACATAATTCTTTCATTACTATAATGAATGAACAAATGATCAATCTAATTATCTTATGCAAAAAAACTAAAATCCTAACTTGCAAATCATAACTGCGAATAAATACATTTCTTCTCATTAGAAGCAACACACCAAACATAATAAATAAAAATAATGCAAAAAAAATTTAACTTATTTTCATGACCATAATGATAGATTAGATAGATAGATCATTTCCAAATTACAATAAACAAACAATAAACTTAAATATCTAATTCTTCTTATTATAAAGTAAAATAAATAAATGAATAAACAAACAAATACTATCATTATCATTACATAATACCAAGTAAATGAATAAATACAATTACCATAATGAAAAGCAATTTAATTCTTAGTACTGTAACGCAAAAACTGAACAAACAATAAAATACATAATTAATTTGCATTACATTGCAAAAAAAAAAACTAAGTAAACAGCATAAAATTTCATTATATTAATGGAAAAAAATTATCAGTACTGTAATATAAAAATAAATAAATGAATATAAAATAGTCTCATTAATAATAAAAAAAATCTCATTCTCATGAATGCAATGCAAAATGAATGAAAAATAAATGATCACTCATTATATTAATGCAAAAAACTATCATTACCATAATGCACAATAAATGAACAAACAAATAAATAACATAAATAAAGAAATCTCAGTAACTAAAAATATAAAATAAACAAATAGTCTTATTCCCATTATCATACGGCATTTTAATGAAAACTGAAAGTTTTGGTTTTACACTGATGTCAATCACTACTAACAATAATGGAAAACCAAAAAAAACTTTAGTTAAATGTTAGATGCTCCGATACATTGCAGTAATGCGAATTTGGAGAGAAAGTCACATTGCAAAAAATCTCTAAAATTATTGATCACCATATTATCAATTATTAGCTATTGTACTGCTATATAAAACAAATCAGCTTCTCTGGGCCGCACAAAGCCATCTGCACACAACACAACACAAATCTGCAGATTTGAACTAAGTTTAAAGGGGTCATATGAAGTTGCTAAAAAGAACATTATTTTGTGTATTTGGTGTACTGAAATGTGTTTATGCGGTTTAAGGTAAAAAAAACACATTATTTTTCACATACTGTACATTATTGTTTCTCCTCTATGCCCCGCCTTACTGAAACGTGTTGATTTTTACAAAGCTCATCGGTCTAAAAAGTGAGGTGTACGCTGATTGGTCAGCTATCCAGTGCGTTGTGATTGGCCGAAATCCTCAAGCGTCAAGTGACGGAAATGTTACGCCCCTTACCATACTGTGAAGGAGCGACAAGACAAAAACATTAAAAAACCATTATAAACGAGGCATTTGTTGCATCCAGTGGGAACATAATTACAGATTATAATGACTTATACTGTCTTTTTACGCGTTGCTGTAACAAATTAGTCCATTGAAGGCGAGCGTAAGTGAGAACCCAAGTGCAGTTTATTTACAAAGGTGATCCAAACATCCAAACAATTAACACAGACTTGACTTGACTATGACCAAACTTGACTTGACATGAACAGACTTGATTTGACTTGACTTGACTTGACTAGGCATGAACAGACTAGACTCACCGACAGTGGGTTATAACATCAATACACGACAAGAGACAATGGCAACATGATGGCTACTTATAGCAAACAAGAGGGTCACATGACAAGAACAAACCAAATGGGAAACAAGACACATGACTAAGACAACCAATCAGAACATAACACAGACAAGGGAATCACATTACTAGACAATAACCAATGAGAGCATGACACATACACAAGGCAATGGCATGCGCAGGGAAGCATGACACTACAGCAAATATAATGACAAATAAGACCGAAACAAGAACATGAACAAAACCCAAACACCACATTACAGTTGCATCGCGCCGCGTAAACATAAAAACATGTCTGCATTTGTGCGACCATTTCATCTTTTCTGAGAAATTACAAACAAGTGCTACTCTACACTGCTCAAAACTGCTCAAAACTTGTGTTTGAATCATCATTGGCAAATTCTTTAAATATGAAAACGTATTTACAGACTGTGAGTCAGAACAGCCAGCATTTGTAGTCTACTCTTCCAGGATCAGGAACAGTCCTCCATAAAATGTGCTGCACACATCTGAATATTTTGGGTTGAACTGTTCTGGAACAGTAAAACAACTTAACCACTGATTTCTAGTTGTGTCCTCTTTTGGAATGCCAAACAAAGTATCTAGCTTTCATTTTTCACAGCTTTCACAATGACACCCACAGCGTCACACTGGTGGTCTAGAGGACAGAGTCCTGGCGGATTGATAACGGCGTGGCCGCGGATTCGACGAAGGTGTGGCGGCTGGCTTCGTCCACACATGTGACGACCCCGGGCTGGTCTCCGCTTCGTCCATGGTGAAAGCCGTTCTGGCGATCCACAGCACTAAGTTGATGTCTTTCCTCAGCGACCAGCACGGATCAGCTTTAGGCATGATGAAGCGGATATCGTCCTGTTTTGGAAGACCAAACAAATTAGTTTTGCTTTCATAACGAAACACACAGCATCTCCACGACATGGCAGCGGCAACAATACTACAGCGAGAAAAAAGTTACGCCTTCTTTCGTTGCGTGACCATTTGGGCGGTGTTATGTGTTATGTGTAAATCTTCCCACACAGTGACGTAGACATGTGCGGGTGTGTTTAAACGAGGCGTTTTAGGAGGGTGTGGACGAGTCTTAACTTTTATAAAGAATCTCTTTAGATTTGAGACTTTAATCTTTGCAACTTTAGGGATCTTATCTATGCACGAACAGCTTGTAAATTGTACTAAATTGAAAATTTGAAATTGCATCATATGACCCCTTTAAAGAAAGTCTTCTAGGAATGATATGATCCGAATGAGAGACTACTTTTCGATTAATGCAAACCACAAACTAGCTGGACACACAAGTCTTTTAGTATTGAATACCCAACTCGAGAAAAAAGTATCATCCACCACCTTAATCTACTAAGACCCACTAAAGCAAGCTCTAATGAAACACTGCTCAAGAAAGATAATGAAATAGAGGACGGACAAACAAAAGATAAAAAAAGAGCCTTTGATGGGGTGATTTGAAATCAAGCAGGTCTATATAAGCAGGACGCACTCATTTTTCTAGGCAATGTCTGGCCACCATCATTACCAACCCTTCACCTTCAGCAGCCAAAGAAAAACACAAGATTGATTCATTTGAATGCAAATTGATTCGCCCCTGAAGGGCACAATGGCTTTATCAGACCATCAATGGCGACGAGAAATGTGAAAAACGAAGACCAGGTGTCCTGGTTAAAGCCAATAAAGGATTTGTGTCCATCTTCAGTGAGATTTTCTTCAAGAACACGTAAAGGAAGAGACTTTGAGAGACTTCTGACTTTGGTTGGCCTGACATTAAGAGGGGGATTCATACTTTTATGAATACTTATTCTTCTTGGAAGGACTGATGTTTGCCATCCCATTCATTTTCAGTAGTTTGATCCATTCAGGCTGATTTACTTCAGGAAAAAAATGGTGATTTACACATATTTTTTCCTCCAAATGTTTTTGAAAGAGCACCATATCCTGTTCCTCCAGATAAAATGCCTTTGGCAAACAAGAAAAATGTAGGCATATAAAAAAAATATTAGTCTGGAAGGGTTTATTATGTGTTGAAGAGGAAAGTAAAAGCTCCATCACTGAGGAATTCACGGCAGCCAGACAAATCTCAAATCATTTCAGCTGAAAGACGGAGTACTGCCGCATTCAGTTGCTGTACAATGGCTTAACAGCTTTGTCGCTTTCTGCCGCCCATCTATCAATTTCTTTCTTCACGTATGGATTTTTTTTTTTTTTCAAAGGACAAAAAAAATCAGTCATTTTATGTAAAAAGGATTCAAATGAGTTGCCGCTATTAGCGCAATAACAGTTTCACTCTCCGTCCATTTCATTGTGGTCGGTTTCTCTCACTTGCTTTAAAGCGATTATTAAATGCACAATTCCATTCAGTGACACTAGAAACTATGTACTTAACATTCAATTCAGTGTCAAGGTTTCTTGCACCAAAAACTTTGTACTTTAGTTCTTTGTGACCATTTTCCAACCTTTCTCCAAACTTTTGAGTGAAACGGGCTTTTTTTGCTACTGTACCTTTAAGACTATGTAAATGAGCTATGTTGTGATTGGCTAGCCATTCATGAGCTCATCTTGGTGTGTTCTTGAGAAAAGTAGCAATGTCTGATTCATGAATACTTAATTCTTTAAGATCTCGTCGATCAGAGAGTCCGATTTTGTCAATGAATCAGTTGATTCAGTTCGCAAACCCATCTGAATGATTCATTCACAAATCTGAGTGACTCACAGCGATTAATGACTTAAATTACATTTTTACAACAGTTGTATGATGTGTCTGCATTCTTAATTGAAGCTACAAAGCTTCACTTCCTGTTCACTGCAGTTTCCTAGAGAATAGTAAATTACTTTCTTGTTAAATTCTTTTTTTTAAAATGTGTTCTGCAGAAGAAAGGAAGTCACAAAGGTGTGCAATGAGATTTGGATGGAATGAAAATAAAATTTTTGGGGTGTACTGTCCCTTTTAAGGGATATTTTTCTTCAGCTATATAGTATTTTTCTCTCTAGAAAACTTGAAATATACTTAGCATTCCATTTATAATGTCAAGGTTTCTTGCACCAAAAATATTGTAATTTAGCTCATGACTATTTCCAACCTTTCTCTGAGTTTTTAAATTAAACATACTTGTAAAGGTACGGTAGCAAAACAGTTTATGTAAATGAGCTCAGTTATGATTGGCTAACTGTTTATAAGCTCGGTCTTGGTGTGTTTGTGAAAAAAAGTCTGATTCATGAATAAATCATTCTTTTAGATCTTGTCAATAAGAGAGTCAAATTTTGTTAATGAATCAGCTGATTCAGTTCGCAAACCCATCTGAATGATTCACTCACAAATCTGACTCACTGATCTTTAGAGCGTTTAACGACTTAACTTTCTCACAAAACTCTTGTATGGCTTTAGATGTCTTAGAAAATATTGAATAAGTTTCATGAACCATTTTTTACAATACTTTTATTGCACATCTAAATCCTTTATTGAAGCTTTAAAGCTTCACTTCCTGTTCATTGTAATTTCCTGGAAAACAGTGACTTAATTTCTTATAAAGATTTTTGTGTGTGTGTTCTGAAGAAGATTCTTATACAGGTTTGGAATGAGATTTAAATGAAATTAAATTTAAATTTGTGGGCGCACTGTCCCTTTAAGGGCTTTTTCCATATAAATCAACTATAAAAGAGAAGCACTTTTTAATTTCTTTACTTTTACAGTCATTTTTTTTCTTTAGAACTGTCCCTTTAACAGCAGGAATTAATAGGAAAGCAGAACTACTTTTGTTTCTTCAGTTTTACTGTTTTCTTCTCTGTCTTTTTGCGTTTATATCCTGTACTCTTTTCCGCTGGTGTCTCTCATTGGTTTCTCTGCCTCTCTCTAACATACAAATATAGAGGTCGATATAAGTGGCAGATTATGGACCCCTGCTATGATAATTCACTCTTCTGCTATAATATTCCCGCTCTCCTGTTCACCTTTACAAAACATTCATCCTACCAAGTCAGACGAGCAGAAAAAATCCTATTAAAGAGGTTGCCGGAGGGAACAATTTAAAATAAATGAATCTAAATAACGGCAGGCAATTTGTTGCCGTAGAAAGCTATTAAGAAATTACTCACTGACAGAACGGCAGGGCCGTCTCAGAGTCGAGGTGGCAGATTCCGCCGTTATAACAGTATCCGTCACACAACTGACAGCTGGCTGCGATTCTGCCGTTCGTACAGCTGCGAAACACACATGTGAACAACAACAACGATGAAATTTGATCTCAATTTTGTTGTTTAATCTTGATATGGAGTCATAAATCAAAGAATATGATTATTAAAAAAATTGCGTATTTATCACAAAAAAATGTAAAGTATATAGTAATAGCTAATATGATATAGACATACATACACACAGCACACATACAATTATATATATAGTATATATATATCTATATATATATATATAATACACACACACAAACACACACATGTATATTATATAATTTATATTATATACCGTAATAACAGATTTATATGTATTTTAACCCCTATTTTATATTACACTTCATATATTGAATCATATTACCTAATAAATTATTGCTATGTCACTATAAAACCTTGCAGGCGCGTCCTCCAGTCGCTTCGTCTACCAGATACCGTTCCCCTCGGCAGCGAAGACTGCGGTCCGTCTCGCTTTTGTCCCTCGTATCGGGTGGGACCCACACACGCCACGTGTCCCGAGCCGGACAGAGTCAGCCTTTGGAGTTCACGAATAATGGTGACACATATCTGTCCTCGATAGAAAGAGATACTTATACTGACTCTGATCTGAAGCCTGATGCCATATTCATATCTTACCTCCTCTTCAAATCAACTGACTAATTTCAAGTGCTTTAAGTGTCAAAATAGTGCTACTCGCAATTGATTCCAACAGTTTGACGTTTGCATGCTGCTAAGTTAACAGTGTGATAGCAGCCTACTAAGCAGGCCTACATGCCGATAATGTTGCTAATAGTAGACTATGTATCCAAACTAAGCTAATGACACACAACAATCATGAAACAGGCTTATACTCACGGTGTTGACAGTGTTTCCTCCGGTGGTATTTCTGCCAGACAGTGTCACACGTGTGGTTCCCTAGGGTCAGGTCACATGTGCCGTCTCCGTTCAGACAGTAACGTGTCACAAAACGCTCTCACACAGCGACCGGTTAAACCCAGATCGCATGCGCCACGTGGGCTTACCTTCAGGAAATACATTTATTTTTTAGTGACTTTAATTTTGGCCCCCTTGGACTATTTTACCCGATTTGCATAATTTGCATAACTCCAGAACACAACAATATATATATATATATAAATTATTATTTTTTGTTTGACTCAGGTACATGATAACCGAGCATGTCAATAACTGAGCACTACAATAAATTGAAAGACTGGTTGGTGACAGTTATTTTAAAGTAAAATATTTAAAACTAATTAGTTTAAACTAACCAAAACTAATATTGTATCCTAAAATAAAGCTGACAGAAATATAATATTGTGACAACTTAATTAATTTGTTTTTAATATATAAATAAAATAAAGTATCTAAATTACTACAACTATAAATAAACAATAATAATAAAATGACGAAGCACAACAAATCATAAAACTTAAACTAAAAATACATGGAAACTTTAAAAAAAAAACAATAGAAATATAATTTTTAAGTTATAATAAAACAAAAACACAACAGAATTACTAAAACTTAAACTAAAATGAAAATAAAACTGAATTGATATAGCAAATACTTTAACAATTCAAAATAACTTCTATCACAGTAATATAATATATTCAATACAAATTTATTTTAAAATAAAATAAAAATCTAACTGAATCTAAAACTTTTTAATGTTGTTAATTAATATTTTAGACAAATTTAAACTGTTTCAGTTTTTTTAGTGCAAAACATTCTTGAGACAAAATAGTAGAAAGAGGAAAGAAAATGATATGTAAAGCTAAACATAAATATTCACAAAAAAGTAATAACACCAATAAAATAAAATAAAATAAACCTCATAATACAATTACTAAAACTTAACCTAAAATAAAAAACCTAGAAACTATAAAAATAAAAACTCATTCAAAATATAATCAATCTAGAAAAATAGAAATAAATTATACATATTACCTGTGGGGAATAAATCACAGCACTTACTGACTAAAAACGCGTATAAAATAATAAAGTAATAACATCCTCAACACTATATGTGCAGGCTAATTGTCTAAATCACAGCGATCTATGCTAGGCTTTGCTTTCTTAGCCAACAGAATTCGATTATTTGAGTTACTGTGACAGAGTCACGGCGTTCTAGCGGGGATTTGCGTGACAGTACATCTGTTGGGCATTGATTTTACACGTTCAACACACTCAAAGCCCGGGGATCTTCAGTCCTTCTGTTGGTGGTCCATCTGCCAGCTGGTGCGAATGACAGTTTTAACGCAAAGACGCCAACAGAAACCATTCCTGACTGTTTCTCAGACGTTAATGCGCTCCAACTGATTTCCATCCAGCCTTTGGCTCCTGCCAAAATATCCTTTCAGAATAAGAAGACTAAACAGGGAGTGGGGATTCACACAACACCTTCCTGAAGCTTTCGCAGTGATATTTTTTCCAAAGAGGTTACGATAACAAACAGGCAAAGGAACGTCTGGTGTCTTCTCATGTGCTTGAAGAGCCAATAACAAACAGATAGTGAGTGAACATGATGGTGCACTTTTGGGAAACATGCTGTCGGCAGTTGGCGTTCATGTGTCAGGGGAATTTCAATACCGCTCGTTAACTGGAACAATTACCAACTATCTAATTAACTGTCCAAAACCCTGAATTCCATGTGCGTGCAGTCTTTCAGTCAGTTGGAAATCCTGTAATCACTTACTCACACTCACGATGTTCAACACCCATTTCTTTTTTAAGTGGAACACAGGAGTTATTTGTAGTAAAATAAATAAAAATAGTGTATCTATCTATCTATCTAGAATTTTTACTTATTTTATAGAATGTATATTCAATTAATATTAAATAATACTTCAAAATTATATACAAATCTATAGATTTGTTTTAACAATGTTTTTAATCATCCAATAATAAATATACTATTTACATGATGACCCTTTAACTATGGAAGCCCGTTTCCACTGAATAAAAAAGGTAATGGCGACGTTTTATCTCACAATTGCGACTTTTTTTCTCATAATTGCGTGATACAAACTCGCAATTCTGACTTGTTTTTTCTCAGAATTGCGTGATATAAACTCGCAATTGCGAGTTATAAAGTCAAAATTGTGAGATATAATTTCGCAATTCTGAGAAATAAAGTCAGAATTACAAAAATGTCGCCAATACCTTTTTAAAAATTTTATTCAGTGGTGAAATGGGCTTCTCAAATAGAAAAAAAAACAACATAACAGTGGTTCACAATACTCATACACTAAGCATAGAACCCGTACTGATTTATTTGTTTATTTAATTTTTGGAGTCTGCAACTCTGGGTCACCATTTACTTTCATTGTATGGAAAAGAGCAGCGTGAATATTCAGCTAAAATGTTCCTTTCGTGTTCCGCATAAGGTTTTGTACATGAGGGTGAGAAAATTATGAAAGAATTGTCATTTTTGTGGTTTATTGCTCAAGAAACAGTTATTACTGAGTCTAATGTCTATGAGAATGATGCCCGCCCTCAGCAAATCCTGGTAAATTTGGTGCTTGTAATAATAAATCTCACTGCTTGTTTATCATTTCGCTCTATTCAGAGAACTCAGGATGACCTGAAACAACTCAAGGCAACACAGGTGCTATATATTTCTGTTGCATTTCTTCACTGAACAGACAGAAAAAAGACTGAGAAATCCCTCCTGAATCAGATGTCTGCCTGTGGCCTACTTTGAATTCTGAGAGCAGACGAGAGCAGGCGTCAAGTAAACCCTGTTTGTTCCTGATTGTTTTGTGAATATTTGTGTCACAATACGAACTTTAATCATAAAATATGATTATTACATAAAAAAAGCGAGCAATCAAGAGTGATGCATGGGGTACCCCCCCCCCCCGCCCCCCAAACATTAATTTTTTTTTTAATATATATAATATCTACAATTAATGTTTTTTTTTTAGTACTTGTCAATTTTTGTGTCAATTACACAACAAATAACAATTTTGCCACTAACAAAGATTTTGTTTTTGTAAATAGCTAGTGTACTTGTTTACCACAAAATGATGAACATACTTGAGATCAAATATGAGTAGAAAGGAGGCAGAAATATATGCACGATACAAACAATGTCCAGTTTACAGATGGGAAACAGCGCCTACCTAGTGGAGATCCCGTGCAAGTGCCTCCGTTGAGGCAGAAATCCTTACAGTGGCTGATTTCACATCGCTCCCCAGAGTAGTTCTGCCAACAGAAGCAGCGCGATTCCCCTCGTTCATTGGTGATGCAACGACCTCCGTTCTCACAGGTCGGACGACAAAGATCTCCTAAAATGTAAATCATTCACTTAAAGGCACAGTATGTCATTTTCGCCGCTGGAGGGCGCATATTCAAAATAAACAAGGAGACAAAGGCGTAGTTTGATGACGCCGTGACTGAGTGTGGAATCATGGGAGTTGTCGTCTTCAACCCCACAGCCGATGCAATCCGACGGGACTCGGGCAGAAATCATGTTCATGGATGAGCTAATGATTTATTAACGTAGTAGAATGAAGCAGGGTGAGGCAAAACGAGGCCACTGAACGAGCGGGACACACGGCTCGAAAGCAGCGGAGCTTTTATTATGCCACAGTCGACCGCTTCCGCTCCTTCCGGTCGTGATGTTCTATCATACTAGATACGTTTGAAAGTTCTGTTATAATGCTATACTCTGTGCAGTCGTCACCTGTCTATTAAAATGCACAACATATTAAAGCGTCTTTGGTGTTTCCCTGTTTTCTACAAAACAAAACCAGAAATCGAGGGTCTTTATGAAACTATGGACACGGTCCGTGTCACTAGTTAAAATTGCTTATTTCTCTGGATTTAAACATTCTTCGAAACATTTGGGATAATGTAAGTACACAAGTCAGCAAAATATATAACACTGTTCTAGTGGTTCTTGGATATTTTAATTAAAAAATCTTACATACTGTGCCTTTAAGCTTATTATAATTAGTAAGGACATTTTTACATGTATTTAGTTGCTTATAAAATCTGTATATAGGGACTAAAAATGACAATAAATTAGTTTTGTGTTTTATTTTATTAACCAGTTTTATTTAAAATACATTTATTGGATTTAAAATAATATTTTATATGACACAAATGAAAAAAGGCTTTGAGGAATGTATAGTCCAGATTACACTTATTGATATAAATGATCAATTTTAATATTGATAGATTTTAGTAAAGATTGATGTTTATTAAATTTAAGCATTTGTATTATTGTGAAGTATTGTGGCAAATACAAATAGTGTATATTGTATTATATTGTGAAGTATATATTAATTCTTGCTAAATTCTTTGTTTATAAAGCCAAACTTATCAAGACCTAAACTCTTTTCAAAATGTATTTAGTAATTTTTCAAAATTAACTATTATTTCAATTAGGATATATGAAAATAACAAGCAGAAGTTCTTGAGATTACCGAATTTTTAGAATGATCTCATTTTATTTTTTGTTTGTTTGTTTATTTATTTATTTAATGTTTTATTAATATTTGTATATTTATTTACATTTTTCAATTATTTGATTATTGAAAATATATATCTGCATGTTACATGTTTGATTTGAGATTTTTTTGACCATTCATAACTTTCGTTTTTATTTATTTACTTCTATCACAAATGTATATTGTGTTGTAGATATGTTCTGCTTGTTTTCTAACATGCAAGTTCTTAATATTTTGTTTTGCCTTGTTTGTTGGACTTGATACGTTTTAGAAAGAGAGACAAGAATAAGAAGAAAGAAAGAAAGTAAGACAAAAGAAAGGAAAGAAAGAAATAAATTTACAGTCCATTAATTTCTTTGGTTCTGGTCCTACATCTGATTTCCGTTTTGCTAGGGTGCTCTGGGTGGTTGCTAAGGTGGTTCAAGTTTCCCCATCCCCTCGGACTGAATCAATGCTATAAACACGATCGCTGTCTTTTCTAGCACATGGGCTTCAGGTGGATTGCATGTGTGGGCAAAGGGCCCAGAATAGTAAACACTTCAGTCAAAATCACTCAAGTGAAACATTTGAGTTTGACATGCCGGGGCCTCTCTTTAGTGTGTAAGAGTCGAACCTGCCGGACACGTTTTGACAGATGTACCTTAGAGGTGTTGCGTCCTTGCAGTCCTGTTCACAGAATATTTCCCCTCAGGACACCACATCTGCCCCCTGCTGGTTCAGGAGTGTAAAGGAAAAGCCAATTCATCTTTGCACATGGATTGGAACACTGAAGAGCGAGGGAAAGTAGAGAAATAAACACGGAATTATTGCTATCTATCATAGATAGTATATCATTGCTTTTTTTTTGCACTTTCAAATGCCGGACGAATCATTTAGTCCACTTGCTTTCAAAATCAGTTGAAACAAATTGTAAAAAAAAAATGAATAACAAACTGGCTACATCGCTAATAAAATACCATTGACTGATAAAAATTGCAAAATATAACTTAAGTTTAAAAAATACATAAAAAAATAAATAATTCACTAAATATATATTGTTAGCGAGTTTCCTCAACACATGGTTGACACACTAAAAAAAAAAAAGAGGAAGACAAGAGTGGAAATGAAACAGCTCAGGACATTAGATACCATCTTTCTGCTCTTTCGATTAGTTTGATGCACAGTTTCAAGGCAAAGTCCTCTTCCAATGACCTTTAGTGCGCAAAACATACATTAATTTAATCAACAACCCAACAACACCAACACCACAAAAAACATAATTAACCCGCTCAACGATTGTGAATTCTTTAGTGTCGAAATGTTTTAGTTGAATTTTGTTACACCAAAACAAACAAAATTACTAGACCATTTAAAAAAAAAATCAGTGAACTTATGTGAAAACATATTTCTGTTAGGACCACTATTGTCAAAATGATAGACACTTAGCATATAGTTTGGTTTGGCGGTATGGTTCTGTGCTGGGCAAGAACTCCCTGCGCATCCATGCGGCCTAGCATGGATGAGAGCAGGGAGAGCAGTGATAACCCCCCAGGGTAAACAGAACATAACTAACATAAATGTATTGCAGATATGGGTTAAAGTTCAATCTTTTTATGTACACATTTTAGAATTAGTCTTATTCAAAGGAGAATCAGAAGACTGAATCCTGACTGATAGAGGAGGAGCTGGGGATGGAGGAGCGTAATTAGCTATTGAGCAATGCAAAAACTGCTGATAATACTGAGGGACCTTATATATAGAATGCTTAGATGGGTTCGTATTCCCATAGCTTGATGTGGATCAGCTTATCGTCGCTGATGTGAGTTTGACTCGTGACACTGCCAGCAATAACGCTACGCTAGATTTAACTGAACAAACCAATAAAAAACATTATAATCCAGTCAGTGGTTCGGAATCAGTGAATCTTTTATTGTGTGTAGGGTAGTGTAGCACAATCTTTAATTAAACTGATAAAACAAAACCAAACAAAGCAGAGTAAAATGTCAATTTAAACAAGTAAAAATAAATTAAATAATAAACGAAAAAAATCAGTGGATCTTCAGTGTAGCAAAACAGTTAGCTATTTTTTTGTAATAAAATACATATGTAAAATAAAATAAATATAAAATGTATTTAAATACATTTGCAGTTTCGCCGCAAAACTCATTATTCTGTATCTGAATGCCTTGATCAACATCAGTGTAATTTACTCAGCAGAGGCAAGCCAATCATAAAATAGGTCATTTGCAGATGGTCTTAAAGGTACAGTAGTAAAACAGGCTGTTTAATTTATAAAAAAAAAAAACATTATATGTGGAGATCAGAGAAATGTTATGCTACAAAAGAGCAGAACATTGTGTCTTTCATACCACCAGCATATTATTCGCCAGAAAGATGAAATTCTCCTAGCATATAACAAACTATCTATCTAAAAGCTTTTAGTTGGTGGTGTAATGTGTTTGGCACCCCCTTGTCGGCGTCAGCCCCCCGTGTAACTCTTATATTTGGTTTGTCTTTTTAATTTTAGTTTTGCAGGTTTGTTTTTGAAGAGCATCTTCAATAAACTTCCCAGTGTATCAAGCCATCAGGAGCGATGACCTTTCCCAATTACAGCACGCACAAGACCAAACACACAGGTAGATCCGCTCATCCCTCCTGCTTCAAACGGAAGAGAGATCAGCGAGGATAAGATAAGACAGCTACGTGAAAAGAACCCTAATGGAAGGAAGAGGAAGGAAAACACACATAAAGAGACTAACGGATAAATGGGAGCAGGGTGTCACAGCCATCAACTGGTCCAAAAGAAAATATACTACAAAGACTCTAAATATAAATCCCTAAATGCTGTCAGAACATAACAAGAGAAACATTCGAACAAATTTAACCCGCAGGTGTGATGCATTTCATCAAAATTATTTATTTATTTTTGAACAAATTTTATTTGTATATATTCTAGTAAATAATTGTGCGTTTGGTAAGTACATATACATATATAATATATATATTATATATATATATATATATAATATTATATAATATTATATATATATATATCTACTATATTATATAGTCTTATATAATATTTTATTTAGTGTTCTATAATCAAAAACACTGTCATATAACACTTACTAAATCATAATAACAAATTAAATATTTATATTAGCAGTAGTGTTATTGTTTTTTTGTTATAGTATAGATATATATATATATTGTTGGGTATCAATATTTTGGAACAATATATAAAAAACATGTCATAATTATTTATTTTTTTAGTTCTATATAAAAAACATCTGTAATATAACAATACTAATACAGTAATACCAAATTAAATTATATTAACAGTAGTTTTCTGTTAAATACATATTAATTATATTTATATAAACAAAAACACTAAAATCTTCAAATATGAAACATTAAAAGGATTGCAAAGGTTTTTCTTTATTTATTTTTATTGTGTGCTAACAAAATGTGCAAAATAAGACTAGAGACATGTATTCAGAATATAAGTAGAGCCAAATTTTGATTTCATGACTTCAAAACATTGGATACTCCATGTTTCCAATTACTTTTCTGCAATTCTAACAAAATACAACATTTCATCCATCTGATTAGAGACGGTAATTGCATAATAAACACATTTGACAGTAATATGTGATTGTAATAAGGTCTATCTGGCCGCAGACGAGAAGTTCAATCAGATTTCAACAATTCAAACATGAAATTAAACTAACTACTGGCAAGAAATCTCACGCTGCACTTTGTTTCCCGCTTGGGTCTAGTCTGTAGACCATGATGGCTTTAAACTTCTGTCATCATTTATTCACACTAATGTCCTTCCAAACATGTACAATTTTTTTTTTTTACATTTCTGTTTATTAAACCTTTTCATCTTAATGGAAAACAGAAACTTAGTTAAGTCATAAGGTTTTGGAATGGCATGAGGGTGAGTAGATAATGACAGAAGTCTCATTTGTGAGTGAACTAACCCTTCAAATCATCCTTGCCGATTGAGACACCTTTTAAGACTCACCCTCCTGTTGTTTGTACCGATGGAAGACCAAGATGCTGGACACTCTCTCCACACCCAGACTGAGCTTTTCGGCGGGAAGCTTCCCATATTTATGAACCCTGAAGACGTCGTGTTTCATGCCGACCCCGTAGATGTAGTCCTCAAACAGGTCAATTCGGAAGGGTTGAGAAATTCCTGTAACAAAACCAAATAAGACAAATAAGACTAGTCTCTGTGAATATAGTCTCAGCCTCAGACGTCCTGCCCACGGACTGTTGGCTGAACGTCTGATGCATACGGCACACAAAATTGGAAACACTTCAGGAGTTTCGAAGTCGTCATCGGATTGGTTGAAATATACAGGATTTCCGGGAGACGTGTGTGTTGCGTTCTTTAGCGTTCCGCTTGGAAACAAAGATGCCGTGCTGCTTTTTTATTTTTTTTTTTATTCTATTAGTTCTACAACTGGAACTGATCGCATTATCGGGATCAAGCAATGTGGATTTCAAAAGTATGTGAAATATGTAAAGTTCGCAGCATAGACTCTTTTAAAACGTCCAACGTTTTACACACCGGTCTGTTACTTGGTGGGATATTTCCACACCCCTAAACATGACACGGCACAAAACAAAACCTGATTGGTTGCTTTAACTGTCAGTCATATGTCTGCCAGGTAAGTGGCAGTGTATCCCGAGTGAGCCAAGAAGAGCGCTTATCTGATGATCTTGAAGACTATGCTCCTCAGTTTTCCTCGAGCGACAGAAACAGAAAAAAAAAAAAAAAAAACAAATTGCCTTTCAGAAAAATAGCACACCGTTTATCTTTGTGTACTCTGGAACGTTGTGTCTTCATCCATAAAAAATATATAGTTTTTAATAGCTCCAATATTCAAATACATATTTTTGAAAATGTCTAATCCGTATATTCATTGTGTGTTGATTGTCCTCAGGATGAAGCGTTGAAAATCAGCACTTCCTTCTAAGTTGGCTTAGAAAGTACCTGTCTATGTCGACAGCAGACAGTTAACTAGGTTTTGAAAGAGTTTTGGATTCAAATTCACCCTCAACTTTGATGCTTTCCCTAAAATAGCATTTTTCCAATCACAGTCTGAGGGAATCGAAATGGAAATCTGTGAGTTTATATAAACTACACTCAGCTTAGCTTTTGCAGCCCTTCACATGTTGGAGTGTTGAGCCTGATCTTGAAGATGCTTTGGTGTTTTGTGCGGTATTTCTTTTTTTCCCCATTATAAAAAAGACGCCATTCCGTCCACCCAAGCATCGGATACATGCCCATCGTGTGAAACCGCCACGCTCCCCTACCAGCATCAGCAGCCCACCTGCTTCTTCTGCTAATAATCAATGGCAAGTCCTGAAAAGACTTAAAGACAATTTATTAGAAATGTATTACCATCCAATACATACATTATATTATATTAATATTTCAAAAAATATAATTATACAAATTATACAACTCAAACCATTCATTATTTTTACTCCATAAATAAATAACTAATGGTGGTGTGTGTGTGTGTTTGCTAAGGGCTGTCGCGATTCATACGAGTCAATTCAACTACTCAATTGCATTTTGCCTGCATCAAGTACAATCGGCAATTACCGAAATGGGCCGTTTACAGATGAGAATCCACTGACAACAGATGAATCTTCCAAGGCTGCGTGATATATTAAACTCATTTAAAAATCATAATAAAGCATAAAGCTATTGTGAATTCACAAAGGCTACGATTCAAAATAAATCAATACTAGCCCATGCCGGTTTAATATAGTTCACTTTAATTAGTTACATGCGTGTAGTTACATCATATGTGCATTTCATAGCAGCTCGGCCCTCGCGCTGTCACCGCGCTATAAGTGCTTGTGTCGTTCCAACACAAACTGTTATAGTCTTGGGCGTCTTTTTATTATCGAACCGAGTCGTTTGCACCTGGGTGAGCATTGTAATTATTGCCTTAACTGAAACTTTCGCGCCAATTCTCTCCAAATGATTTGTAAGGGATTCAGACTCATTTACTTAACCCCTCCCTGATCGTACCAACCCAAACGATGCCCCGCGGTACTTTATTAACCACAAATGGTGGAAGGTCAAGCCTGGCTTACGTAACTAAACTCACACGCATTGTTTGGAGAGAGACGAGCACACAGACGCATGTATTCACCACACACAACTTCGCCTTTCTACCTCTCCTCTCGAACAAAACTATACATTGTCAACACTCAATGCTCGAGATCTGCACTGGCAATCTCACCCGTTATCGCTCCCTACCTCAAGTTAGCCTGGGCTGTGTCTTCCCATCTCCAACAAAATGCGACGCACAAGACCCATCCGGGCGGCCCTCTTTCAAAACATTATACACTTGTTGCCTGACGTAACAGTCAGGCCTCAAAATCGGACACTTACCCTCGTACAGGGTTAACGGTAATAGCAAAAGGTTCCCCGTCAATGTCTGTGATGAGCCGGGTGCAGTTGGGACCCCCCAGCTGTCCCACGTTAATGGAATAGCGAAGTCTGCGCCAGTGTGCCGTGTAGTAGCTGAACCAGTGCATCCGGGAGTGATCCGTCCAATACAGGTTCCCTGTCACCCAATCGGCCGAGATGTCCCTGGGCCTCCGGAAGTCTGGACACTGCAAATATAGAGCGTAGTGAAATTTCAAAATCACTTTAGGTATGTTACCATGCTAGTTTCTGAGGTTTTCCCACTTTTTCATGAGTATAAACCTTCCAAAAAGAACCCCTTCTTTGCAACGAAGTATTTAAAGTTTCGAGGTCACTTTTAATGTAACAGAACTGCTGAAATCTGTATTAATGGTTGTTATTGACTTACTATGACCCCATACTGTTGCGGGCGTCTATGGCCGTCCCCCTGAGGTGACTGGACCTCACTGTCCTAGGACGGTTTCTGTGTTTCCTCGCTACAAATTCAACTTCCCCAGGGGGTTACTGGAGTGCCCACACAACTCTTGGGATGTGGTCGGAATATATCGCTCCATGCCAATGATGATCGATCGCTGTCCAAGTGATTCGGGCCAGCTGTCAGTATCGGTCCATCAGAGACTGGTTGTAGGTCACAAACGCGGATTTTCTGTATTCGTTTGGCCACATCGAGGACCCTTGACTGTCTTCTGGTCCCTGACCACCAGAGGATACATGTTTTGAAACAAATCGCCCTATAAACAAAACAACAAATAAATAAATCAAATAGAAAGGCCAAAAGACATAAATAAGGACTCAACAAACCTAACCAAGACCCAAATTAATAACAACAAATAAACAAATAATGAACAAAACAAAAAGACCACATCAAAAAAAGTAAAAAATAGATATAACCAAAACAAAAAAAAACAGGAGAAAACAAAGAAAAACCCATATCACCATGCAAAAAAAACAAAACAAAGCAATAATATTCTACAAAATTCCAAAACAGTAAAAACAAAGCCAAACAACCAAAAACAAAATAAAAAAATAAATAATAAACAAAACCAAAGACCAAAACCAAATACAGAGCAAAAAAAAAGCAAAAAGCAAAACAAAAAAGATTTTTAAAAAAATACAGACAAAACCAAAACATCACAAAAATAAATACAAATAAAAATTAACAAAGCCAAAAGCCAAAATAAAACATAAAACAAGCCAAAAAAGAAAAAAAATATATAAATCAAACAAAAAGTAAAACAAAACAATAAATTAATTAATTAACAAACAAAAAAAAAAGAGATAAAAAACCCCAGATGTCTTTAATCATTGATGTTCAAACAATGACTCGAGAAAACCAAATCAAGCGTTAGCTTGAAACCTGAAGTGTTTTGCATCAGGGCAAGCAACTAAAATCAGCCTAAAACAGTTTACTTTTATACAAATGTAACAGAATGCCAGAAAACTGAATCCTTTTGATGTTTATTTGTATTAAACAATATATTTTACCCTTTGTGATGCATTCCCCATCGATCTCCTTGAAGTTTCGGTCACAAGTGCACTTGTACGAGCCCTTGGTGTTGGCGCAATACTGCGAGCAGCTTCCGAACCGCAGACACTCGTTCACCTCTGAGGAAAGAGAGGAACACGTCCATCCATCAGCCTCTCCCACACACTCTCCAGTGTCATTTTTAACAAGTGCTGCAGGGATGACACTCTGTTTGGGATTTCAGCTGAATCTCTGCTATCTGCGTTCAGCGCCTGCTGCTTTCTGGGCTTCTTGTTATTCTCAGTGAGATGACCCTGAAGCGACCGCTGACATACCTCAAACTGTTTAATGCCAGCACTGGAACTGAATACAAAGAGACTTTTGCATTGTGGGCTTTGTACAAAAGACAAGCAACCACTGGGGATGTGCTAGGGGCAAGTATTTGCATTGTGTCTTTGCGTTATATCACAAAATACCAAACCAAATGTCATTTATTTTAATGAAAAATAGTACCGGTTCATGTTTCCAGCTCAATATTTCACCAAAAGTATTCGGTTATAAATAATAAAACAATAGATATGTAAGGCTTTTACAGAATGATTTATTATATCACGAATCAGCTCTTGCTCAAAACTGAAGTGGAAACGTCCAACACTTGATAAATCTTTGAATCATGTCTGAGAACCTTGTTGACAAAAAGAAAAATTGACCCATTATAAATCACTTCAAACTTCCAAACGTTCTGCATGCTACAATATACTGCAGAATCCAAGTGAAAATCTCTTGAGCCACAGAGCTACACAGAATTCAGCTTTAAAAGACAGCTATTCATGTTGATGTACCTTGTTCCGTTTAATCTATAACAGTAATTCTCAAACCTCCCAAGAAAATACAGCATAGTACCAGGACTAAAATGTAACTACATTAACTAAAATTCTAATTTTGCACCATTAATACTAAATATTTAATATATTTATATACCTTGTGTTTTTCTTTTTCTGACAGGAAGAAGAAATTGTCATCTTGGTGGTTTTTTTTGTACAAATTCTGTACCTTCACATTGTTTGTTCTTCTGGTTCCTCTGAAATCCGACTTTGCATTGGCAGACTGAGGGTGTTTTTGTATGGTTGCAGAAAGCGTCGTCTCCGCACAAGTCGGCCCGTTCTCGACACGCACCAGAATCTACAGAATCTGTGACCCACAGGGGACAAAATGAGACACTGTAAAGATTTTACTCCACAAAATACAGAAACGGAACATGCAAAGGATAAAGGATTACAGAAGGAAGTACACTTACATGCCTTGCAGTCGTGCTCATCCGATCCGCCGTCTTCGCAATCGTCAAAGAAGTCGCACTGCAGCTCGGCCGGGATGCAGCGGTGATTGGCACAGGAGAATTCGGACTTCCCGCATGGCCTCGGCCTTTTGACCACATCCGCTAGAGAAAAGAAAGAAAGAGGGATGGGTTAGAGAAAAAAAAGACCAAAAGAAAAGGAATTGAAGTTCCCAACTCACCACAGTCAACTTCGTCTGAATTGTCGCCACAGTCATTCACTCCATTGCAGATTTGTTCGGTCCGCAGACATACTCTGTCATTCCTGCAGCGGAACGGTCTGTTTGGAGGACATGGCAACTTTCCTATAGGCCGAAACACACACACACACGTACAGTAATCATAACCAATGTTTTTCTTTACAGAAGTTATCTTCTGCCTTTTTGTGGTTTATATTGTTTCAAATGTTGGTAAAGTGTTTGAAAAGTGCTCCAAGAGCAATTTTTTTGAAATTTTACTGCCTGGCCTACAGCGAAAACAATTTTCAGAGAAACAAAATCACTGTTTAGTGCAGTTCAGGTGTTCAGTGTCAGGTTTAATAATGTGTGTTCAGGATGGTCAATGTGTCCTGTATTGATTTTCTGCCTTTTATTTTGGTGAGGTCATACTCGCATGACCTTATAAATGTGATCCACTTCAAACCAGACACTGACACTCCTGAAGTAAACACTCGAACCTGGTATGCTCAATATAATATTAGCAACAAATTTCATAAGAAATGTATCATTTCATATTTAAATGATATTATTATGAAATAAGAAAAGCTTTCAGAAATTATTTTACGATTCAAGAGGCCATCTAGTACCTATGAAAAAATGAAAATGAAAAATTAAATGAATCGTATAGTACATGTAAATAAACATAACCCAATATAATCCATATACTAAATACATACCTACATACATATTAACACACATAGATATCTATACACATATTGTATATATATAATAATATATATATAGGTGTGTGTGTGTGTGGGGTTTGTGATATGCATGTACTGTATTTAATTTTTTAATGATTATGACTTAATGAAGAATACCTTTTTATGTCGACTTCAGTACGAAAAAAAGAGTTTTGATGTGGAATTTAAATAAATATAACCAACGCAAACAAATTTAAGTTTAAAACAACACATAAAAAGGTGCCAAACATAAGAACAATAAAATGTTAAACCAGACAAATAAAACAAACCAAAACCAACTGAACATGACAAAAGACAATACACAAAAACACTGACACAACTGAAAACTAAACCAACCCACCTACACAAAGCAAACAACATAACTTATAATTTAATATCCTGAAATATAACATAATATAATAGAAAAAAAGAAAAATAATAAATCTTATATTTACATAAAAAAAGGCTGATTTCAGTGGGAACAAGTGTGCCGATAAAAATACCTATAATACTATTAACCTATGACACCTTTTTTAAATAATAAATAAATGATGATTTTTACTTTAATGAATCGATGAATGATAACTGAATTTGTAGTGACTTCAGTGGGCAAACACTTTGCCACTTGAAAAACAGAACTTTTAAGATGTACATAAGTATAAATATTTTAAAAAGTAATTACTATAAATAAAACAACTGAAACAAAACAAAAATAAATATGTAAATAAACCAAAACTAAAACAAAGTGCACACCAAAAAACAAAACAAAACAAAAATAACATCAAAGCACATTAACAAACCATAAACAAAATAAATAGGTTTTTATACAGTGTGACTTCAGTGGAAAAGAATCATACCAAGCTAACTAGCCATAAACGTACCGCACATGTTTGAATCTTCATCAGAGTTGTCTCCGCAGTCATCCTCACCATCACACAGCCAGACCAGCAGCTTACACAGCGTGTTGTTGCAAACAAACTCGTCTGCACGGCACGCCAACGACCCTGCAAGCAAAAGATTTGACTTACTACATTTCAACGCCACAACACATGTACAAAATTAACAAGTTCAACAAATCACCGTGTTACAAACAGTATTCAGATGATGATGTTGTTTGGGTGTTGCAGTTTTATGGACATTTGCTTTTTCATTCTGCTCATTTTATGTAAGAGTTTAATATATGCAATAATTCTCACTTCAAAGAACATGAGACCTGGGCTCTTGCCGTTTCAAAAAAGTAACGGGACACTAATTTGCACCTTTTTCAGGGAAAGTTTTTGAACATATAATTACACGACTTGTGAAAGGATTTGAATTTATTGAACTATATCTTATCTGCAACTTTGAGCATTTTGATGTTTTTAAAATAAATATGAATTTAATCTTTAATTAACTATTTGAATGGGTTCACGTTATTTTCACATGGATATAAAAAAAGATATTCATTTGGCTTGTATCGGGAGCAGTTTGTGCATCCATATAGATTTCTATAAAGACATCTAACCATTCATGTTATTTGTAAAGATTTATTTCAAAGCGATTTTTGTTGCTTAAATAAATAAATAAAGCCCAGCTGGCATTGAGATGATTTTAATCACCATCAGCTGAAAAGACACTTTTACTTCCTTTAACAACAAGTGACAAAACATTCTATAAACCCTGATGATGAAATTTATGGAGCCTATTTAGTTCCTCAGGTACAGTGAAGCACAAGCATTACAGAGATTGTCAAAGCAAAAGCATCAGCCGGGGAAAATAAGAATGATTTTAACCTATAAAATGACCTGAGATGAGTTTTTGTGGTGGCTTTTACAGGCCTAAGTTTGGATCCAAGTTCAGAAAGCATGTTTTATACCAGCTTAAAGAGGCTGTTAGACTAAGAGCATTGCTTTTTTTGAAAATGCGTCCTGCTTTTCTCACCCTGATCCCTCTTTCTTTGTCGTCAGGTCTGAGCGAGAGAATTTTCTGGCAGGTGTTTGACAGAAATGGACATTAATATCACAAAGTTTCCCTGAATAAAAGACGACGCCCTGATGCTGGACCAAAACACGGCAGAAGGGTGCAAACGCAAGACTCACAAATGACCGCACTTAAAATCAAAATTAAACTGCACTTTAAACATGTTTAAAAAAAAGATTTAGTCTCCCATTTAGGCTTTTTATGCCCTACACTATGAAAATAATTACATGTGGGGGGGGGGTGGATCTAGACAAATCAATAACATTTTAAATAAATCAATTAAATTAAATGAATGAACTAATATAATTTCAATTAAAGATATATTTACATTTGTTTTTCACGGATTCCTACACAACAAAAATAAAGAACAACAAAGATTTATGTGGATAATAATAAAATTGATTGATGATATTTTATGTAATAACAACATCAAAACTCAACTAAAAACAAATCTAAAAGCTATTTTAGAACAAGGTTTTAGTGGACTTTGAAGAATTGGTTGTTTTGCACAAGTCAAATTGTATTAAACAATGGACCTAGCAGCTCTCAGAGGGGCGGCGGGAAGATGCTTTTCAGTTGGGGGGGACTGGTGTTGTCCGTGTTGGCGGGGGGGGGGGGGGGCGCTAGCGTCAGGTGTTCATGAGGATTAGGCTAATCATCCCATTTAGAAAACATCACAAGTAAAATTAATAATGTTTATAAAGATAAACATGGGTTCATTATAGCCCACTTACAATTTACATTCCAGAGATCATTAAAAATAAATTATTAAATGCTAAAACTGAATAAATTTAAATGAACAAACATGGCGTTGCATTTGCAACCATGTGAAAACTACTTCCCGCGTCCCTGAACCTCAGGATAATAAAATGTAACCAAAAAAAAAAACACTCTTAGCAACTGCATAGAATCACCCTGGCAACCAGGACAAACACCTTTGCATTAATATTCCAAATTTGACCACTCGCATTATCTTTCGAAATTATAAAAATCTGGTTAACTAAGCTTGTTTTGAACACAGTGTACTATTTAATTTAAATTCATATATTTATTTAAATCCATTATTTATTGCAACTTTCCAGATCTACTCGAGCGATAAAACTGAAACGGCATCACCGTCGAGACTGAGTAACTCGACAAAGATCAAAGGCGTCCAATTCTGGAAAAACACCAGGAAGTCCAAAAATAATTCCAGTCATACTCATCCACTGACTCAGGGCCGTCTGAAAGGAACACAACTCTGAAGAGACATCTTATGACATTTCATATAACCACAATAACTTCAAGGGTTATAAAATTACAAATAAATAAATAAGGTGTTTAGAAACAGTGATGCAAACACTTCTAAAGAGCCGCAGGTGTAGGATGGCTGGTGTTGTCTTCACAACAATATCAACCACCGCAATTTTTCAAAACACTGAAATTAGGCCTTTCATGTACTCGCTTGTCAGATATCAAGTGGCAACATGGAACCTTTCATCCTCGCCAATTTTCACAAATATTGGGGAAATGACTTCTCTCGTGAGGCTGGGGATTTTTTCCGCGCTGTGCCGCACACGGCTCGGCTGATCCGCCGTAATGTATTCTTGTGATGTTCATGTTTGTGAAAATCCCTCAAATCTGTCATGGTTTGAAACTGAAATTTAAAGGCACTGGCATAAATACGACAGCCTGTTTGTCACTCTGGCTCGTACGCCACAGAATTAGGGTTTTCCGGCTGATGTAACAGTTACATTTAGTTAACATACTATTTATGTAATATTTGGTACTAGCAAACACAGAATGCTTAAACAACCATATTCAGGTCTGTAGTAAAGATAACATGCAGGAAACATTTCATTTCAAATACTTTATTTAATTTTATTAGTTTAGTAAATGCTAATGACTTTAGGGTTTTCAGAGCACTATTTGTACTATGAGTAAATTATTGTATTATTTTGGTATAGAAAAAGTTATAAATATGTACACATTCATAACAACAACAACAAAAATAATAATAATCAACAAATATGCCACCACTACTACTTACTAATATTATTATATTATGATTGTGATACGTAACGGAAAGGCTTAATATAATTAACGCTCAAAGTATGAAACAAATAATCATTAAATAACGATTATTTTCTTTATTATGTATTATATACATATATCTATCTATGTATAGAAATATATATATACTATATTATATATATATATATATATATTATAATATTATATATAATATGAATTTTTTTATTTTATTTTGACTTATGTTTAAGAACTGAAAGTTAGTTGTACCCATGTACAGCTCAAATTAATTGAAAAATTAGTCAATTACCATTTTTTTTATAATAATAAAAAATATTTGTTAAATAATTTAATTAGCTGAAAGTGTAGTTATAAAACTGACCACACAAATTTATGCGTGTACAGATATTGCAACATAAACATTTTTTATTATTGTTGTTGTTATAAAATATTATGTATTAGGCAATTGCATTAGAGATCCTTTATGATTTTACATAGATAATTATGAAAAATTAGGCATAGCAGTACACTAAAATATATACTTATTATTATTTATTAATAAATACCTAATAACAACAACAATTAATGATCAACATCACCATCATAACCATCATCTTCCACACAATTTAAGTTTGAAACAAACAACGTAGCTCAAGTGAACACATCCCAGTTAACTTCTAGCTAAAAGCATGTTAAATATAACTTACTGAACGTTAAACACTAACAAATCTTTCCCTTCACTTAAAAATGCATAAAATAGAACTTAATTTCAACATTTACTTTCTTGATCCCATGCAAAGCATGCTGGGAAGTAAAAATGCATTGCCCAGTAACAGATTTTGGAGCGTTACCCTGGTCACAGTTGTCCTCGTCACTCTGATCCAGGCAGTCAAAGACTCGGTCGCACCTCCAGCGAGCGGGAACACAGTGTGCCTGATTACGACACAGGAACTCATCCTCCTTACACTCCCGGATACAGTCCACCTGATCTCACACACACATGGTACGATTTGATTTCAAAAACGCAACTGAATGATTGGTTGAATAAAGAGGTATGTCCTCGTTAGCAGTGACCTTTGACCTTTTCCTACAGCTGAAATTGCTTTTTTATATATAATGGAAGAAATGCGGCCTTGGCTCTCCAGGGGCCCTTGAAAAAGAGGTCTGTTTTAATGGGCCTTATTAGGACAGGCAAACTCGTTTGAACTGTTGACACTGCATTATGAGTGAGGGTTTAATTAAAGCAAAGTCCCTCGAGAAAACAGACCGCAGTCTTGAGGAAAAGGTCTGCTATTATCAAGAGACAACGCCGCAATACTGTAAAACGCTGCAGCAGAATTAAACAGGGACAGTTCACCCAAAAATGAGCATCCTGTCATCACCCTGAATAATTTCACACTATTAAAAAGGACCTAATTACTTTTAGCTCCTTTTTGGAGCTTGAAAGGTTTAGGCATTCACTTCTGCTGTATTGATGAAAACAGGCGAAAAACTCTACAAAATATCTTATTGGGCTGAACAAAGTCATTGAGTTTTTGGGGAGTAATGAGGGTGAATAATGATAAAAAATGGAATGTGTTACTATAAATTTTATTTTTTATGTATTATTTTATTTTCACGCATTTATTATTATTATTAAGGGCAGAAATAGTTTTTTCAGGTTAGTTGTCACTGGGTACACTCCAAAAAGATCAAAAAATTATTTACATTAAAAATAATTAACTAACTGAAGTTTATATAATTGTGTAGACAAAAAAAAACGAAATAAAAAGTATTAGTTAGAATGGTGACATTTTACCTTTTCTCATTAAATAATATTTATTCAATACATAACAGAAAAAGTTAGTTATAAATACTTTCAAACATTGTAATGTTTTCGAACTTTAATTCTAATAATAATTCTATAATAACAACACCAACAACGATAATAATCATAATATGAATTTTTAATTGTATATATTACATTCGTATGTATTAATTAATTATAGAACTGAAAAGTTAGCTAACTGTATTCAAAAATAATTGAAAAATATTATAAATAGGACACGTACTATTTTTCACTTTGTTATTTAAAATATTTATTAAATAATTAACAGCAGGTTAGTTATAACAGTATACATCAAAACTGTAATACAATACTACTACAGTACTACTGCTACTACTACTAACTAATAATAATAATATACACAACAGTTTAACAACAATATAAAACAGGTCTTTTTTTGGAATGTGACGTTTTGGACCCATTACTTCCACTATATTGATTAAAAACAGTTAAAAATCTTCAAAAAAAAAAAATTAATATTATAATATATATATATATATAGAATATATATATATATATATTATATATATAAAATCTTATTATAATTTTTTTTAGTGTTTGGAATGTAATGACGGTGAGTTAAAAGGCCAACATTTTTCATTTTCGCGTGAACTGTTCCTTTAAAAGTACTTGAACGTATATAAATTCTATAGTAAACACATTTTTTTCCCTGTGTATGTACCCAACTGACCTCATCAGAGCCGTCTGAACAGTCGTTTTGTCCATCACAGCGCTGGCCAGCCGACACACAGCCTCCTCCAACACAAACATACTCATTCTGAGCACATGACGTAGGCCGAGCTGCACAGACACAAGGAAATGACAAATTAAAGTCTCACAAGAATTCTTCTGTCAAAGAATCCTCTCATATACTATAATAAGACAAGTCAATCTACATGTCCCGGGACACTCTGTTCCTTGAAAGAATCCGTATCACACACACGTGACTCCCTGCTGTAGATCGGCTCAGTCTGAAATAAACGGAGCTGCAGTTTCAGTCAGCGAGAGGTTGTGAGAGATTTCTGGCTGCACTTTCTGAAGAGTTTTCAGCCACATTAATATTAATCGTAGGGTAAAATTCCCCAGACTAGCCTTGAGTTACAGGGAAGGAGCAAAAAAATGGAAAGGGAGTGTGAGAGCTTTCTGAATGCATCTCCAGCGGTCTTACGATCAGAATAATTCACTGGTCGTTTGCAGGCGTGGATGGACTCAGGCACCCAGTGCACAGCACACAACACTGAAATATTCAAGACGAGGGCCAAGACAGACAGGAGGGAGACCTCGACTTAAAAAAAAATAAGGAGAAGCACTTCAAGTCTCTTGGGGTTAAAGTAACAGATGAAGCTGAGGTTCAGAACATGCATTATTCTGAGTCCTTGAGTACTCTTGAGTTCTTTAGCTTTAGATGAATGTTCAATAATAAATATATTATGCAATATAATAATATAAATATGACAATTTTTACAATATATAATTTTGTAAATATTTTAATTTATAAATATTATGACTCAAGGTTAATATTGAGGCTATGTTTGTATTTTATAAGAAACAATCATATTCTATTATTAAAATATATTAAACTTAAGAGTTAATGTGATATTGCAAAAAAAACCATTTAACTATATATCATACTGCTCAAAGTGCAAGACACATAACATTTAAAAATTATGATCATAAATTGTTAATGATTGTAATGAGAATAACTATTTATGATTATAAATAAAATTACATACGATTTTAATGAGAAATAAATAAATATATATAAAATTTAAACAAATTAATTTTATTCTGATTCCTTTTTCATTTATTAAATAAATCTATACATACTGACTTAAATTGACTTCAAATTCTTGACTTTATTTTGACGTCAACGCTCTGGGGAGGAGTGTAGCTGCTATTGATACCACAGAGGAAGTGAATATTGAAAATCCATCTTGAGTAAGTGGATTTGCCATCTGTTCTTCAGGAATAGATGAAAAGCGAGATGAGAGGATTATATTTTTCCTCCTTATAGAAATGCAGTGAAAGCATTACAGGTAGATGTTCTGGGTGCACGTAAATACTTGCCACAGAAAAATACATACTTCTTTATAGCAACCTCTTTTAAAGCATAAATTGGGCCGGAGTGTTTGCAGGTGTACTATACTTGTATCAAGTGTTCTTAAGCAGCAGTTTTAGACTCAAAGGAGTCTAACGCTGAGGGAGGAACAAGCCGTTCACTGGAACGAAACTCCTTGGATGACATTTAAATGCAGAAGATGACAAATGTGGGGTTATTTTGCTGTTAGATTTAAGCGGTAGTAGCTTAGCGGTTATAAATGAAGGCAGCATCGCAGGGTTTAAGGCAGTGCAGAGATCTCCAGTCATCATTGTGAAGTTGTAGGCCTGTGATTCCCTTTGGATAAAAGGTGTCCGCTCTGTGACATGTGATTATAGGAGTGCCAAGCTAGCTGTCTGGGAACAGCTTTGATCGGTCCTGGATCTGTTTGCATTATTTAAAGAGCTTGTGAAAGCAGCTAACCTGTCATGGCAGTGTTGGCAGGGCTGCAGTTGGCCTCATCTTCCCCGGTTTTGCAGTCTTCCTGTCCATCACAGAGCCATTTGACTGAGATACAGAGATGATTCAGGCACTGAAACTGATCCTCGGAGCAGTGGCTCTCACAGCCTCTCTGAAAACAGATGGGATATCAGCACTTTAACAGAACCAGATGAACAATGTTTAGCAATGGTATGATTGACAAATGTGCTACTTGAAACCTCGTCTGAGTTATCAGTGCAGTCGAAGTCGCCGTCGCAACGGAAGCGTGAGGAGATGCACTCTCCGTTGGCACAAATGAAATTTTTTGAGTTGCATGTTACTGGCTCTGAAAAGAGAAGAGAGAGAGATACATGGATGGATTCAGAATTTGGGCTTTTACTACTGAAAGCAAGGACTGTGAAAGCAGAATACACTTTTGGCAGCAGTAAAACAAACAAATGGCTTTTTTTGTATGGTTATGAACAGAAAAACACCAAACTCCAAATTTCGTGAGTAAGATCTGCCAGCAAGCCTAAGAAATGCAATGGAGAAAATGTGAAAATGAGAAAATGAGAGCAAGTAAATAAAAAAAGACCAAAATGGCAAACGAACAGACAGAAAATAAAGATATATTTAAAAAAAAAGAAAGAAAAAAAGACAAACATGTGAATAAATGCAAACAAACAAAATAAAGACAGACAGACAGAAAGAACAAAAAACAGAAAAAAGTGAGTGTATGAAATAATAGAAAATCAGAATACAGAAACAAACAAAAGGAACAAGCAAAACAAGCGAACAAATAAATTACAGAAAAACAGAGCAATAAATGAGCAAGCAAACAAAAAGAGAGAAAAACAAACAATGAAAAATAAACAAACAATTGAAAGATTAAAGAACAAGAGACAAATAGAAAACAAAGACAAACAAGTAAATAAAAAAACAAACAAAGGAAAGAAATACGGACAGACAAATAAAATTAGCAAAAAACAGAATTAAAGACAAAGAACGAGTGACGAAAAGAAGAAAAAAACAGAATAAACAAATAGGCAAACAAATTAAACAAAAATCTGGAAAATAAAAGTGAATGAGAAAACAAATGAAAGACAGACTGACTTAAAGGAGAGATCAAAAGATGAAAGAAATGAACAAACAAACAATAAGAAACAAACAAATATAAAAGAATACAAAACAGACGGAATAAACAAGCAAAAAAAATACACATATCTAAGAAAAATAAATAAATAAATAAATGAAAGATTAAAGAAAGAAAAATCCAGACAGCATAAACAAACGAAAGATACAAAAAAGAAAGAAACAAACTAATGAAAGAACAAAAGATACTGGTAGAATGAACAAAGATAAAAAGAAACAAATGAAAGAAAGACAGAATGAATGAACAGACAAAAATACACAAAACTAAACGAACAAACAAATGAAAAATTAAGAAAGGATAATACAGACAGAATGAACAAATGAAAGATACAAAAACGAAAGAAACAAGCAAACAAATGAAAGATAAAACGATGGAAGATACAGACAAAACGAACAAACGGAGATTTTAAAAGTAAGAAAGATACAAAGAAACGGGTAAGAAAGAAAGAATGAACAGAGGGAGCACAGATCTCCTTGATCACAATAACTGAGCGCTGCTGTGCCTCTAACTCTATTATCAGTCTCTCTGCATCCAGCTCCAGCGCTCCACTGATTATCTGCCCTGACATCACGACCCGATGAGAGCCTTTCTATCCTCCTAGTGATGTTTCTGTGTGAGGCTCCCAAGGTGAATCCAACAGAGGAAAAGAAATCGAACCTCTGTCTGGTTTCCCTCCCACTCAGCAAGTGAACAATTACACCAGGATATTACAGCAGGACGCACACACATTTCAGAGTGGGAATTCATCTCTAGATTAATAGGTGACCATATACGAGTCATATTTTCTCTCTTTTCAGAGCAAAATCATGCAAAAATAGATTATTTTGTCTACAAAAAGACACTTTCTGCTAATTGAAATGTAAGCTCGAGTCTAACAAATGCTTTTCAGTTGCCTGTGTTTGTTAAGATGTTTAAAAACGGGCTCTAGGGAAACGCTGCACATTGATACTGAATACATAACGTGTTTGTATTAGTGTCTGCTGTGAGGGATCCGTGAGCTCGCTTTTAATTGAAAGAGATGGAGAGATTGATAGCAAAAGAATGAGAGAGAGAGGAAAAAGGAGGTAGGGAGACTGAGAGGAGCATAAACTGAATGTGAAATTCAACTCCACACAAACTAACAGCTCATAAAATCTACAAGTCTGACGTGACAGCTGGAGAAACCTTCAACAAGACTCTGTTGATCTTTAGTAAATAATGCTGAGCCAACTGGCACTGATTTGTTTTGAGTAAGTTGAGTACCCTCAAAAGTTAGGTTTGAGCACAACTTCAAGGGAAAGGAAGGACAAAGGAAGGGAAGTGGAAAAGAAGGACAGGATAGGAAATAAAAGGGAAAGGGAAGGAGAAAGACGAAGAACGGGAGGATCAGGAGGAAGGACAGAATTGACAAACGAACAAAAGACTAAAACACAACAACAAACTGCACAAGCATAAGACAGACAGACAAAACGAGTGAATGAACTGCCAGACGAATGAAAGAAACAGATGTTAAAACACAGAAAGAACCAACCAACAAAAGACAGAAAATCAAAGAACTAACAATTGATTTAACTAAAGATGTAGTGAGGTCCCTTGTAAGACCGTAAATTAATTTAAGAACGTGACATGGCCCCTTTAAGAGGGTTTCTTAGTAGGCGGAAGTGTGCACGCTAGTAAATTGCCATGTGCTTTATAAGACGGAAAGGAGCGGTGGTTTGGTTGGGTTATAAACTTTATTCCCTATTGAGACTTAGGTTTCCCGTTCGAATAAGGCTGTTTTCCCCCCACTTCTGTGCGGGTGCGGCATATTAAGTACGAGGCTGATTAGATCTTTCTGTCGATTGTGGGGCTGGTGGATGCATGGTTGGTGACCATTGGAAATGGTGCTGTGGTGCCGTTTAATTTAAAAGCATCGGATTTGCCGTTTAGTTGCCACTGCTGTCTTTCTTCCCCCAAGTTGTATTTTTTTGGGTTATGTAATCTTTTCTTTTCTATTCACTGGCTGTTGTCTTCTGTGGATTAATCTGTTATTCCATATTGTGTGCGCCAAGTGGAATTTGTTATTGTTATGGTGTTTATAAATGGGCTGCATTGCCTATTAATGGTCAGTTTTCTGAACATTTCAATTTTTGTGGAACCCAACTAATTTTATTCTCTTTTTTGTTATTTTAGCGGAACACTCAGGGGTGCTGGTTGGATCTTGGGTGTGGTCTCTTTGGTGGATACCCTCTGATTATACTGCATGTTCACTGTGTGTGGAGGATATTTTCTTTTTTTTCTTTTTGATTGTGTGTGTGAGTGTCTGTGAGTGCTGGTACTTTCTTTTTTTTACAGGCACGTTTTATGAGTGATTTTTACCGGGTCAATAGCGTGGGCTCACACCGGTGGCCGGTCAGTCTTCCTCGAGTACCCGCTTATGTTTCTTTTGTTTCTTTCTTTTGTTTTTCGTTATTGTTTTGTTTTTGGTTGTTGGTGTTCCCTCTTTTAAGAGTGTACCTTATTGTATTTTAATCAAATAAGGAATGAAGTTTTACAAGTGATTATGTGATTGTCAATAAATTGTAAGCTTTGTTATAGTTGAGAAAGTCGTCTCTATTCCGTTTATTGGGTTGGTCCACACGGATCTGTGCTTATAACTTAACCTAACATTCCCTGAAGAAAACAATATTCAGGGTGACGTAGTCAGGCTATGGTTGACTGGGCTTAGTAATTGCCCATAGACCTTATGTTGCCCTCACGCTACAAACTGGCGTAGTTGGCAGGGTTTGTGACATAGAGACGTCTTTCTCTAGGTTTTATTTTTCTTTTGTTGGGGGGTTTTTTGTGTATGTTATTTTCCTTAGGGGAGAGAAAGACAGCAGTTGGCCAGCTAGTCCCTGGACGGGATCTTCCCTCGGATAACGCACGTCAACTCTTCTACCGGTGAGCATCGGGGGAGAAATTTTATTTCCCACCAAGATGGACACGGAACTACAGGAACTGCGAGACATGGTTGTACAACTGAGGGCGTACAATGAGAGACTCATGCAAGAACAGACTGAGGTAGCGACACCCTGAGTGGGGGCTTCTGGGGTTAATTCTGTTCTGGTTGATAGATCTGTCACTCCTACAGTTCCCGAGCACCTGGTGTATGTGCCAAGAGAAAGAAAATGTCCATTATTCCGTAGGAACATGGGGATTGATGTTTTGGAATGGATTGATGAGGTACGTGCAAGTATGCACGCTAGGCATCTAGCGCCAGTAGATCAAGCATGTTTTATTTATGATCACTTAGAGGGAGAAGCTAAGAATGAGATAAGGTATCGATCCAGGGAAGAAAGGGAAGATCCGGAAAATATTTTGTCCATTTTACAGGAATTATATGGTTGTTCTCAATCTTATGTTGCCTTACAAGAGGACTTTTTCTCCAGTAAGCAGTTAGAGGGGGAGTCCCTTAGAGAGTATTCACATGCCCTAGTCAGTTTAATGGAAAGTGTGGTTAAGTGTGCACCCAATGGACTGCCTAATTCTGCTATTCTACTTAGGGACCAGTTTGTCGAACATGTTAATGATCCAAATCTTCTTATGACTTTAAAGCAGGTGGTTCGGGCTAAACCAGGTTGCACCTTACTGGATGTAAGGGCTGAAGCGATCCGTTAGGAGTAGGAAGGTAGGCCAGTAACTGCTAGAACTAGGAGTTATTCAGTGCCATCTATCTGTGCTCTGCAGACCTCTAGGGTCCCTGACACACGAGTATGTTCTACCCCTCAGATGACAGAGATTGTGGAGTTAAAAGAGATGATGGTGTAACAGCAACAACAATTTAATGAATTTTCTGAACGTTTTATGTCCTTACAACAGCCTTTTAGGCGTAATTCATCTTCTCGTAATGGCCCAGTAGTGTGTAGGCGATGCCAACAACCAGGCCATTTTGCCAGTACTTGTGATAATGAGCGTATTGTTTCCCAGGTTCAGCACCACCAGCCCTATCATCAGCCTCGTCCCCCACAGACCTTCTAGTCAGCCGACAGAAAACTAACACCCTCTGTTTTGCAGAGCCACAGAACAGGAGGGGATACTATTAGCTCAAGTGTACCAAAGCCCGTAAGTCGAGAAACAGTGTCACATCTGGTGGGTGTATGCCCATCGATTATTGTGTCTATGGGAGGGGTTTCAGTAAAGTGTCTTTTAGATACTGGGTCTATGGTCTAATTTTTTTTTTCTAAATTTTGCAGAAAGTCCCCATGCATGTCAATGGTTACAGCTTAAGGCCGCTAATGGCCTAGACATCCCTTATATTGGATATGTGGAGCTTGATGTTCAGGTATTGGGGAAAGTTATTCCTAAGCGGGGAATTTGGTAGTGCAGAGCCCCCAAACTTCCTTGCCCACTACTAGTGTGCTTGGGGTTTTGGGTATGAACATCATAAGGGAATGCTATTCTGAACTGTTTGGAGAGTATGGCTCTGATCTTTTTGATCTTCCCCAAGTTACCCAAGCCCCTGATGCCTTACAGCAAGCTCTGCACTTGTGTTATCAAATTCAGTCTGCTGAGCGTACACAAGGTTTGGCAAGAGTTAGGGGTAGGCGTGCTGTCTCCGTCCCGGCTGAATCAGTGAGGTTTATTGCCGTCACCTGTGCCCAGCAGGTATTTTCTTTACGTAACACTGTATTTTTGAGCCCTCCATAGGATATACCCACCTTCCTCTGGGGGTGTTTCTTTACCCAGATGCTGTCAAGGTTACTAGGGGTACTGCTTACATCCCTATAGTGAATGTTAATAGGACGGCCGCAAAACTCCAAACCAGGTTTCCATTAGGTATTTTACATCAGGCACAAATTGTCAGTTTACCTGCAGGTATTTCAGAAGTAGGTGTTGAACCAGTTGGTTCGAATGTGGCCTCTGTGAATTCCCAGTTAGGCCAAATTGATCCTGTGAATGCTGTAGATCTGCAGGCCTTGTCTGAGTCAGAGCAGCGAAAAGTGAGGGATTTGTTGTACAAATATTCTTCGGTATTTTCAGCACACGAGGGTGCACTGATCTTATAGTTCATGAAATTCCTTTGGTTGATGATGTACCTGTTCGGCAAAGGTATAGACGTATTCCCCCGTCAGACTATGATGTAGTTAAAGCCCATATTGACCAACTTCTAGAGGCATAGGTGATTCGTGAGAGCTGCAGTCCCTATGCCTCTCCTATAGTTCTTGTCAAGCAGAAAGAAGGCAGTGCCGAGTACATTTCAGAGGCTAATGGAACGTCTTTTTGGGGCACAGCATTTCCAATCTTTGCTGTTATACCTTGATGATGTCATTGTGTTCTCATCTACTGTCGATCAACATCTCATCCATTTGGAATCTGTGTTGTCCTGTTTGCAGAAGGAGGGGCTTAAAGTAAAGTTGGAATAGTGCTGCTTCTTTGTTATCTCTGAAGATGGTGTCTCTACGGATCCTGAGAAGGTGGCTGCCATGTCTAATTGGGGCCGTTCTACCACAATATCTGAGTTGAGGTCTTTCCTGGGGTTCGCCAGCAATTACAGGCGCTTCGTGGAGGGATTTGTTAGATTGTCAGCTCCATTGCATCGCCTCGTTGCCACTTTGGGTGGAAAGTATAAGAAGAGGACACAGCGCCACTCTTGGCATATGCTGACTTCTCCCTGCCTTTTATTTTAGAGATTGACGTTAGTCATAGGGGCCTGAGAGCGGTGCTCTCCCAAGACCAAGGAGGAAGAATAAGACCCATTGCATATGCTAGCAGAGCTCTTTCCCCTTCAGAACGGAATATGCCCAACTACAGTTCAATGAAGCTTGAGTTCCTGGCCTTAAAGTGGGCCATGACAGAGAAGTTCCAGGAATATCTGTTGGGGCATAAGTGCGATAATACAGATAATAACCCTCTTAGCTATTTGAATACGGCAAATTTGGGAGCCACCGAGCAGAGATGGGCAGCCCAAGTGGCTACTTTTGATTTTACCATCCATTACCGGTCTGGTTGGATAAATGTGAATGCTGATTCTCTTTCCAGACAAGTCCATTCTACTGATGAATCTTCCAGGCTGGAGTCCCTTTTCCCTGGAACCCCCCTTCTAGAAAGTTTGCAGCTACATTCTGATTTAAGGCCTACTGAGGTAATGCAAATGGCAATTTTTGTATTGCCAACATATTCTACTGATCCTCTAGCCACTCTCCAAAAACAGGATTTGGTTATTGGCACATTTCTTCAGTTTTGGCATCAGAAGAGGGTCCCTGATGGCTATGAATGGATGGGGCTCCCTAAGCCTGTGCAGGAGTTGGTGCGGCAGTGGAATTGTTTGATTGACTTGGGAGGGCTCCCGCACAGAAGTGTGAGAAAACAACCTTATTCGAACGGGAAACCTAAGTCTCAACAGGGAATAAAGTTTATAACCCTTCCAAACCACCGCTCCTTTCCGTCTTATAAAGCACATGGCAATTTACTAGCGTGCACATTTCCGCCTACTGAGAAATGCTCTTAAAGGGGCCATGTCACTTTCTTAAATGAACTTACAGTCTTACAAGGGACCTCACTACATAAAGAAAAAAACAAACATATAGAACAAACAAACAACTGATAAAAGGAATGACAGATAAAACAGAATGCAGGAAGCAAGAGAGTAAAGCAAACCAACAAATGAAAGGCAGATTGAATGAATGGATGGAAAAAATAAAGAAACAAGTTAATAAATGAAAGAAACAAAGAAAGAGCAGGATAAAGTAAGGGAATGGAAGGGAAAAACTCGGGTAAACTCAGGAAAATGTAAGTAAAGTAAAAGGAAATAATGGAAAAACCGAAGGGAAAGAGAATGGAGAGAGAGTGACTGGCAAGATAAGGAAGAGAAAATAGAAGGGAAAGAGAAAGAGGAAAAGGAAAGAGGAGGAAAGGGAAGAAAATGACAGGTAAAATAAAACAAAAGGAAGGAAAAAACAAAGAAAATGGAAAGTAAAGGAAAACTAGAGGGGAAAGGGAAGGGGAAAAGGATAAAAACTAGGAAGAGGAATGGGAAGGGAAGGAAGAAAAGGAAATGGAAAGGAGGAGGAAAATGCAAAGTAAAACAAAAGAAAAACAAGGCAAATGAAAAGTAAAGTAAAATGAAATAATGGAAAACAGACAGGAAAGAAAGGCAACGGGAAGTAAAAGTGGAACAGGAAGTGGAAAAATAAAGGAAAGAAGTCTCAGTGAGGTGGAAATGATGCCATTGTGCTCTGCTTTCTGCTGCAGCACAAGTCTGACTTACATCATGATCACACTGTGAATAAATGATGGCAGTGGCTCTGTAATCTAGTAAATATATGGTCCAGGCTCATGCCACAGCACAGAGGAAAAAAACCAACATACATGGCCATTTATCACGGGAGCCGATGCCAGGAGAAACAGGGCCGCTGCCATCAAAACCAAATTGCAGATCAGGGTGAGAGATCGATTCTGCCATTCAGTGGGACACTTTCTCCGCTAACTGTCAATCAACGTCACAGGGCTGACAAAAAACAGAGCTGCACTCCAGCGGACGGTAGTTAGCAACATCCCGAGACGACAGGAAAAATACCTGTCTGCATTTCAGGAAAATTTATATAATCACTACTTGGGCGACACATAAACTTCCAGAGCAATCTCACACACAATATCATTCTCACTGTGTATTTTGCTCTCGTTTGAAAGTGTGAAGCTAGAGGCTGAAGACACAGCTGAAGTGTGATGAGATCCACTGGGCTTTAGGAGCTCTTTGACTAGTGGATAACTTGTTCTGTGCCTATATAATGACCCAGCCATCAAGGGAAAAATAGGGAAAAAAATATGGAGATTTGAGAAAACAGTCTCACACTCACACACAGTGATGAAGCACATTTGGACACGGTTTGAGACCCATGTGCTCTTCAGAAGAAAAAGACGGCTCAGTGTCACACACAGACACATCAGTGTTAGCTTGTAAATCCCTCTTTGATGATCCAACATCTTTTTTTTAGAAACCCTGCTGTATCTGTATGTCTAGTTGTGTTAAGAGCCAAGTGTGATAAGAGGAACATATGAAAGCTGCATGTACTTAAATGTCAAAGCACTCAGATGTCAAAGACAAGAAGGTTATAGCATGATTAGAGCATTAAACTAAACTACTGCAAACATAAAGCACAGTGAAACTAAACTAAATAATGAAATATAAAGAAACTAAACTAAACAACAAACACACACCGCCCAATAAAACTAAACACAACATAACAAAATCAAACAAAAAAAAACATGGCGCAACGAAACATCACTAAACAGCAAAGTACAAAGAAACTAAACAATTCAGCGCAATGAACCCAAACTAAATCAAACTAACTAAACTAAAACAACACAGCACAATTACACCGAACTAAATAACAATACGATGAAATTAAACAATGCACCATAATTAAACTAAACAAAACTAAACACAGCACAATGAAACTGAACTAAACAACACAATGAAACTATACAAAACTAATCCAAAATAACTGAACTAAACAACAAAGTACAAGTAAACTAAATTACACAGGAAAATAACATTAAACAAAACTAAAACCAGACTAACTAAACTAAACAATACACCACAATGAATCTAAACAAAACAAAAAAAACACCACAACGAAACTTTACAAATAAACCAAACAACAATGAAACTAGACAAACTAATCCAAACTAAACTAAACATCAAAGCACAATGAAACTAAACAAAACTAAACCAACCAAACTAACTAAACAACACAGCACAATTAAACTAAACTACAACAGAGTGACACTAAACAACACAGCACAATGAAACTGAACTAAACTAAACCAAACTAAACACAGCACAATGAAACTTCACAAAAATAACAAAACTATGAAACTAGACAAAACTAATCCAAACCACCTAAACCAAACAACACAATGAAACAACTAAACAACAAAACAGCACACTGAAACTAAAACCTAAACCAAACACAGCACAATGAAAATGAACAAAATAAAAATAAAAAAATAAAGTAAATAATACCACACAATGAAACTAAACTAAACAACAAAACGGCACAATGAAACTAAGATTAAACTAAACATGGCAGACTAAAAGTAAAATAAAACTAAAACCAAAACACGGCACAATGAAACTAAACAGTATCACTGCAATTAGAAAAACAACAAACTACAGTAAAACAAAATACAAACACTATAAATCCTCTGGATTTTAGTGTGTTTGAACTGTGCTTAACAAAAAAACAAGCGTTGCTTTCACAGACAGCATCAACTACAGAGGAAGTGTTTGTCAAACTAAATAAGAGATTAAATGCAGAATCACGTACTGCAGTTCTCCTCGTCTGAATTGTCGTTGCAGTCGCTCTGCCCGTCACACCTCCAGTGGTCCGGTATGCAGTTGTTGTCCTTGCAGCGAAATTCATGCGGCCCACATGTCTTTTCATCTGCATACACAAACAAACAAAGCATTCATCTAAATGTCCTCATTAATATTTGTGTAAAACAAATAGCGATCCAGAGCTCTTAGATAAACTAAACTATAACAAGTTTAACTTTAAAAACTGTAATTTTTACACAATATTCAGACTTTAAAACACTCATTAAAATATTTAATAAAAAAAAAACAAGGATTTGGTAAAAAAGCATACCTTTTGTAGTTTGTTTTGCACATTAATATTTTACCAATAAATGTAAAATTTTTCCAGCAACCGCACCTGCCAGGATTGTTTTTTTTACCTTAAATTTAACACATTTTTTTCTTCACAGAATCCCACAAGGCTGAATCAAAGGCACAATGGTGTAAATCATATTTTCCTTGCTCTGAAATAATCAACTAATCCGAGCTGATTTGAGTACAGGAAATCTGAAATGCAATTTCCCCTCATCTGAATGTCGGCGACGACTAATCCAACTATCATGAGAGATGATGAGAACAGAATGCATGATTAATTGACATTCACAATGCTGTGTTTGAGTGCTAATTCCCCGACTTAAAATGACATTAAGAGAATTCTAATTTAGAAAGAACAAGGCTGGAATATTAAGATTTTTCCCTCAAATAGCCTCAGGGCTCAAATCACCTTCAAGTTGGAAGAAAGATTTTTGCTCATTAAAACTAAATAGAGAATATGAGTATGCTTTTACACTAAATTTGACATGCATAAAATAAGTAAACTTAACTGAATAGTCAGAATATTGGGAAAAAAAAAAAAATTTAATTTCACTAGTTCAAAGATTTATTAACACACACAAACAAACGCAGCAGGTATATTGAATGAATTCATTGTTTCAATGCATTAGTGTTAGTCTGTATGCTTTCAGTGAGCTACAGGCAGCGTTCTCGGCTAATTAGCTTTTGCCGACATGCTGCCAACATGAGGCAGATCATGGTAAATAACTCAAAATAAATAACTAGGATCATGCTGCGTTGTGAGAGGCCACATCCAACAAATAAGGAGCAGAGCTCAATGCGTCAGAGCGTGGCAGCATGCTGAATGTTTCATGAGAGCTCAATCCAATAATCCATTCTTCTGAAACAACGTTAATGTGGATCTTTAGTCGTGACGCGGCAAAACACATGGAAGCAGCGCTCGACCATTCAAAGCCAGAACAACTGATGAGAGTATTTGGTATTGTGCTGAGAACACAATGAAGAAGGAAATAAAATAACACTGCTCATAACAAAGTACCTCATTATTAACAATAAAAAAAAAATCTGAATTGGGACAATCATAACCACCCACTTCATGCTGCCTGTTTACAAAACCTTAATTATTTCTCAAAACAAACCAACTACAATAAACTATCACAAAGTACCTCAGTAATTTGAGAGAAGTGACTTAAAGATGGATATTACATTTTATTTGTATTATATTTTAGTATAAGTCAAAACTATTTAATTAATTCCATTTACTACCATTACAACTATTACTACTACTAATAATGCATTTAATAATATTTAGTAATTACGGTATTATAAATATTATTTTATAATAATGTAATATTTAAAGGAGTCATATTATGCTGCTAAAAAGAACATTATTTTGTGTATTTGGTGTGTAATGGAATGTGTTTATGCGGTTTAAGGTAAAAAAAACAACATTATTTTCCACATAATGTACATAATATTTTCTCCTCTATGCCCCGCCTTTCTAAAAAAACGCGTTGATTTTTACAAAGCTCATCAGTCTGAAAGGCAGGTTCGTGCTTTGATTGGCCAGCTATCCAGTGCGTTTTGATTGGCCGAATGCCTCAAGCGTGTTATGGAAATGTTACGCCCCTTGCCATATTTTGATGCCTTGTCCCGGCCGGAGCGACGAGACATAAACAATAAAACCCATTATAAACGAGGCATTTGTTGCATCCAGTGGGGACATAATAATGCATTATAATGACTTATACTGTCTTTTTACGCATTGCGTTGTGTTGCATCGCGCAGCATAAACATAAAACCATGTCTTCATCTGTGATCGGAGAAATGACAAACAACAAATGCTACTCTATACTGCTCAAAACTCGCGTTTGAATCTTCAGTGGCTAATTCTTTAAATATAAAAACGTACTTGCAGTCTGTGAGTCAGAACAGCTGGCATTGTAGTCTACTCTATCAGGATCAGGAAACAGTCCTCCATAAAATGCACTGGACACATCTGAATATTTGGGTTAAACTGTTCTGGAACAGGGTTGTAAATACAACTACACTGATTTCTAGTCGTGTTCTCTTTTGGAAGGTCAAACAAAGTAGTTTCGGTTTTCACAACGAAACAGTGTCACACACCGCGATCACACACTCCGCTTTGAGTGAGCGGAGGCCTAGAGTATGCAGAGGCCGGCTTGAGTGAGCGGAGGCCGGCTTGAGTGAGCAGAGGCAGGGGGGCTTGAGAACGGCGCAGCAGGCGAATTCGACGAAAGAGCGTCCGGCGGGCTTGCGGCAACCACATGTGACGACCCCGGGCTGGACTCCGCTTCGTCCACGGTGAAAGCCGATCCGGCGATCCACAGTGCAAAGTTGATGTATTTTCTCAGCGACCAGCATGGATCAGCTCCAGGCATGACGAAGCGGATATCGTCCACTTTTGGAAGGCCAAACAAAATAGTTTAGCTTTCACAACACAACACACAGCGTCTCCACGACATGGCGGCGGCGGTAATAATACTACAGCGAGAATAAAAGTTTCGGCTTTTTTCTTTGCGTGAACATTTGGGAAGTATTATGCAAATCTTCCCACATAGTGAAATAGACATGTGGGGGCGTGTTAGAACAAACCGCTTTAGGTAGGCGTGGTTAACCCTTAAATTTTATAAAGAATATCTCTTTAGATTTGAGACTTTAGTCTTTGCAAATTACAGATCTTCTTTATGCACCAAGAGCTTGTAACACTCCAAAGAAAAAAAAGAAAAATTGAAATCGCAGCATATAATTGATATATTTTATGATTTAAAAATAATATTACAAATGTAATTTATTTTAAATTAGCCTACTATCACGAAATGTAATGGCTATAACTGATCATTCAATAATTTTATATTATTTTGTCTTTATAGATTGATTCAGGTAATTAATAGTGGTGCGTGATTAAGCTTTTTTCTGGATCTTGCCACATGAAAGAAGAGTTTTTAAGTTGAAGATGTGACAATTCCAAATGAAATAAAATGAAAAATCTGCCTCAAGACCCCAGCGTTCTAGTCCAGTCCACTGCATTCAGTCTATTAATTTTCCAATGTCCATTTCTATTAAAAGTTCTAGTCCCCTTTTCATCTCAGTCAAGCTGTCAATACACTGTATCAGTGTCTTCCTTGTATCTTGTGCACTAGTGGATGCGTTTCATCTTAGTATCTCTTAGGAAAAGCCCCACTTCCAAAGAGATGTGAGCAAGTTATTGATTTTTTTGAAGATGAAGCTCCACTCCGCTGATGGACATTCAGAAAGATATTTAGGGTTAAAAATCAATACAGTATTATGCTGGGTAAATGTGAATATTCCATTATATCCTCTCAATGAGGTAAAGTGCATGATTGTGTTGTGAATCTAGGGAAATCCAATACATCCTGCAAAATAACAATATCGTCCAAGACCGTACACTATTCCAGAGACAGAAAAATAGAGACAGAAAAATACCTCATTGAGAACTAAAGCTTTTTCAGACTTTAAGAACATCATAATCCTCACACTTTTTTCCAATATTTAGCCATTTTTTATATTATTATTATTAGTAGTAGTAGTAGTAGTAGCAGTAGTATAAAAATATATAACTAAAATACAATTATGCTATAACCAAATAAGAAAACAAATAAATATTATAATATATCTTATATAAACTAAACATTTACCAATTAGTCATAAAAATATGGAATATTATGGATTGAAATACTAATCAATAGTATAATATATTAACGAACAGTTTAATAATTAAAAATAATTTTGAAAACTTTATGTTATTACTACTACTGCTACTACTACTGATGATGATAATAATAAACAATGCTAAATAATCAAACAAACATTGGAATTACTAATATTTATACTAAATTTAATGATGCAATATTTTATATAATGAGTGGATACTTGTAAATACTAATTCAAATATAAAAAAATATATATCAAAAGTTCACTCCTTTTATAATTAGGATACACAAATGCAATGGCAATATGTAATCATTTCTGAGACTTAAGAACAGAATAAACCACCCACTTCTGTCCGATACTGGACTAAATACATTGTACAATATTAAAAATAAGTATTATTATCAATATTTATATAAAATAATTAAAATAATCAATTAATAATCTTAATAAAAACAACTTAAAGAATATTTAGATATAATATTAAAAAAAAAAAAGTTAAAACAAAACAAACCTAAATCTTTTGCCTCTGTTAGAATTGCATGGGTTTGAATTTTCTGAATAAATCTGAATTAATTACTAATTACTCAATTTAAATATGTTTATTGTAAGTCATGACAGGTCAGGAAAAGTTTAATTGTATTATACTAGACAAGTTTGCACTCAACTTAAAAGTATATTTCCGTGACTAGAAAAGCTTCAGTATGTTTTGAAGAACACTACTTCAGTGAAAAACTTTCTCCAAAGTCCCAAACGGCAAAATTATGTCAAACTTCAGCTTACTTACTTCCTGCAATGCAATAAACTTTCCCTGTAATGAAAGCCAGTGGGTTAGTTGCTCCCTTGTAGAGGTGGACGGTAACTGAGATTCGGTGCTGAGCAAAAATAGACAGCATTTATGAAAACTATTTTGTTTTATTATGTTGGATGGATCGATATCAAATAAAAAACTATTTACAAGACAATTTGTTACTGCGATGCCACCTAATGTACTTGACAGCCATTACAAGCTGCAGAGAGAAACTTGACAAGCAATAATGTGGAGCGGCCTTCAAAGTGCTAAATGACACTGGCAAATAGGACACACAGAGGAAGTCTTTTTGTTGAAGAGGTGAGGGCTTTGTGGCCCTATTTTAACCCAGGGTCTAAAAGGGTTGGTCCCTATTCTCTTGATGAGTAATGGGTGTGTTTTGGGTATAACGAGCAATAAACCAAGCAGAGTCTCATCTCCCATTCCCTTTTAGAGCCAGTTGCTCACGCCATGGCGGGTTCGCTATTTACATGGCGGAATTTAATTTGTCATTTTTAAAAATTATTGTGTGCTGTTGCGTGTAATAAGCAAAGTGTTCGCACAGTGTGCACCCGCCTATAGGTGCATATTACTAACGCGCTCTTTAAATAACAAAGAAAAATATTGCGCGAGACTTTAGACCAGGTTTTTGTTGGTCAAAGGCGCAGTCTATTTCAGTTGCCTCAAAATAGCAATGCGCCAGCAATGCGCATGAACACACATCGTTTTCAGACCAGCACGCCCATGGGCGCACAAATGGGCGCAAATGCATTTGCCATTTAAACAACGTGGTGCAGGACGTGAAAATGATTATTACGTCAGGCTGAAACTAGCAGAAAACACTTGCATCGCGCCTGGCATGTATGATAGGGCCCTTAAAGACTAAAGTCAACACTAAACCATCTTGAGTATGTCAGTTGTATAATATAAAGTCCTTCGTAGCGCTACAGCCTTTTCGACCCACAAAACGCATCAAATCCAGAATACAAGCAAACAATTCTGAAAATGTATTTCATTTAAACCTTAAAATGACAAATTATATTAAAATGTGTACTTTGGAAAGGAAGAAAAGTGTTACAATCTTAAAATATATTTTGAATATAATAATGGTTGATAAAGTAGCAATATAATTGTAATATAATTTCACATTTTGAAATACATGTATTCATAATTTATTCATTATCCATTATTAAAAAATACAAAAGTACAATTATTACATTATATTAATTATTATACGTTTTAAAGTATCACATAATGAGCTTAACAACATGCATCATGTTAAAGTTGATAGTTAAATAAGTAAGAAGCCACAATGAGCAACTTCTAAACAATAATCACTTCCTCTGGAATAGTCCTCGATAGTTGCATGTTGTCTACAAGCCAAAGCAGCTGCTTTACAAGACACATGGAACAGTGCATGGTTAAAACAGAGAAAAAACTGAATCTGCATAATTATAGTGCACTAAATCATCCATTTTGGGCCCAATGGAGAAGACCAATTGGTTAGCTGCTCATAAAGCAAACACAATGCAACCTGACAACGCTCGCCCTGAGAAAACGTTAGAGCTCGGGTGAGCGGTTTTCAGCGAAACGTCTCTTAGCTCGCTAGCACATCCTCAAAACCCCAAGATTACAGTAGGAACTCCAAGTCGTCGGTTATGAAAGATCTTTATTCATCTGCGTCAGTCCTCTGGGCAAACAGTCGGTGCAAAATTAAAGCAAATGGAATGTTTTAGGAGCTCAGACCAACAGAAATTTCTCACGCTGAATTTTAAGGAGGATATTTATATTTTATGGTGATGACGAGCATGAGGTAATGCGTGGCGACGGCGAGCGACTCACCGCAATTGGCCTCGTCCGAGCCGTCGGCGCAGTCGGGGTCCTCGTCACACACCCACAGCTTGGAGATGCAGTGCATTGTGGTCTTGCATTGAAACTGGGACGGCGAGCAAGTGTTCTCGGCTGGAGACGTGGAGAGAAGGAGATCATGTGATCAAAACCTTGAGATGAAAAGTTCAGTTGACAAATTTAACTTGAAATTTAAACTTTTTAAACTAACTTTTTCCGCAGACTAACCTTTTCAGATTTTAGAGCTACTTTAGGAATCCAACAGTTTGTCGAGGCTTTTTTCTACTGCGACACTTTTTGAAAGAGCAGCACCATAAAGAATCATTAACAGACTGCAGATAACTGTGCTTTGATCTTCCCACAAACCCTCAGAAATAAGGAAATAACAGGAACGTTGCTCGCAGCAGGCGATCTGAGGTCCGACAGTGATTGCCTTGCAACTGATTGTATATAAGGAGGTAAATTTGCACACAAGCATTGCTTTGATGGCTGTATCAGTGGCGCTTTAAATGAGATTAATTAAAAGGCAACATTTCTAATTTCTTCACACATTCAGTATATATCTTGAAAATATTTACATGTATTTACATGTATATATTTATATTCATATAATTTTTATTATATATAAATATATTTAATATATAAACAATATATTTTTCTTAAATATATACATGCATGCATGTGTATTTATATATACATAATACATATACACAGTACACACACACACATATGATGTACAAAAAACTTATTTTGGATGCGATTAAATCATGATTAATCATTGCCCACACTACTTTTTACAATATATGCTGTTTTACCGGGATTTTGTGGTCAAATACACTAAATGCAGCCTTGGTGAGCATAAACACACACACAAAAATATTGGATATCGACTGATGTGGATATAGTTATTATGTTAATTTTATATATATATATATAATATTAATATCTATATATTATATAAAATAATAAAAGGATATTTAACTGAATTTTAATGTAAGCAACAAAATAATGTATACTGTAGTCTAATATATTACAGATATACAATTTACCTACAATTTACAGTTTAATTAATGTGTGTCTTTTTAAGGGAGTGGGCTGTTTTGAAAATATGATATTATTGTCAAATAATAATTTTGTAGTCTTTATCCATAATACACCATACTGTGTAGTTTATTTTACTTTTGAATTTGAGTTTAAGTTATGGCTAATACAAATTCCTGGATAACTTTTTTTAGGTCCACCTGGATTCATTTCTAAACATTTTATGCTTCCTCTAAGCATGATTAATTCATGATAAAACAATTAAAACAAGAATGTACCCTGGTGGTCTGACCGTTGCGTGCTAAGCTAAGCCTAGACCCGAGATTCCCGGTGGTGAAGCAGCAATCCTGACCCACAGCGCTCTTCCTCCTTTGGGGGGGAGGTCTAAAGCCGGCCACTAATGCCATGCTCCATATGCGATTATCCCTGTTAAACCCTCCCTCTGTTTGGCTAATCAGTGCCCAGGGCTGAGCTCAGCTCCCCTGGAGCCGTCAGACCCCCTCAAAAGCCTCTTAGAGTTCTGGGGACCCTCTGGGTTCCGTCCCATCCAACGCTGTTAATGATTTTCCTTGATTTTTCTTTCTTTCTTTCTGATTCTCTCTCGGAGAAGACAGAAAGCTTATTTTCTTCGCTCTCCCATAAGGGCGTACCAGAACCGGGCATCTTATCAAAACCCAGCCAGATACTCGACTCTGGGGAGGAGTGAGAAATTAGGCTCCTGCTGTGGCTACAAATGGAGGATTCAGATCTGAGCGAGAGCATTAGCTTCTGCCAGTCTCCTCCTTCTGTACCGCCACCTAAAATAAGACTTGCATTTGGACTAGAATTCAAATCCCCGTCGCCACAAAGTAATGATTACTCCAGCCTGACTTCTGAAGGTGACACAAGACGGCTTCTTTGCTTCCTGGTTAGCGAGTCTACCTCGCTTTCTTTTTTTCTCATTTCACTCCTTTCTTCTCGCTGTCGGGTGTCCTAAATTCCCCTAAAGCAATTCCTTCGAAAGCGCTCTGCAGCCGAGGAATGAGAAAACTAAACAAAACTTTCGGGAATGTTTACCAGGCTCCTCGCTTGGCACTTTTCTCATCAACCGATTCAAAGTTCTCAAACATTTTGTTGAATCTGTCTGTGTTTGACCTTCGTGAGCCAATAAACACATTCATAAAGGAGGAGATTTAAATCTATTTCCGACCTCTTTTGCTCTCATTTTGGGTGCTTTTCCTCTCCTGATGGGAAATCTAGCTCAACAGAATTCTTTAAGGAACGATGAAAACGAATCAGTGTCATCTATGTCAAATCTGAGAGAGAGAAAAAATGAGTCCTAGTGTCTCTTACGGCAATCGGTTTCATCTTCACCATCTCCGCAGTCATCTTGTCCGTTACAGCGCAGGTTTATAGGGATGCACTTCTGCCGGTTAGTGCACTTAAACTGGCCAGACAGGCAGATATATGAGTCTGAAAACAAATGCAAACAAGGATATCACTGTATGATACATCATACTGCATTACGCTTGGTCTCCATTTATCCATCTATCAATCTATAATTACCACAGTTGGCTTCATCCGAGTTGTCTCCGCAGTCATTCTCTCCATCACAGATGAAGGGAGGGAGGGCACACAAACCCGTTCCGCACTGGAACCTTCCGGGCTGGCATTTAAACGCCGCTGTAAGCAGAAGAAAGAACAACTGTATGAACGAATAAACGAAAAAAAGAAGAAAGAAAGAAAGAGAGAGAGAGGGAGAGGAGAGGAGAGAAAGAAAGAAAGAAAGAAAGAAAGAAAGAAAGAAAGAAAAGAAAGAAAGAACGAACAAGTAAATAAAAACAACAGAAGAAATAAAACAAATAAATAAAAGAAACAGACAAAACAGAATGAACAAACAAAAAGAGGAAAGAAGAAAGAAAGAAAATAAATGAAAAACAGACAGAAAGGTTCAAAGACAGACAGATTAAACTAATGGAAAAGGATAGAACAAAGAACGAATTAAGAACAAGGAAATCAGCAAATGAAAGAAAGACAGATAAATGTATAAGAAATACAAGGATATACAAAGATACAAAAAATAAAGAAAATGTAAGACAGACAGAAAGACAAACAAAATGAGCAAATAATAAAGAAAGAAATAAAGAAAGAAAAGAAGAAAAAAATCTAATAAGGACAAACAAAGATTCAAAGGTAAACAGACAATACACAAGAAAATGCAGAAATGAAAGAAGAATGATTGAGTGAATGAACAAGTAAATAAACAAATGAAAGAGAAATGATTGAAAGACATACAGAATAAACAAACAAGGACAAATAAACAAAAATGAAGAGAAAAAAATAAAGATAGCAAGACAATAAATGAACAAACAAACAGAACAAAGTAATAACAAAGAACAAGTGAGTGAGTAAATGAGCAATTGTTCAGCTAAATGAGCAAACAATCAAAATAAAGACAGAAGAGTTGAAAGACAGAGATAAAACAAAACACAGGCAGAAAGTCAGACAGACATATTGAACAGAAAGAAAGAGCATACTATAGAAAGGTGCCTTTCTTTTTTTCCTGGAGTTTAACACAAATGTCTTTTGTTCGCTGTCAGCTTTGGCTCTATAGCATCTCAAAGTGCGATAAACTGCTAGTCGAGATGACAAATACTTCACAAAACCTGATCCATTTCTGCAGCTCCTTGCAGTGAATTAGACAATTCACCTCTCAATCAAGCAAGTGATAGCACATTACAAATGACCCATTCAAAGAAATACTTGAATATAAACTTGATGACAGACAAATCTTTATTCAAAAATAATCGCTCCATGAACCGGCGAGCAAAATTACAGGAATAAGTTGTCACAAAAAGATTTTCCTGTGCACAACTCATAGAATAAATAGCTCAAGTGTCTAAAGAATGTATTTCTTTCAGTTGAGCTTAAAGAAATCGTAATTGATCATGGAGTCATTTAAAGACACTCAAAGTGCACAAGTGGAATATATATTGAAGTGAATTATCAGGACCAAATCTCTTAACCTAGGGAGCTTTCTTTCTGTCTACTGCAAACAAAGACACAAATCAGAAGGGATTCCAACAGAGTTTGATGTTAGCATGTTGCAAAGCTAATAGCACAACAACTCTAAATTCTTAAAACTCTAAAAATCTCAATTCAATTATTTTTGTACATTGCATTCTGTAATGGATACATTCAATGCTGCCTTCCAATTTGGCCAAACAAGATATCGTAAAAGTCATCTCACCTATGATCCCTTCTCTCTAGGTAGGCAGCTTACTAGATTTTGAGCCCTATAGACACTACAAGGCACTACAATGATGTACTTTTCACCAGCTTAACCAGTTTGGCTGACTTCCACCATGTTAGGTTACTTACGGCAATCTGCCGGCTCGTCGGATCCATCTCCGCAGTCGTCCACGGTGTCGCATTTCCACCAGAAGGGAATACACTCATCCGTACCACAGCGGAACTACACACACAGAGAAACAACCTCTTGAACAACTATTTATCGAGTAGCACACTGGATATAATTGGTAGTTGAAAGTGGTGCCATGAGTAGTTGAGCTACAGCGAAACCCTTATTCTGGCTCCTGAGGTAATTATAAAGTCACACCTGACTGGCGGTGCAGTTAGACAGACAGGTTTTGTTGTCGTTCGCCAGGTAGAAGTGCGTAGGGCAAGCGCACTTGTATCCCCCACCAGGGGAAAGAAGGCATAGGTGACTGCATCCTCCATTAGTCACCTGACACTGATGCTTTGGCACTGAGGACAAACAGCAAACAATAAAAAACAAGCCCGAAACAACATGACTCTAGCACAAAAAGTAATCTGAAGACGTCTCCAAGCTGACAAGAGCTTCTCGCCGTAATACCGTCAGGCTGTCGGAGCGGATGGTAGACTTTAATGTCTCGAATAGTTTGCCAGGAGCTGAGAAGTTCTGTATGTTGGCCGCCGGATGTCTTGTGCGAGCGACTGAGGGTTTTCGACTTCTGGTCGCACCAGTAGATGAAGTCCTCAAACAGTGCGAGACCCGTTACACCACCTATGTCCTTGATTGGGACTAGAAATTGGGATTGAGAGGTCTTATTGAGGACAATTCAAAACACGACGAGATAACATTCGAGACAAGGCGAAACTTACCTTTGTGTATTTTTGTACCATCCATATTTGAAAATAAGATATGGTTCTCGTCGGCCCAGTAGATCCTTTTGTTGATGTGGTCAATGGTCAAGGCTGAGGGAGAATGCATTTCTGTATCGATTATGACACGTGGCTTGCTGCCGTCCATGCCGATCCGTCCAATTTGGGGCTGCTCGCAACAGTCGATCCAGAAAACAAATCTAAGGCACCATGGGAATAAATGGCTTTAAATGGTGCAGTGCTTCTTACAAGTTTACTCAAAAGCAATGCGTTCTGGGATTGCGAACAATAGGCAATAATAAGCATCATTTACCCCATGAGAGTGTCGAGAGCCAGAGCGGTTGGATTTCTCAAGCCAGTCCTCAGCAGTACAGTCGGGTAGAGTCCATTAGCTTTCGCCACCTCGAGGGTCTTTCTCTCGCCGTCACACCAGTACAAGTTCTTGCCGATCCAGTCCACAGAGAGAGCACTGGGGACCGACGTCCTGTGAACCACCTGAGAAAACAGCAGTCAAGTACAGTCGATCTCTTTTGGCCGGTTATTCACACGGATTTATCCACAGCCAGTACCGCAGGGAACAAATGCTTCCTAGCAGAAAAGTTCATAATGGCGAGTGTGAGATACAGCTGTGCACTTGCTGGTAGAGTCATACAAAAGTAAGGCTTTATTGTTTCTGCCAACAGTTATTGTCACGACAGGAATTTAAATGCTATTTTTTAACCAGAAACAAACAGAAATATGTTCATGTAAACTTAACTGGTGGTTTGCAGGTCCACAAAAATAGCTAGCATAGCATTTTTCCAGCAAGTTTTCACTGCAAAAACTCAAACTACAACAACAAAAACATTCAACTACAGTCAAACTACAGCAACAACGCTCAACAACTAGTAAACATAGGATAAAGTTGGGTGTGAAGAGGCTTTCTTTCTTTGCAGTGATATGTTCAAGGCTATGATAATCTCTAGATGTGTAGTTCTATTAGCAACCTATAAACTCTCGACTATAAATTAAGAATTGGGGTCCTAAAACCAAGAGAACGGTGAGCTAGACTTTAAATTATTATTGCTAATTATCAGCGGGTTACATAACCGCTCATTATACACAAATGGCAAGAAAAGTTCCCAAAAGAAGTAGTTTTAAAAAAGGCACTTTACAACATTTCACTGCTCATTCTGATCACAGAAACTGCCTGTTTGGCATAAACAATACTCTTTCCAGCTGGCGGATAATCCAGTGCTTTTAATCATTTTCGCTCTTGGTTGCTGGTGCCCCCTGCCTAGCGCTTTAAGAGTAAGAGTAACATTCTGCAAACTGATGAACATTAAAGACATTTTGCTTCAGACTGGGCCGTACCATCAGCACTAATTAAAACTAGCCTAGCCATGATGAATTTCGACATCTTCACAGGTTTTCTAGATGCTGTGCTCACCGGGGAAAGTAGCATCTTCAGTTAAATGGTAAAGAACCACAGGGTGGGGATACACCACGGGGTGAAAGTGTAAAAAAAATAGGAACTGGGCAAGCAAATCAATAGCAACAAAATGTGGCAAATTCAATTACTAAGTCAGTTAAAGTCAAAATAACTCATTGCACGCAAAACATACACAAAGTGCACACATTTTGATTTGTGCCGAATAGGGGAGGTGCATGAGCCTACATTTATTTCTATAGTGCATTTTCCAAATTTTGCTTTAAATAAACTAATTTAGGCTTGTTGTTTACAATAATAAATGTCACTATAATTGATGCTTGTTTTACTACTTATATTTTGCATTCCTGTTCTGAATACAGTTCAATGTAAAGGTTTTGTTGTAAAGTGAAAGATATTACAATACATGTTTATACTCTTTATTATGTTAGTAAACATTTTATTTACTGGTATTTTACATTATTTTTGACTGTAAAAAAATATATAACGCTACATATCTATGCTTCTTTTACTCTTAACAATGCAATCTAAACCAGGAAATTTGAAAACTAAGGAATGCAAAACAGGTAATGCTGCACACATGCCCAAACAATGAGTTGCATGGCACAATTCGCGATAATTTACATAATATACATTTATGCTTAATTAACATAAAAAGGATGTGTGATTGCGTAGAAAAAATTGTCAACGACCCTAAAATACTCACAACACTGAGATCAAACTGATCTTGTGGGAAAAAATATTTAAATAAATTGCGTTTCCAGATTGCCCCCAATGGTCGAAAGTGGTACTGCTACTACAGTACTTTCATGCGAAGTGACAGGCACATCATACTGAATATTCATAACGCCTGTGAAACAGTGATAAAAACCACAACACTTCAAATCTCTCTAGACGTCTCGGGCGAATCTGGCTCATTTGCAATCATTCAAAGCATTTAACAAGAGCATTTTTACCTTTACCACATTTTTAACTTCCTTCCCTTTACAGAAGCTCTACCTCTCCCTCTCTCTCTTTTCTCTGTACTATAGCACACTACCATAAATCAGTTCAAGATACAGAGTTCAATCAAGTTTAATGAGCCATTATGGCTCGATATTAAACATAACGAGCTCTGGCGGCCCAGCAGGGCAAGGCTGGCACACTATGCCCGTTTTCCGCCCCGAGTAATATACACAAGGGCATTGATGGAGAGGAGTATGAAGACAGACAGCCTCACACACACACTGCGTGGTCTATCATTTCAACCCCAGCTCATTTCATACCAGAAATACCAATTATTCTCAGAATAAAAGCTTTTATTATTTGTTGGAGTGATGTAACTATGTCAGCTTTCCCCCATTGGAATCCATCAATTACGCAATAAAAATTGCCCCTGTACAGAGGTGACGTGAATCAAATTTACCCAGGGGCAGAGGGTATTTGCATATGTCAATCTGGGCATTTCAAGAGTAATTCAACGTAAACACACACACAAACACACTCGCAAATGTACCTTGAGGTCACTTCCATTCAGGCGCATTCTGTTTATTCTGCGTCCGCTGGGCCTGCTAGTGTCAATCCAATAGATCAACTCCTTCCTGTAGTCAAAGTCTAGAGAGATGACATTACTGAGTCCCTGCAGAGAAAAAGACAAAGAGAGAGAGAGACAGGCAAACGTGAGATTGACAGATGAGCTTTTAAAAGGAAAGGAAAGTCAGAGGATTTTTTTTAAACAGTGGATAAATTCTCATTTTTCACTTTACCTGAAAAATAATATTTCTAATATCGAGATCTATTAGACCAATCGTTTCTAACACAAACTAAAAGGTTTTGGCGCAGATTTTTTTTTGTTATCCATACTTAATATAATATAACTATTATGTATTCTATTAGTTAACACTTTACGAAACAATTGAAAGTTTCTTCAGAAGAAAAAAGTGATGAAAGTACTAAAATTACTAAAACTGAAATACAAGTATATTACATTATATATAACTATAAACTATATTCAACACTTTTAAATATTTCCACTTTTTCCCTTTTCTTTCCACCAGTTTTTACTAAAAAAAACTTTAAAGTATTAAATTATTTCAACCTTAAGTCATTTATTACTCAATTCAAATAAAAAAAATAATAAAAGTTTCTTTGTTTGGAGCAAATTATTCTTAGGTTTTTCAAATTATTTTACTTCTATTTCAGTACATGTAAATGTATTTTTATCATTATCGGTTTGCATGCTTATTTCTAATATAATGCTATTGATAAAGATAAGAAAACAAACAAACAAAAAGTATAAAGAGGACAGGATTGTGGCCAGAATTTGTTGCGAGCCAGATTCGAACTTCCTTTGCCACCATGAGTATTTATCTGATAGTCCAAATCTTCAGCAGCTATCAACCATTAATGAAAGTGAATACTTTGGTATTTTCAAATCAATTCAAACCATTTAATTTAAGCAAATGGAAGAATTTGGATGGTATGAGCATGAGTCCAAAAAAAATAATAATGAAAAAAAAAAGCCAAACATCAAAACATGCATCTTTTATAGTCCATGCCGACTCATTACAGCATCTTCCCACCGCTTTCTCAATACCCTTCTAATTTGCTTTGTTATTTTCACTACGTTCGGTTCGAAATAAGAGCGAGACTTTCTCCGTCTGACAGAAACTTCCCATCATGCACTGCTAGGCCCATAGCCAATCACTTTCTCAGTAGGGGTCTTTCACATTCTCCCGTCTCTCTCTCTCTGTCGTTCTGTCTCGTTCACTCAAACCCCTCGCCGCGTTCAGATCTAATTTGCTGGACCAGACCTTTTAAATCAAACTGATGGAGTTCCGGACTGATGAATCAACCCAAGCGTGCGTTTTTAACTGCTCCTTCGATGGCAAGCCGCTCAATCTCTTCACACACGGGCCGTGAGAGACTTTCTCATCCGACGGTCCCTTCAGAGCCAAATCGGTCATGGTTCCTTTCGCATTTACAAGCAGCTTCATACTGATGTAAAGACCATAACTGATGTTTTCATTAATAACGACAACTAATGATATATTTACCAGTTGAGAATGATTAAAGGAGCCATAACTTACACATCATCATTTTCAATACTAAGTGGAAAACAGTTGCGATTCCAGTCACAATATGACCTTTTCCGTGTGCAGATAATCCCGGACGTCGATATTCACGTCAATCAAGTGTCTAAAATGCTGTTTCAAGCTCAATTTGAGCTTGGGAATTTCTATAAAGCATCACAGGTGGCTGATGATACTGCAGTTTCCTCTGAGCTTTTGGATGTTGTGTCTATATTAAGCGCCATATGCTGTGATCATGTGTGTTTTTATGAAAGAAATAAGTAGGAAATGACATGCGAATATGGAGGAAACACTAAATAGTTTGAGCTAAACAGGATGGCATCTGTGAGCACAAAAATTACAATAATGGTTATAAAAAGAGATTTTTAACAACTGTATAAGTAAAATTGTATGTTTTAGAGAGCTTTATCCATCATACCTGTTTTAGAAGAGTGTAGTTTGATCCATCCAGACTGATCTTTCGGATTTCATGATGGTCAGCAAGAATAAGAAAAGGCTCCTCCACTGGAAAAGAAAAAAAAAGTATTTAAACATTTTATATTTGATTTAATGCATGAAAAATGTATTTATATATGTTATTATACTTTTATCATATTTTTATTTTTTAATTATGCATAACCCATTCCCCTTTCGTATATTTTATTGTGGTTTTAGAGAAAATGTTTATTTTGTAATTGTATTTCATATAAGAAACATTTTCCCCACATTTAAACACAATAAATGTATATATAATATTAATAATAGATACATATAATATTATTTTTATATACTAAATATTCCGCAAAACCCTGTCTTTATCCTTGGACCTTAAGGTGAATAATAACTACTTGATAATTTATATGGATTAAGCCAAAGACTTAATAATGTGTTTGTTGCGCTATGGATTATTCGGATGCGAGAACCGAACGGCACTTCGGTGTGATGCTTGAAATCGATTTCCTTCCTGTGAGCTGACACCACTCGAATATCCACTTCCTGTCAAACTGGGACTTTAGACGTATCATACGCACAACAGAGCTTTATTACTGGTCTGTGCGGTAGGCCATGTCTTTTGAAGGAGACCGTTACCAAACCGTATTGGTGGTGTACCGGGTGGGTTTTCAAGGTACCTTGATATATACGAACTAACTAACTGATATCTGGTAATTTTTAAAGTATTCTTTGAACGAATGCTTAGGTTACTATGGAAACGTCCCATTTTCATGGGGGTTTTACAAGACAATAAAATAATGCGGTCTTTCGGTGGTCAATTCAATGGCGTGGGCAGTTGGTAATACATATAGTATATTTTAAATATATATGTTCATATGAATTATGCGCTTCTGGAATGTAAAAATGACTAATGTAACAGGGTGAAAGTTTTGGGTTTTCAGATTAAAAGTGCCAAACGGCTATAAAAAAACTAAAATCTGCTCATCATACATAATTTTTTTCAATATCAATTGTTCACTATTAACATAATATCTGTTGAACAGGGTTACATTTGACCTGCACTTTAAAAGGCTTAAAGCTACAAACTGATTATTCTTTAGACAAAACATGTTTAAAACATTAAAATACTTTACATATTTTATCATGTTTGATTATATTCCTAAACATCATTTTTTGTTTTATACTAACAAACCTAGCTTTCTAGTTTTCTATTCTATCTACTTGTTTTCTTTGTGTGTGTGTGTGCATATATGTGTGCTTAGAAGATATAGATATATATATATATATGATATATATATATATATATCTTATATATATATATATATATTATATTATACCCTCTCAACTGTACTGCGTGTAGCTACCCGAGATTTGTCAATTGCACTTATAGATTGTTGCTGTTTTGTTATTTCGCCGAGATTTCTTATTGTCCCCTCATTTTGTAAGTCGCTGTGTGGATACAGTTGGTCTGCTAAATGACAATGTACATATCAATTGTCACTATACATCTTAGGTAACGGGGTTTCAATATTTTAAGACCTAACAAGATTGCGTACAACTTTAAGACTGCTTTCTTTAGACAAAGCTTTTTAAAACCTTAAACCTATTTTAAATACTATACTAATTCTGTGTCCATTTATGATTTATATTTTTCTTAAAATAATTAGCGATTGTTTCTTAAACATTTTCAGTACATGGTTTGAATTTTAGATGCTAAAAGTCCTCATAAGAATTAGGATAACTAGCTTGTCTTTGATGGAGTGTTGCTTTGTTGAAGAATTAGGTCATTACTTAAAATATTAGTTTTACATTATTTATAGATACTACAGTTTAATGCGAAAATGGACAATATATATATATACTAAAGAATTTTTTTAATATAGTTATACCTATATTATATATATTAGATCTAGTGGTCAATGTTGGCACAGTCTTCTTAATAGCAGTCCAACTGCAATGGAAACGAACAGAATAAAATAAATTCTGTCTTAACCATATACCCTATTTGTACGAACGATCATATGGTCCGTTTCCCGAGCCAACATAGTATCCATGTACCCAGTAAATGCAATCCATGCGTGGTGGTCTTCGGCAGATTTTATTAGCAGCTTCTTTGCATGTCAGCAGTGTTTGCGAGCGTACACTAAACGAGTGAATAAAAACGTCTTTCTTTTATACAGTAAATAACTGCAGGCAGATGCCATATGTCACACCTGGATCTTCTCTTAGCCAATCAGAGCTCATCTCCAGCTGACGAACTAATTGTCTTCAACCTCCTGTTGCTTTCCTCTAAATATAAGTCACATCAAGGCTCAGTATGAGTGTTCTTGCCTGTGTGTGGTGTTTCTGGGCAAGTGTGATAGCAATGTCATTGTGAGGGTCCACAGGAGCTCATTCAAACCTCAGCCACTGAACAGAGCAGAGTACCTGAGAGAGACCTGCAGCTGTGCGGGTTACTGGCGGGACGCTGATACCCGTCGGCACACAGGCAGTGAAAAGACCCGTAGGTGTTGATGCACTGGTGACTGCAGGGAAAGTTTTCGGAACATTCGTCCAAGTCAATGCAAGTCCTGCCGTCGTTTTTCAGATGAAACCCCGGCCAGCACGAACACTAGAGAAGAAAGTACAAAACAAAGATCTGTGTGTGAATCTCGCAGAAATCTGCCAAGAACATGTATGGGTTATTTCACCACAAAATTAAAATAAATTAATATGTAACTATATATACCTTTTTATGTTTGTTCAATATATTTCATAACGTATTTATTATATTCAGTTATGTTTATATTTTAACCTAGTCCTGGTTATAAATCGATCGGGTAAATATTATACCCAAGCATTGCCTCAATAATCCCCACAATAATTACATGATCAGTGTTATAATAATATCATATAAAAAAATAAGGTTTATCTAGCTTTATAAATGTCCACGGCATTCAAAAATAAATCATAAAATAATTATTTTATTATAATATATACTATAATTATAAAATTATATTTTTATTATAAATATAATCTATGATAATAAAACATGTTATTTTAAAATATTATAATCAAAACAAAACCTAACAAATACATTAATGACCATTAACGGACTTATGCATTGCCATTTATTTATTTTGTTGTAAATAAATAATCTAATATTATAATATAATATAATATAATATAATACTGAAATATGCAATGCAAAAAGCCTATGGTGCTAAAGAATAGCATAATTAAATGTTCTTAATTTATTTCATATAATAATATTTATAACTAATTCATACTTTTCGATCATTTCTTAACACATTTTATTTAATCAAATCTTGGCTGAATGTCACTATAGGAAGGGCAACACAAACGTACAATATACATAATGGAATGCACTATAAATGTTATCATACAAACATGTATTAATATTATCTTAATTATACTTATATTACCAACCAATAAATTGCATGCAAAGTTTAAGGTCTTAATGTAGAAAATTGTTTTGTTTTTGTTACAATAACGGTTTTATTTCGGAACTGTTTTAATATTTAGCAATTTCTTATCAATCTGTCTATTTACTTTTAGTGAAATTACCCTGGCAAATGTCTCTACAGTTCACTTAATACTATGAAGCTAATGGACTGAGTGAGCATGAATAAAACAAATGTTTACACCGTTTCTGACATTAGTTTAGTCAGTCATGAAAACTATGCTTTAGGATTTTAATTGCGCGGTACACAGAGCTAAAACAACAAGAACCAAAGTTCTCGTAGTCTGTAGCTGGCCGTGTCTTTGCTGTTGTTTTTAAAAAGTCAGTGTGGCTGTCAACGGACCGCCCAGTATCGGAGACTCTGCCAATGAAGCTGTTCGTCTGCCCACTCTCTCTGTGTGGTTTAGTGTGTTTGTGTGTGCCATTCTCCCATAACAAACACACTCTGTTTGGTGTGCAGTCCTGCCGTACATGTCATTCCCCTGCTGGTCACTATGTTTCCCCGATATTGTCGAGCAGCTACACCGCTAATAGGTTTAGTGAAGATTTGTTTTGAAAACAAAACATTTCTTTCTTTGGTAGAGGCGTAAGGTTCATGTGGGGATGTCCTTAGTGTGGATGGACTTTAGTTGAACCAGACGTAATTCGGAAAACGAAACATGTGAAAACGTGAAAAGTCGTTCGTACCACACCATTGAGCCCCGTAGGTCCTTGACAGTCCTGGGTACAGACCGCTGACTTCTTCGTTTCAACCTCTTTACGTGGCCAGCTCCTCTCGTCCATATCGTCCCCGCAGTCTCGTGCCGATTACACACCTTCCCCATTGGAACCAGCCAGCGGGTGGGTGCCGTTGCGCCATGAAACTGACACCTTTTGCACAAACTTTCTAAAACATGCGCAGCGAGAGAAAAAGGGGAGACAAGTAAAAAACACCGTCAATAGACACAGAACTCAAGTGGTTTGCTAGTGTCTCCTACCGACCGTAGCATGTTTCTATGCCCTACCTACAGTTCCTATGTGGTTGCTAGGGTGTTCTGAGTGCTTTTTAGCATATGGCTATGCCTACATTGCTATGCCGCTGAGTATTCTGGAAGGTTTTCACCACATTCCGATGTGGTTTGCACATTGTTTTCTAGCTGTTCTATTGTTGCCTATTTCTGGGGTATTAGCACACTCATTAGTTATGCCGTTTTGCTATGTGTTCTCTGTGGTTTAATCACATTGCTATGTGGTTGCTGAGAGTGTTTTTTGGTAGTTTTTAACATGTTTGCAGGTTTTTATGGCTGTATCTGTGTAGTTAACAGTTTATGCAGCTTTGGCTAGTCTATTCTCTGTGGTTTAATCACATTGCTATGTGGTTGCTAGTTGTTCCGTGTGGTTTTAACACTTTGTAATTTGGTAGCTAGGGTGTTTTGGGTAGTTTGAGTATGTTGCTTTGCAGTTGCCAGTGTGTTCTGTATGGTTTCACAGCTTAGTTATGCAGTTGCTAGGGTTTTCTCTGTTTAAATCACAATTGCTATGTGGTTGCTAGAGAGTTTTTGTGGAGTTTTAACATTGTTATGAAGTTGCTAGGCTGTTCTGTGTAGTTTAAGCACATTGCTACAGTATATGGTTGTTGCAGTGTTTTGGGTGGTTTTTATCATGTTGCTGTGTAGCTGCTAGTATTGTCTGGGTGATTTTTAGCATGTTGTATTGTGGTTGTCTGGCTGTGTAGTTTTAGCATGTCACTAGGGTGTTCTTGGTGTTTATGTAGTTGCTAGGCTGTTCTGTGTTCTTTGTGATGCCATCTGGATGCTAGGGTGCTCTAAGTGCTTAGCATGTTGCTATGCCATCACTACTATGTTCTGAGTGGATGTTAGCATGTTGATGTGCTATTCTTGGTAGTTTTTAACACTATGCTATATGGTTGCTAAGTGATATGGTTGCTTTTTAGAATGTTGCTGTGCAGTTGCTAGGGTTTGTTTGTGTTGTTTTTAGAATGTTGCTATGTGGCTGGTTGCTAGGGTGTTCTGGGTGGTTTTTAGCATGTTGTTATTAAAATGCAATTACGTTCTAAATGCTTTTTAGCGTATTGCCTTGCATCACTATGTTGATCAGAGTGTTTTTTTAACACATTGCTATGTGGTTGCTAGGGTGTTCTGAGTGCGTCTTAGCACTTTGGTGTTCTAAATGTTTTTTTTAGTATGGCACTATCATGTTCTTGGTGGTTTTATATATGGTGCTTTAAGGTTGCTAGGGTGTTCTGAGTGCTTCTTTACACGCTGGTATGCAGTCTTTGTGGTTTTAGCATTTTGTATGTGTTTCTAGGGTCTTCTGAGTGCCTTTTACATACTTGCTAGTGTGTTATGGGCACTTGGCATGCTTGCTATGGTGTTCTAGGTGGTTTTTGGAACTTTGCTATGCAGTTGCTATGTGTTCTGGTTGGTTGCTAGAGTGTTGCTTACTGGTCCAAGTCAAAAGAGCCTTATTAGTGTTTTAAAGTTGTACTGTAAACATCTGAACTGAATTTCCCCTCAGAAATATAAACATAAAACTGTTGCTTTTAATGAGCTTGGCTGAGAAAAGTAATGGCATCTGTTAACATTAATGGCATATGGTTTGCCCTGAAACCAAAAATTGAAGAACAGAGGCACAGCAGTTTCATCAGCCCCTCTTTGCCCAGCTCAGGTGGTACTGGCAGGGGTACAGGACAGAAACGGGGAAGACCAGGTGTTCTGACAAATCCCATATTGGAGCGGAACCTGGGAACCTGTCAGTCAAATGGGGTGCGTGACACATGAGCGGGACTCGCCTGCAGCGGAACACTTTGGGTTGAGTGGCAGCTCGTCTGATTGGTCCAGACAGTCGGGGAAGCCGTCACACTCCCATTGGGCTCTCAATAAACACCTCCCATCTGCACAGCGGAACTCCTCCTCTTTGCATAAACGATATTCTGGAGAGAAGAAGAGAGAGAAAGCTTATGACAGGACGATAACTTAAACAACGGGGCAAAAAGTTAAAGCTGTCACTGTTTCAAATAGGTATGCATGATATTTCAGTCGCCATTATTATTGAGATAAAGTTTAAACAAGAAATATAGTCACTGTAATATATAAATTTGCAATTGTGAGATATGATGCCACAAAAAAAATTCACATTATGAGAAATATACTGCAAGACAAAGTCAATTTGTGATATAAAGTCACAATGGGAGACAAAGTTGCAAATGGTGATAAAAAACCATCATAAGTTCTGTCATAAGTTATGCATACAGCATTGCAAGATATAGAGTCATATTTCCAAAATAACTGTAATTGCAAAAAGTCACATTGAGAGAAATAAAATTACATTTTATGATATAAAAAGTCAAAATGGCAGACAAAGTCACAAATTGTGAGAAATAGTCATAATACAAGATATATAAGACAATACATTAAAAAAAAAATCGCAATTACGAGAAACACATCGTAAGTCATATTCTGAAATATAAAGTCACAACTGGGACATATAAATTTGCAATTACAATTATTATTGTCAGAAATAACTTGTGCATAACAGCATTGCACGATATTGTCAAAAAAACAAAAAACAAATTGCAATTGTGATAAATTAAAGTTACCTTTGAGAGACAAATTGTGAGAAATAGTCACATTGTGAGATATAAAATCACACTGCGAGATAAAAAAAAAATCTTGGTGACAACAAATGCACAATTGCGATAAATACTTAATCATAAAAAAGCCACATTTTTAGATATAATGTCACAAATGGGACATATAAAGTCACAATTATGAAAAAAAAAATCACAATTGTTGAAATGTTCATACTGAGAGATATATTAATATATATATATATATACTATATATATAATCACGAATTAAATCCAAGTGACATTAACTCGGTAGAGAAAAAAATTCATTACGAACTAAGTCTATGTGAGATATAAAGTCAACAATTGGACAAAGTTCAATTCTTATAAAACGGCACCATTGATTGGTCAAAAATAATACTTTGTACATAAAGACAAAAAACCAAAACCCATAGAAAATTTGTGCATTTTGGCATTTTTTTTATGTTAATTAACCATTTTACACCTCACTGAATGTTCTGCTGATTTTAAAAATGAAAAACCAAAAGACTCAATTACAGTACGCTTTCAAAATTAAATTTATATAAATTAAATTTATTTATTTCATTGTATGCAACTTAATTTATGCAAAAATGCTTAGTTTCTAATTGTTTTTCTTTTCGATTTTGTGGTAAAATGCGTCCAGACAGGTTTGTGAGAATCATCATCTCATAGATCAAAAAAAATAAATAAAAAATGTAGCCTATATTTCCATCTATTATTCTGAGCAAGTGTGTTTATTCTTAGATCAGAGGAATGGGACAGTGAGTTGTGCATGCTGCAACCGCTTCCAACCGCTGAAACGTCCAATTAATGTTGTGCCAACACAATTACAACCCATTTTAAACAGGCCGCAAAGGGACGGTCATTTTCAACAGAAAGTAATGAATCGAGAAACCGGAGCTGCTCACCGCATTCTAGAGACTCGTCAGAACCGTCTCCGCAGTCGTCATCATGGTCGCACACGAAACGCCGCGGGACGCAGTTCTGGTTCCGGCACTGGAACGTGCTCTCGGTGCACGTGTTGTTCGGAGCTTATTAAAGAGAAGAACAGGAACAAACAGGACGTTAGGTATGTGTTAGGATAAAAGGAGCATCACATAATAGACACCTGAGACTTTTCTCAAATTCCCAATTATTTTGGTAGTGGGTCTTAAAACTGCTCAGACAGCAGATAAAAAGAACATATTTTGGATAAATTTGGCACCTTATTACCCAACAGTGGTGTTAATTAGTGTTCATTGTTCCAGATAGATGGATGGACCGACAGACGAGTGAGTGAGTGAGTGAGTGAGTGAATGACTACCATTAAAATGGCTGTTTTTATTTATTTTCATTTCATTTTAGCAAAACTGTAAAATTATGAAAAACGTATGACCTAAAATAAAATAAAATAAAACAATAGAATAGAATAGAATAAATGAAATGCCTCGATTGATTGAGTTACTGATTGAAAAATAGTAAAATAATGAAAACAATGTATGACCTAAAAAAAATAAAATATGACCTGATGGACCTACAATTAAAAAAGAGAAAGAACCCCATTCTGCATTTAAAACAAACATGATTCACATGATCATCCACTTTTGACTGATCATTCATTTACTACTTCAGTACGATTGAGAAAAGTCGCCATATGTTACTACACTGCGGTATTGGGTGAGAAAGTGAATGTTTGAGGAAGTTGCTGGTTTTGTGAAAGGAAATATCATGGTTGAAGTTACCACAGCCAGCTACTGCCAGTTTCCGCCTACCATCGGACATCTTCTCCCCCTCACATAACCATTTTTTCGAGTCCCCCACGTACGATCCTTGGCAACTAAACAAACCAGCTACATGTTCCGAACCTGCCAAGAAAAGGATCGAAAGGAGAGAGACTACACCGCATTCTCATCAACTACTGCCGTGATCATCCCTTCAATTTCCTTCATCTTGTGTAAAAAACTTTCTCAAGATTGACCGAGTTTAAGCCGGTCTGAGAACTTGTCTTAACATCGCTTGGTGTTTTGACCTTTGCGAACCTGATTTAAAAAAACAAAGTCTTCCAGAGACCATTTGTAGGACCAGAAGGGCCATATTCGCGACTTATTAACCGCAGGCCAAGTTTTTCTTCCCCCTCTTTCCGTGTTGATTTATATCCTTCCTCGCAAGAGTCCTTTCCTGTGTGTCCTACAGGAAGCATACGTGCTTCATGTTTTAACCGCAAAGTTCCCTCGCTTTCATCCATCCGTCCCCGACAGGTCGTCCCCCCCGTCACAGAGCCACTGTTTGGCGCTGGCACTGTTTTGTGTCGACAGGCGAACTGATTTCCAAAGCACGATGCTCTAGAGGCAAAAAGTGAAACTTTTGAAAACACACCCAATTGAGCCCTACTGCATTTAAATAAGGGCTGGAGCAAAAATGATTATTCTTTCATCATTTATGTTGTTTTAAACCACTTTGGCATAATAAGCAAAATGAAAGTGTAAACATCTATGAAAACACTTCAATAGTTATAAGTTTGCCTTTGAAAGCCAAATTGAGTGCAATATCTGAAGAAGGTGGCCTCTAAAAGCCCCCTTCGCCCTTGTTGGGATTAAAGATTCAACATTGGAAGGCGATCCTGCTAGCAAGCACTTTTAAAGTAATTGTCCACTTGCATACGCATGCGAGCCACGGGAGGTGCGAGCAAATATGCCCCTATCAGCAGTCTGAAAGTTTGCGTTTGCCATTGATTTTGTGATATCTCGGCAAAGCCACCGGAGGCTGAGACAGAGAGACCAAGGTCACCGAGAGAAAGGTTTTAAAAAGTGACACCAAAAGGACTGAAGACAAACGAAAGCAAAGAGGATGAATAGGTAAATGAGGGTCATTCTTCAAAACCTGCCTTAAGGGAAGTTTCAAAAGAACAAATAACCAAAATGAAAGGCAAAAAAGCACCAGCACATTCGTCAATATCAAGGACATGGAAACAAACCAGTATTACTTCTGATTTTGGGTCAGTGACTATGAGGTCGCAGCGCTGTCCAGAGTTGTGCTGGCTACACAGGAGCTTCACTCACAGATCAGAGTTCTTGTTCAGAATAAGACGCTTTGAAGCGGAACCAAAAGGATTCCCGGCACGGGGTCGGGACAGAAGCAAAGCAAAGCAAAGATTGCTCGCAGCAGGAAAGCAGAACTTCCTACCCTACAGTTCTGCTCACTTTAGAGGTACATCACAAAGTTTGAGATGGAGAGAAACATGAATACGTTAGATTAATAATGATACATTATAGCAAGATATGGATGGAATAAATATTTTAAAGTTATAAAACTTTCAAGAATATCGTAAAATTCATCTAAACTTCTCATCTAAACAATTCTAAGAAATTGAAGTGTGTTGGTTTATGTAGAAATTAACTACAACTTTCGTATTTCGCAATGTAATTGTTACCATTTCCACCTCAATAAATAAATAAATAAAATAAATAAAAAAGGCCAGTTTGAGACAATGATTAAGATAGAGGTTCCTGCAAATATAAAGTCACCTTGCCCGATATAAAGTCACAATTATAAAATAACTAAGTCAAATTGTGAAATATAAAGTTACTTTTCTTGGTATAAAGTCACCATGGGAATCGAAGGCCCAAACTGCTATACAAAAAAGAAGTCCATTTTGGGATATAAATTTGCAAATTGTGAGAGATTAAGTCAGTTACCGTGATTATTCATATGCGAGATATCAGCCCAGTGTAGGTGTTATATTATCGCTGGTGAATATAGCAAGCAATTTCTGAAAAATGTTTTGCGATATTGACGCAATAAAGTCACCTTGTGAGACTTTAAATTCCCATGCCAGACATAACTGAAGGGAAATGTGGACAAGTGCCATTATGAGAAATTGCAAATAAGGTATAAAAGCACCCCGGCACCCCATTTGGGATAAACTGTCACCGATGGGATTTCATTTCAGAATATTATGTGAAATAAAGTAACATTGGAGGACATATCAATGTATCTTCCACAATTCTGAAAGTAAAGGACAAGACAAAACAAAAAAGTCCATTGTGAATACCAATCACAAAGGGGACAAGTATAAAGGAAAAGTCACGGGGGTTTAGGAGAATAGATTAGTTTTTTGTTTTTTTACCCTGAAGTAAATTGCTCCATAAGCATCAGTACATTTATCACTTCTACGTAATTCGGCTAGTATTATAAACAAAACTACAAGAACAGAACATACTTTTGTAAAAGCTGACTGTAATGCTAGATTCACACAGGACGATAACTATAGGATACATAACGATATTAAAGTTTTTCTAAACAATCTCATCGGAAAGACTAGCAAGAGTCACCACAGTTCTAACGTAGGCACAGAGACCGATATCGTTGGAACACTTTCGAATGCGATTTTTTGTTCCAGCTTGAACGATACACATTGACCGCCAATCAGAATCATCCTGCATACCGAGTCTACGATAATTTAAAGAGGCGACGAGCGTGACCGCGCACCTCTGGCCGCCTTAGAACACACGATATGTCCCCGCTGGTGTGGACGCTATATCGTTTCCTTTAATTATCGTTCTTGGTGTGAATGTTCCTTAACCCTGTAAAGCCAGGGAATGTCCCACCAGCTCACTCTCCATTGTAGCACGCTTACCACATACTATTCATGCAAGTGATCAAGCAAAAGGACTACAGTCTAATGTAGATGGTCTGCGTGCTAGAGATAATAAGTCTTTAGACGTTAATAAATTCCATTAGTATTACATCTCGAGCTTGTGTCCAGCAACATGATTAGTTGAATAAATGCAGAAGGTGCGCTCCCCTATGCATGGAATTCATCTGCTCGCTTCCGCCATTCGAAGCAGTCTTTCTGTCCGCGCACACCCAGCACCTGGAGGAGCAGTTGCCCTGGACACTCGAATGGGGCCGTCCTCACACGTATGGACATGATCAGCTGGGAGAACTTCCAAAATAAAACATATAAGTTCAGAGAACCTAACCCTTCTTAATTTCTGATTTTGCCAAGGTTGCTAGGTGTCCCACGATTTCAAGAAAAAAAGAAGAGACATCGTTGTAATAAATCACTGTGTGACCTCTTACGGTTCTACCTCACTCAACATCCTATTTGTTCTCTGTGGTTTTGTATTTGCTTGATTCAGACTTGCGTATCAAGTTCATTTTGAAACCTGCAACTTCGCCTTTGCATTAAGAAAGCAAATCTGAGTTTCCGCTTGTCTGTAGATAGGCCCAGCAGAGTCGGGCGTTGATCCTCTTCATATTTCTAGTAAAGATTTGAGCTTATATTCTTGAGGGCTCTACTGAAGTTTAGTGGTCAGGAACATACCTCTTTGGAGCAAACATTTTAAGAACCATGCTTTAGCAACATCACATATTGTATTGTTGGTAATTTCTGCCTCAAGAGTCCAAAAGTTCCTATACTATACCGTATACGCAAAAGTTTTGAAGTCATAATGGTTGTTTAACGCCATTTTATGGCCCACGCGCATTAGTTTTTATTAAACCTTTTTTTCTTTTGCTGTGATCAAGCTCGAAACGGTCCTAATAAAACTGTTCGTTACAATGTAATACATTCTATGTACTTTTCAAATTCTTATTATATGTTTATTTGTTTCACCTTTTTTACGAGATTAATTTCTAGTCTTAATATGAAAAGCCATATAACACACAACCCAACAACAACCACCACAATCAATTTATTTTAATTATATAAAAGTAAAAAGTTTAAAAGTGCAGTTCCTTTGTGTAATATATGGATGTTTACCAATAATAGTATTTGTCACCACACGTTGACCTAAAAGGTCTTATGACCAGTAGGTCATCTAACTTCTACTATCTATCTGTCCGATACTATCTTCTATAGGATGTAACGATTCACTCAACTCACGGTTCGATTCAATTCACGATTTTGATTTCACAAATTTTTTTTTTTTTTACAAATTATTTAAGCATTATAAAGATGGACCTTTTTTTGCTTGGACAAAATGCTGCACGTTTCTTTGTTAAATTGAAATATAACACTATAATAATGTACTAATATAGCACTTGCATATTATTCCTCTTTTGTTGGTTTTGATTGCTTCTCTTGTCCTTGCATTTGTAAGTCTCTTTGGATAAAAACGTCTGCTAAGTGACTAAATGTAAATGTAAATAACAAAAACTAAATTTAAAATTTAAAACAAGCCCCAAATCAAATAAAAAAACACAAATAAAATAAATCTCTTCATATAAACTAAGGCTTGTCTGTGCTCTTTCATTTTATAGAGGCCAACCACGGCTTTTAATATCATGATTCCACAAGATGGCTGCACTTCCGGACAATTTTCAAATAGAATAGCAAATTGTTTTTTCAATTGCGTTTTCAATATGTGGTCGCATAAATTGTGACATAATCCAAATTCAATTGCAAATCCTGCATTAGCGTTTTCATTTTCGCTTTCGCGAACGCACAGTGACTGCCAAATTTCAAATGAAAAAGCACAGTCCATTTGCAACTGTATTTCCCATGTCTTAGGAGTTACGTGCCTGTCATATTTAAATAGCAATATTAATTACTACGTCTGCTTTTTCACTCTCGCTGTGTTGCGCATGTAATCTGCCAAAACTCAAATGGAATCGCAATTCCTTTTGCATTTGATTTTCCGATGTCTGCATGGAAAGCTGCCCCCCCCCCCCCGCCAATCAATGTGAGGGGGCGGAGCTATACTAGGGGGCGTGTTTGTGTTGGGCGGTGACGTCACTCACAGACGACCGTGCCGAATTCTCTGATCAATGGAGGTAATCGGTAAGGCTCCGCTAAAGGCAGCTACCAATCAATTTCGTACCTGTGTGAACGAACAGAACTGGCAACTTCTGCACCATCATATTATGTTATTTTTTTTGTACCCCAATGTCGGGAGTTCCCCTCTACAGCGTGAGCCCATGGACGCGACAATAGGTCCAATCACTATTAACCAAACGCTTTCCCTGTCTCATCAGCAGCTCGCCCTGTTATCTCACTTCCACTTTTAGTCCGTAATAGAGAGTGTTCACTCCTGCCTCAAGACCTTTTTAAACCGTTTGCACTGCGTACCCCAAGGGCATCCAAGATGTAGGTGACTTTGTTTTTTTCAGTAGAACACATATGATGATTTTAACTTTAACCGTTGCAGTCTATCAGTCTTATAATGCATGGCAATGGTAACAAAATCTATGAGAGTAAAAAAAAAACATGCACAGACAAATCCAAATTAAACCCTGTGGCTCGTGACGACATATTGATGTCCTAAGACACGAAACGATAAGTTTGTGCCAGAAACCGAACAGTAAGTTTCATTTTTACTCTATACACCCTATGTCCCTACGCCATGACGCGCGCACTGGCTCCAGGCTGAGTGTGTATGCGCTCTGGCGTAGTTTACGTTAATGGGTGTGTTGATATCCAGCCGAAGAGCAATCAACCATAACTTAGGCAGCAATGCTCTAAGTATGGGTTAACATGGACGTCACCACTCCCGAATGTGGGTGTGCAGCGAGAGCAGATCTTTCGTTGGTCTATTTGGCTTGCACAATCCGGTCTTATTACGCAAGTAAGTACCATTTTGATTACCCGTCGTACCTACAATGACTGTGCACTGCGTAAACCATGAGTGACATATACGTGCAAGAGATCACTTCCGGCACTTGCGTAAAAATATACATAATCAGTCAGAATGTGTATAAATGAAACTGTAGCGTCAACAAGTCACAATTAAAATTCACATGTGATCATTAGCAAACTGCTTCTACCATGATTCTTTCATTCAAAGAAAATCCAGAGTTTCCAACTTTTAATTATGACGTTGCAATGTCATTAATTTGCGCTCAACTCATAAATTCTGACAGGACTGTAAAGTTCCAGAAAAAAAATGTCTACATACTCATCGACTTCCAGAGTTGTGTTTCACTCAGCCGCAAGGGCTTATTAAGTCACTAAATATTCTCAGTAGGTCCTGAGCTTTCTACGTATATCAAAAATATCTAAGTATATTACTGTCAAATATTTGGCAGGACTCAGTGTGATGGAGTCAAAAAAGTCCACGTTTCAGAGCCTCATAAAAAGCTCTGGGAATGTGAGCCGTCACTGCAGCGCAATGCAAACTTTGTAAAAATTCCCTTTGTTCCCAGTGCTATTTTCCATTCTTAACGTGACAACATTGTACTTTGAACACAAACAAGAAAAAGACAGACCGGGGGAGAGAATGCAAATGCATTTCTACCGTGGCAGTGTATTTCGTCTGCGTAATCCCCACAGTCGTTGGCTCCGTCACAGATCCAGGAGGGATGAACACACAGCGACGTGGAATTGCAGCTTAGAAACCTCTCATTGTTGCTGGCGCGAGAACCCAGTCTGTAGTATTCCATGCAGTCTGTGCTATCTGGAAACACAGAGAGGACAATGAGACGAGTGTTTCACACGTTAAGTGACAAACAAACATACACCGCCAGTAGTGCGAACAGGCTAGCGCCTTCACACATGCTAATCTTACTACAGATTTTCTCGTCCGATGCGTCAGCGCAATCGATGATCTGATTACACCAAGATGACGCGGGAATACAGGAGCCGTCTGCACAACGTCGCTCAGAGGACGAACACGAGGAATCTGGAACCAGAAGGGGAAAATGTAGATTAACTAGACACACAACTAGATAAATCAAAACGCTTTAAATGAAGTCAGACCACTTTAAAGCAAATCTAAATACTTTAAATGAAGTCAAACCACTGTAAAGCAAACCAAATTGATTTAAATGAAGTCAGTCCACTTTAAAGCAAATCAAAACGTTTTAAATAAAGTCAGACCACTTTAAAGCAAATCAAAATGATTTAAATGAAGTCTACTTTAAAGCAAACACAAACGTTTTAGATGAAGTAAGACCACTTTTAAGCAAACGGAATTGAGATGATCTAGGAAAATGGTATTGGTTTGTTTCAGTAAAGTTTAATATGTAATATGAACGCAACGCGCTCTGGGTTAACTTCGCTTTCACATTTGCATCATTCCAAATTATAATAATAATAATAATTAATAGTGTAAGTACATTGATATTCAAGCAGACAGCGGTTCAAACTAATTGTGTTAAAGAAATGAGAACAGAAACCCAGTTATAGCTAAATTAGATCTCACTCCATTTTCAAAACCAGTGGTCGTGTGAATGCAAAACTGGTTTATTTAAAGAGGCGTGCGTTTGATTCTTACAAAGAGGAGATAACAATCAAATTTCACTGGCTACAGGAGACAAGGTACAATAAAAATATCTGTAATGAGATGCATTTTATTCATTTATTTACAAGTATTTAGATTCCTGCATTGCTGGAAAAAGTACAGCTTTCTTTGACCTTCACTGAAGCATAGCGATGCCGAGATCTGTGGTTTGTACTTTCTACATTATAGATGTGCTTCTGCATTAAACCTTAATGTTGTTATTTAGATGTTCAAGCAAGGCGAGAATTCAAGAGTTCTACTGATTGATGGACTGCATTTCTCTAGAGCAGAGATCCTCAAATCTGGCCCACGAGATCCACTTTGCTGCAGAGTTTAGCTCTAACCCTAATCAAACACACCTGAGCATGCTAATCAATGTCTTCAGGATCATTAGAAAATCACAGGTAGGTGAGTTTGATTAGGGTTGGAGCTAAACTCTGCAGCGCATTGGCCCAAGATTTGAGGAACCCTGCTCTAGAGAGCTGGGCAGAATAAGGGGGAACAAAAGAGAAGATTCCTGAACTGACCAACACTGGACTGATCATAGGTTTCAATTCTGTGAGAAGAAGAAAAAATACCCACTGTTACAGTAAACTTCATCGGAGTTATCCCCGCAATCATTCACGCCATTACAGAATTGATGGTTGGCCACACACCGCTGGTTATAGCATGATTTAAAGCCATGTCTGCAGTTCCGGTTTTCTAAAGAATGCCAAAGCCAAGATTAGGCATAGGACTGTACACATTTAACACAGTTAAATGAAGGAAAATAGATAGATACTGTAGATAGATAGATAGATAGATAGATAGATAGATAGATAGATAGATAGATAGATAGATAGATGTAAAGTCTGGATAGTAAAACTATCTGACAACAACTGCTTCATTAGAAACTCTGCTTGAGAAAGTAAAGACAGAGGGAGAGAGAGACAGAGCAGCAGTCGGCCTGTCACATTACTCGCACTCATTACGTTTTTGCCAGGCTGCTCTAAGCTCGTCTTATTAGCCCGAGTCACAGGAGAACAGGGAGACCTTCTGCAGCTTCCTTCATTCAGTTTCGAGATGAAACCTGAGGGCTCAAACACAGCACCCTGCCTGATTGAGTTCTTACCGCAATACTGCATCTTCTCATCCGACCTGTCTTTGCAGTGCGCGATGCCATCACATGTCAGTTGGTAATCGATGCATTCCCCATTCCCGCACTGGAACTCAGAGTGGATGTTACAGGAGGAGTTCAGAGCTAGAAGATGAGAGTAAAAGAGATTTATAGAGCTGTGATGTGCTGCACTGAAGTAAAGATTAGGGATGTGCATTGACTGCTTGAGTCTTTGACACATAATCAGCCGAGGACAGACATGGCAATGGAGTTCCATTTGCACTTTTTTTTACTGTTAGCCCATGTGCACAAAGTTCAGAGGGATGTCTCCTTGGCCTTTGCATCATGTCCTCTGTGTACTTTTCTATTCCATCAGATGCACTATTTCTAGCTGTTTGAACACAAAAACACATCTGCGTATAAGCCCCATAATCCTCTCCAAGCAGAGAGTTGAGCGCTGTTGCAATCCTAGATTGAAAGTCACAGTGTGTAGTCTCCATGTTCAGCGGTCCTAAATCTAACCAATGTTTTTTTTTTGAAGTCTCACAATCGTGTTTAAAACAATTTTTGTACTCAGGTAGAGTAAATGTATGTTTAGGTATCAATACCAGACAGAAACACTATTTAACATCTAGATCAGGCTAAAAGTATCAACTATGCAGATGTGTTGTTAAGAAACTGGCATCTAGATGTAATGGGGTGATCCCCTTTAGTGGGTTTTCTTTTCTGTGTGGGTGGATGGAGCCGGGCGGAAGTCAAGTTCACGGCCCCTTTAAAAAGCGCAGAGATTTCTCTTTACTTCAGTTTTCCTCTGGCATGGTATACAGGCTGCGTGTTGATCATGTCACAAGAAATATTTGATGTGTGTCAAGCATTGAACTTGTAGTCAACGTCACAACCTGTACAAGGTTGAAATTTTTTAACTCTGGGCGTGGGCCTGAGGGTGTTCAACCGCTTCAACACATTTCAGGCGTGATCCAGGCAGTATTGGTGGATTGTTCACCACTCCTATTGAGAGCCAGTTAAGTGTGCTGCAGAAATTCGTCCATTGCTGTTTTGCTGCTGTGTGGCGGCTTGACCGTGGTGCTGTGCTGGGGAGAAGTTGTTCGCCTTCCTTCACGTGCTCTCGACTGTGTATCTGTTCCCACCGCATTATAGCAAATTAAGTGTGTGTGAGAGTGTGTTTGGGATGAGCGTTTGCAAATGAACACTTGTGTGTGAGTGTGTGTGGGTGTGTGTGTGTGTGTGTGTGTGTGTGTGTGTGGTGGGATAGCGTTTGCGAGTGATGCCTTGTTGGTGGGTGTGTGTGTGTGTTAAAATCACCGGTGTTTTTTTATTGTTATATTTGATCGCCAATTCCCTTATAACCAGCAAGGGCTATAATCTGCTGGGAGGGTTTATTTGTTTTGCTTGCTTGTGTGGTTTTGGTTTTTATTTTGAGTGAGGGTAATTGTATCTAAAACCAGATCACAATCTTGGTATTGAGTCCATATATTCGAAGCAAAGGAAATCTGGATTGCATTTTGGATGTGCAATTATATTTTAGAATACAGATCCACAACCTAAATCTGAACAAAATAAATCTGAATGACAATCTGTATTTAGAATTTATATTTAGAGCATGGATCACAATCTGGATGTACATTATGGATTGCAATCTGGTTCCAAAAAGCAAATGGAATCTAAATCATAATCTATATTTAGAATATGGATCATAATCTGAATCTAGACCACCGTCTTCATATTCAGAATCTATTTTCAGAGCAAAGGAAATCTGGATTACAATCTGTATGTACAATTGTTGTTTTTTTATTGTTATTATAATTTTTTTTTATAATCTGGACCAAGAATCTAAATTCTGAGTGAAGTGAACCTGAATCACAATCTAGATTTAGAATCTATATTCAAAGCAGAATGAATTTAAGCTGCAATATGGATGCACAATATAGATCAGAATCCGGTTCCAGAATTATATATTAACAGCAAATGGAATGTGAATGATCTGGATTCAGATTCAGAATATGGATCACTCAGCTTCTGAATTACAAACTGTATGCACAATTGGTCTTCATAATTTAATCTAAATCTGAGTCTAAACCCTAAATTATGAGTAAAATGAATCTGAATCATAAACTGGATTTGAAATCTACATTCAAAGCAACAGGAATCACAGTCAAAATTTGGATTTTAAATTAATATTCAGAGCAACAGGAAGGATTCTGCAGTAATAAGGTTGTTGGGCCATAGCCTCACAGCTAGATTTAGCTGCTGTTTGTTTCTAGAGCAGCAGCATGTTCCTCTCACTATGCTAAAAGCAACCGTTCTGTCCCACATGCTCCCTGTGTCTCACCTATCCGCCTACAGACATGGGGCACTGCAGACCTGAACATTCGCTCTGAATTTCAATCCAGAGCCAATCAGCTACCAAACATATTCTCAAAAACTTTCTTTATCACCAGCATCCCAAACTGAAATATCGGCTATTATTTGGAATACTCCAGCATATAGACAGCCTCAATACTAACAGACATGGACATGACTCAAATATAAAAAACATACTAAAAATTTTGGGGTGAGTGAAAAAAAAGTCCAAGAAAATGAGCAAGAGATACAGAGAGAGAGGGTACAGGACTTACATACACATCTGTTATCATCCAGTAACATCCGTTCTCCACGGCAAGTACAGTTTACCACACCAAGAGGAGTCAACAGACAGAGATCATGGCACCCTCCATTATTCACGCTGCAGGGGGATGACTCACCTAAAAGGATTAAGAGAAATCCTTGGTAACAGATCTATCAAGCATTGAATCAAACCGTGACATTTACAACTGTCCAGCTTTACAGCTCATACTTAGGGTTAGGAATTTAACATTTTATACACACTGAAATGTGTACAAAATGTGTAAAAAAAAATTTTTTAAAGTGAATAAATAATAAATAAACTTGTCATCAAAATGAATATTGATTAAAATAATGTCAAAATGAATTTCGATTGTAATATGGATGTAACAGAATTATGTACTCAGAGCAACCATATTCTGAATCATAATCTGGATTTAGAATATAGATCATAATCTAGACTGAATCTAGACCACAATCTTCAATTAGAATCTACATTTAGAGCAAGGGAAATCTGGATTACAACTCATATGTATACTTGTTTATATATATATATAAAGGATATATTCTGGATATATATTATATATATATCCAGAATCTAAATTCTGATCAGTTTGAATCTGAATTATAATCTTAGTTCTATATTCACAACAAAAGGATTTCAATTTGGATGTACAAAAACACATAATCTGGTTTCCTAAATAATATCGAGCAAACAGAACCCATCATAACTAGATTTAGAACCTATATTCAGAGCAACAGGAGTCTGATTACAATTATAATCAGATCCAAGCATTCAGACACAGTATCTTTCTAGCGTATTATTAATATGTATATTATATAATATATGATATATATAATATATATATATAGTATATATATATATATATATATTTATATATTATATATAATATATATATATACTAATATATATGTATATTTATACTACCTCAAAGTTTGGAATCAGGTAATACTCTAAGTATCTACTCAATCAAGACTGTTTGTTTGATCAAAAATACAGTAAAAAACAGTAATCTTGCAAAATGTTGTAACAATATAAAATAATGGTTTCTATTTAATATCATTTAAAATATAATTTATTTCTGTGATGCAAAGCGGAATTTTCAGCATCATTACACCAGTCTTCAGTGTCACATGATCCTTCAGAAATCAGTCTAATATGCCTGAGTTGATTATTAGAATTATCAAAAGTTGCCAATCACTTCTTATCAATGTAACCATCCTTGCTGAATAAAAGTTTAAATTTTTTTTCAAAAAAAGAAAGAATAAAAATTGACTGACCCCAAACTTTTGAAACGTTTGTGTATATTGTTAAAAAGATTTATATTTTAAATAAATGGTCTTCTTTTTTACTTTTTATTCATCAAAGAATCCATCATGAAAGGAGTTTCACAGGCTCCTAAAAATATTAAGCAGCACAACTGTTTCCAGCACTGATAATAAATCAGCATATTAGAATGATTTCTGAAGGATCATGTGACACTGAAGACTGGAGTAATGGCTGATAGAAATTCAGCTTTTCATCACAGAAATGAATTATATTTTCAAGTATATTAAAATAGAAACCATTATTTTATATTTTAATAACATTTTGCAAGATTACCGTTTATGTTTCTGTATTTTTGATCAAATAAATGAAGCCTTGATGAGCATAAGAGCCTTCTTTAAAAAAATTACATTCTCTGATCCCAACTTTTGAGCGGTAGTGTATATAAGGCTCCTTTTATTATTTAGTAAATGGGCACACAACATGTTTGTTTGCTGGAATAAAGAACAGCATTAATGAATGATGTGTGAAATACTTTGGAAATAGAGCATTCTGAAAGGCTTTCATAATGCGGCCTAAGGCATCTGATGTCTTTTAACACAATACATTCAGCCTAGCACCGTACACACACACAAGGCTTGAAGGGCACTCTTGCAGTGCCAGTCAGAGGGTTGGGCTCCTCAGCGGGTGTGAGTTTGAACTGTGCTTGGCACAGACGTTGGCGTGGAGCATGGGTCTCTGAACTGTGCCCTATCTACACACAAGCGGCTGCCAGACTCTGGAGCCGTGGGCTGAGTGTATTCCCCTGCACAAATGGTGAGGATTCAGATGAGTGCATTGGGCCAGCGTCTTTCACCGTAGAAACATGGGGCTTCAGTCCTGGGAGGCTTTTGCTTATTATGGGATAGGCCTTTAAATAGCTTGGACTCTTCAATTGCTGATTTCTGTTGCCTGGCGATTAAAAAGCAATGTTTATTAGTTTTAATATAAAGAATTGCAGATGGCATCCACTTTTAAAGGGGCAGTTAACCTAAAATAATAATTAGGTCATTATATTCAGAAGGCAAAAGAAGAGTTGTGTGGTTTGAAACAGCATAAAAGGTACATAAAGTTAGTCTTTTTTGTTATGATTTAAAAAGCAATGTGGGGAATTACTTAGAATTTCACCATTTTATAGCACTGTCTGAGCGAATTCTCTTAATAGAGTCATCTGCACTATATAGATACGAGGGACGGTGGCTACTGAGGTCCAAATCTCCTAAGACAGTCCTGAGAAGAGAAAATCTCCATTTGCGGTTTGGGATGCCAAGCATCTAAGCTGCTTTCATTAGAGTCCTTTGAAACACTGAGGCTTGAACCACAAACAAAGAAACGTCTGTACCAAAGCCAAGAAAGAAGCAGAGTGGAAAGCCGGCATTCTATAAATGTGTCCCTTTCTATAAATTCTGCTAATTCTGTAAATTTCATGGAGCCATTTTACTTCCTGGGTGAATCAAGTTTGGGTTCTTCGCTTTAAAAGATTTGCACCTCAGGCACTTGAAATGCTCTTTGTGAGTTTCAACAGATGCAATTACCAAGAACTCCAGGTGTAAGTTTCGTGGTTGGGGAATATAAATGGAAAAGTCACCATGTGCACTAAACCGAATGTATGTAAATGTACTTCCAGCAGTGGCCAGGCTGGACTGGGTCTCAGTATTTTGAATGGGAATTGAATTCCCCCATTCTTTTAGATAGGACTTGGTCTTGGATGCCCGAAATGTGTAGTCGTAAATATCAGACATCCCATAACGAACTAGCTGCGTGTTTTCATTTCAGCTTTTCTGTTCTGACGACAGAACACGCCAAAACCAACTAAATGAAAAAAAAAAAAAAAACGCTAAAAAATTGAAAATTTCATGCGATGTCCGGTTTAAAAATACTGGTTAAAAATGTCATATAGTTCTCATTTTGAAATCTCGTGTCATGCCGTGTCTCGTCTCGACTTGCGGTGAGTGGATTCTAACTTAAACACTGATTGGCCATTGCTTTCAAGAAATCATCAGATATGGCTGTGGCTACATTGCTCAACGCTATAGAAACACATGCTCTCCAGAGTGCAAATGCAAATGCACTGGATCGTCTGCCAAATCTGTTTCACCAATATGCTTTTATTACAGCTTCAACTGAGGGTGCTCTTGCTTTTGTTTGAGCAAGCACCACTGTAGATCCAGGTCTGTATGACAATGTAAACAACAGCTCAATAACCCTTTTATTTAAAGTATTAATTTACTTTCCGTAGACTGCTCTATTGCATTATATATTTAAATAGATGTATATATGTAGATATTTTTCACCTGCTGTAAGTGTTTTAAGTAATAAATGGAAAGCAAAGTTATGTTTATACTGCTATATTCTATTTTTTCCATGGATCTCAGATTTTATTTAGTGTTTTTTTTGTTTTGTTGTGACAATTCATTAAATATCAATGGCTAAAAAAAGTAACTAGTACTCGGAGTAGTTTTTGAGTACCTTTTTCCTCGCATGTACTTTTACATGTAATTGAGTATTATTTCAGCAATGTAACAGTACTTGTACTTGAGTACAAATTTGCTGTACTCTTTCCACCACTAAACATGGGTGTAGTACAATATAGATAATGAATAAATTAATTGGCTGGTGAGTGAAAAAGCTCATTTCAAACCCTGCATAGATTACATATTATAATCTGTCTATTCAGTGCAAATAGAATCTAGTTTACAATATGGATACACAATATAGATCATATTCAGAATTCACAATCCAAATTCAGAGGAATCTTAATCACAATCTGTATACGAGTCTAGGTCATAATCTGAACCCTAATCACAATGCTGATTCAGGATCTGAATATACAGAAGAAATCTGAATCAAAAATTTAAAGCAAGTCCTTAGAAACATATTAAGGAAATATAGCAGCCTGTAATTACTGGATACGTTCCTATTAATGATGTACAGTCACTCATTAATATGATTTGTCTTTGTATTTATGTATACTGTGCTGACATAAGCCCAGCTTGTCCTGTAATACGTATCAGCAGAGAACACCGTGATTACGTTCATCTTATCTGACCTTCTTGTCAGAATGTGTTGATTTTGTTTCCAGCTTCACCGCACACCCATCAAAAAAAGCCCCCAGTGACTTCTGACGCATCTAACATCAGTGACTTTGCATTGTGTTTGCTGTCATCAGAGAGTAAGCATCTCAGACCCCCATGTGAATATTGCAAACAAGCTTTGTATGACTAATACAAACAACACTGCAAGTCATCCGCTATGTCAACCAAGAAACATTTATCTGCTTGTTTTCAACATTCTGTTTTAGAACCGTCTTTGATTCAATGGTTTTAGAAATATAGCATAAAGGTTTGTTGACAACACTTCAGTTTCAATTCATCTAAAACATTTGGTTTGAATTTAGCATTAAAACGGTTGCGTCATGTGATGGAACAATAGAAATGAATTACGTACAGCTGTTGGTGTCGTTGGAAACAGCAACGATTCCCATCGGTTGATGAGGGATGTCCGCACGGAGGACTTTCGTATTGGCTCCAGTGAACTTATCAGAGCGGATCACGGCCCGCCGCGTCCAGTCGGACCAGAAGATGAAGTCTTTGTAAATTGTCAAGCCAAAGAATGTTCCGGGTCCTGATTTCACAATGACCTTCAAATTTAGGAAGAAGAATTTAGGAGAGGAAATATCCTGGTAATAAAAAACTATTTTTTTTACAAGAGCCCTATTAAATATTTCAGGTTATAGAATAACAGTCAAAAGTTTTGGGGAATTTATATTTCTACTGACCTTAAAAAGTTTGTGAACTTTTTGGACTGAGGCTTAAATGCCAGATAGATAGCAAGACAGATGAAACGAAGGGTGGATGGATTGATGGATGGGTGGATAGATAGACAGTCAGGTAGAATGATAGAAAATATGACAGAATGATTGAACGATGAATGGATGGACAAGACAGTCAGGTAGAATGATAGAAAGAATGACAGAATGACGGACGGATGGATGGATGGATGGATGGATGGATGGACGGACGGACGGACGGACGGATGGACAGACAGGTAGAACGACAGAATGGATGGATGGATGGATAGACAGACGGACGGACAGATGGATAGATGGATAGATAGTCTATTTATAAATCTTGTAATTGTACAAATCATTCAGTAGCTTTCAAGTAGTGGTAATAAATAAAGCGTCTCTCCTGTCGTACAGGACAGTTCCATCAGGCAGTTTACTTTATGCACTTAACCACAAAGGCACACAGACCAAAATAAAGCACACTGAGTGCCTGTATAATTCACATAGACACACGTCACACATAGAACCACCGTCACACCCGAAGCCCAACCCTCCTCCATTATCGCCCTCATTATAAATGATTAACCTAGATCTAAAGAGTGTAAATGCAATCACTGTTGTAACAGACACAGGGATACAGTACATCACGCATGACCTCGGGGAGGAAGGTAAGCTATGCCTGAAGGAAATGAAAGAATCAGAAATTAATTGATTACAGTCACTCAGAAACGCAGAGATGGGAACAAGACAGGTTCCAAAATCTACACTCAAAAAATCAGTGTAAAAGAAAAAAAAAAACTTAGATTTTTCAAATTGATATAAAAAATGCAGACACCGAGAAATAAAACCATAAATTAATTTAAACAAAAATATATTTATTTATTTGAAAAGTCAATGAGATTACTTTTATTTATTTTTTTGCTTTACTAATCAACAAAAACACTTGATTTATGAAAAAAGCACAGCAGTAAACAAAAAAAACAAGAAATTAAAATAAATTCAAGGTGTTTTTCAATTTGTTTTAAGTTGACTAACATAAAAACTTAAATCAATTAGATTTTTTTGCCCATTTTTGGGGACACAAATAATTCACATTTGTTGTTGTATAAAATACAAAATAATATTTTAGAGGGGGAAAAAAAAAAACTCAGGACACAAACACATCACCCTGCCCCCACAGGAAGTAAAAAGTCAAGTCAAGATAGATGGATGGATAAATAAATAGATAAATAATTGAAAAATAAAATTTGAAAAACAAAAAAGGCAAACAAACAAACAAATTCAAAAAATAAAGATACCAATATTTTTGTGCCGTTACAATGTCCACAAAAAAATCCACTGCAACTTCTTCATTACAGTTTCTATGATAACTACATGTAATCCCCCACCCCCCCAAAAAAAGGCTCCACACATTTTTCGCTTTTCACAAACACGCTTTTCATGTGTTTTGCCATTTCTTTCTGAAGGCCTTCGTGAGCCACACACATCTGCTCTGAAGTGCAGCACTAACCGCTCTTCAGTAACACACACAGACACAGATGTCTCTGAAGGGCCGTCCGTTTGAATGCGAGTCTTTCTGTAATAATAGGCGGCTCGATGGGCGCGTGGAGAGAGAGACTCGCGCTTTAATCTGCAATGACAACATGTCAAACACGTGTTCTCACCCTTGTGCAGTCGAGACGTCTTTATTCCCAAGTGCTCCATTGCTGCCGCACGTGTGTGGGGGATCAGGATGAAAGATGCAGCAGACACATCTGCATATCAGAGCTGTCGCCTCGACAGGTGAAAACATCTTTGTGCTCTCTTAAGATCGAAAGTTTTTAGCATTGAATTACGAACCTGTGGACTAGAACATGACATTCCTGCTCCAAGTGCAGGCTTACGTTTCAAGTAGCTTCTAAACAGGGATTATCTCAGACTTTGCTCTCCAATAATGTGATGGACGGTTACTCAAACATAATCTCAACTAAAACAGGTTCTATTTTATTTAAAACTACTTTTAGGTATTTATTTATTTTTATTTAAAGACCACTTGCTAAGCTCCGCCCCTTTTTACTCACAGAACAAAATAACTGGACTGGAGATTTACGGAAAAAACATGATTTTCAGTCAAATGTGTTCATAAAGTGGTCAGAATTGACTGGAAGTTATTTTTGGGCACTGGAATGAATTGCGACATTGTGAAACATTTTAATCTGCCATTTTCCGTTCAAGAAAATGTTGTAAAATGATTAAAAACTGAAAACAGTTGAAGTAAATGTTTTTCAAAGCCAGCTGTAAAGAGAAAAGCCTCACTGGACCCGCGCTAAAACCTTAGTATAACATTTTATAACACAATTTTTACTGTAAAAACATGAAAGATATATCTATATATAACATATATGAAATTAACCCATAGCAGATCTATAAGGTGGAGCTGGGGAAGTGGAGGGTTTCTGAAGCACACTGCAACTGCTACAGCAAGCACTAGCCAAGTATTTCGACTGTTGAGGCCGCAAGCCTCATTGACTGCTGAGGTACCAGTAATAACCCGTAGCAGATCTTTACAGGTGGAGCTGGGGAAGGTGGAGGGTTTCTGAAGCGTGCTGCAACTGCTACAGCAAATGCTAGCCAAGTTTTCGAATGTTGAGCAGCAAGCTCATTGACTGCTGATGTGAAAAGTAATTACTCCAGTAGCAGATCTATACAGGTGGAGCTGGGGAAGGTGGAGGGTTTCTGAAGCGTGCTGCAACTGCTACAGCAAATGCTAGCCAAGTTTTCTAATGTTGAGCAGGAAGCTCATTGACTGCTGATGTGAAAAGTAACCAATAAGCTCAGCCATGTAAATAATGTATTTATATCACATTGAGTTAGAATCAGTCTGTGCCATCTACAGTTTCATGACATAACTTCGTATTAGTTTTACATTTCTACAACACACTGACTACCTTTGAAAAAATTGGTTAAATTACGCAGAACATAATATAAAACCGTGAAACTGCAAATCTGAATTGAGGAAAACACTTCTCACAGTCAACTGCATTGAGCCTCATTTGAAAGTATTAACATTAGTGCAACGTTTCTACAACACATTCACTACTTTCTTTAAAGTAAGTGATAAATTATGCAGTAACATGATTACAAACTGAAAATATGAATTGACAACTACAAAGAAAAAAGCCTCATTTGAAAGTGATAACATTACGATGACATCACTGTAACATTTCAACGCATTCACTATCTTTGAAGAAACTGATAAATTATGCAGTGCATAACATAAAAGTGCAAATCTGAACTGAAAAGAGAAAAGCCTCATACGAAAGTAAAGACATTTTCAACATATTCACTACTTTCTTTAAAGATATGAAATTATACAGTAACAGTTAAAAATTTAGAAATCTGAATTTGTTTAATCGCTTTCCAACCACTTTAATTATATTGGGTGATCCAGGTAGCTCAGAAATCACAAACTTTACCTTTATGAAAGTAAACAGGGGCATATTTGACGTTATTAAGAAAGTTTCATCTAATTTGCACGATTAATTCTGAACTCCTGGGAGTTTGAATGTGTGGCTCTGTGTGTTTTCCTCTAGGGGAAGTTTGAAAAGGCTGGAGTTTGAATGTGTCAGAAGTAACCTAAATGGCACTGCCTCCTCCAGCATGCTCTGACAGTATCCCGCCTCGCTAGCCTTGCTATCTGTCTGACACGCAACAAAACAAATGTTCCTTTTGTTCGCCCAGATCAATTTTCACCTTCTAATAGCCTAGCGAGCAGATAGTTTCATTAGCCAGCAAGAACCCATTTAGTGCGCCGCAACATTGTTGGCGGTTGTCAAACGATAAACTGTGTCAAACCCTCTAATCTGCTGTTCCTGGCTCTTTGTGAAAGCAAACATTAAAATCGGGTTACTTTAGCAGTTAATAACAACCTGTTTTTAGGTCTGTCAATTAATTAAAACAGAATAGTTCCTCGAGAAAAGTTTTAAATATGTTTGTTTCACTAAATTAAACTTTTAAACTGACAGCCCTACTTAATAGTGGAACTTCCATAAGTATGATCAATAGGGTTTATTTGTGCATTTTTTCTAATGAATTTGATCAAATTAACATATTAAACTGACAGCCCAACTTATTATATATGACAGAAACAGAAATGATTATACACATCAGTTGTGTTACTTTTTTGTGCATTATTTTTCAAATTAGTTTCATTAACACTAAACTGACAGCCCTATACTTACCATATATGACAGAAACAGGAATTTTCATACATGTATGATCAGTTGTTATTTTTGTGCATTATTTTTTATAATTAATTTGATTAAATTAACATGTTAAACTGACAGCCCTACTTACTGTATGACAGAAACAAGATTTTTTTCTAAGTATATGATCACTTTACAATCAATTTTCTTACAATTAATATTCATTTTATTTATACATTTTATTAAATTAACTTATCAACTGATAGCCCTACCTATTACATATACAGACTTGTGATTTTTCAGACATTTGAATGTGTGTTTACTTTTTATGGTTATTTTTTATAAGTATTATATGAATTAACATGTTAAACTGAAATGTTACAATTATTTTAGTGCATATTCATAGATATATCTATATATATATATATAGATATATATAATAGTATATAGATAATATATATGATATATATATATAACATACAAATTAAATTACAATTAATGCATTTAGCAGAAGACCGTTGATCCACAATGTCTGAACCCAAGCGACCTGTATTCAGTGGATGGGATCTGTACCTGTTTCGGTTGATGTCCTCCTCCTGGGTTTCACCCAGCAAACAGAAAAGGTTGCAGCAAAAGGCTGAAGCCGTTTGCGTGCGCTTAAGACCAGCCTTCGTCTTGCAGCAAGGGTGCACTGCCGGCAGTTGGGGTTTGAAAAGGGCAACACAAAGTGGGCGGCGTGCCAGGTGCTCACGTATCTGTTCGAGCCATCGTAATCACACCTCTCGATGTGGCCGAGACTGCCGTCCGAAAAATATAGCTTTTCAGCTTTGTGGTCGATGGTGAGTCCATTAGGGGTGATGACATCCATGCTAACAATGATAAGGACGTTCTGGCCGGTTAAAGTTGACCTCATGATGCTCGGCTTCTGCTCGTTCCAGTTAGTCCAGAACATCAAGCTGGGGGAACGCAAGCAGACTGTTAGCGGTCACATCAAATGATTTTTACCATAAAATTCTGGTCCTAAAGGACTTGGACATTTGAATCACACTTAAAAATGTCATTACATTACACAATATCCAACTTAACTCATGCTAGCACTTTCCCCAGAATTAATATAACTTTTCTGAGTCATATTTCAGGCATACCTGACTTCTTTAAAAGTCACATTAAAATTTCACATTTAAAAAGTGCATTAAAAAAAGAAAGGAATCGAAACTTAAGTATGAATATGATCAAAAGCATATATTATATATATACTTAAAGGGATAGTTCACCCAAAAATGAAAATGTTATGTTTATCTGATTACCCCCAGGGGCACCAAGCTGTCGTGACTTTGTTTCTTCAGAAACACAAATTATTATTTTTTAACCTTCCAGCCGTTGCAGTCTATCAGTCTTATAATGTATGGCAATGGTAACAAAGTCTATGAGAGTTAAAAAAACATGCACAGACAAATCCAAATTAAACCCTGCGGCTCGTGATGACACATTGATGTCTAAGACACGAAACGATCGGTTTGTGTTTTGTCAGTATTTATATAATTTTTTACCTCTAATACACCACTATGTCCAACTGCCTTGTGCACGCGCACGGCATCCGGTGCGTGAGGTCTGTGCAAATTTTGCTCTGGCGTAGTTTACGTTAATGGTTGTGTTGATATCCAGCCGAAGAGCAATAAACCATAATTTCAGGCGAGCAGGCTCAGAAGTTGGTAATACGTGGAAAGTCACCCCTCCCGAATGAGTTCGCTCGAGAGAAAGTAATCTTTTAGTTTTAAGCCGGTTCGAACAATCCGGATAAGCGCAAGTAAGAATCATTTTGATTAGCCGTCGTACCTACAATGACTGTGCACTGCGTAAACAATGAGTGACGTATACGTGCAAGAGATCACTTCCGGCGCTTGTGTAAACTATGCCAGAGCACGTACACGCCTCACGCACCGGACGCCTGCACGCGCTCAAGTAAGTTGGACATAGTGGTGTATTAGAAGTAAAAAAATGATATAAATACTGTTCGATTTCTGGCACAAACCGATCGTTTCGTGTCTTAGGACGTCAATGTGTCGTCACGAGCTGCAGGGTTTAATTTGGATTTGTCTGTGCAGGTTTTTTTTACTCTCATAGATTTTGTTACCATTGCCATGCTTTATACGACTGATAGACTGCAACGGTAAAAGTTAAAAATCATCATATGTGTTCTAGTTGTGGTTAACTGAAGACACAAAGTCCCCTACATCTTGGATGCCCTGGGGGTTAGCAGATAAACATCAAATTTTCAGTTTTGGGTGAACTATCTCTTTAAGTTTCGATTCCGTTCTTTTTATCCTTTTCTTATATTATATACGTAAAATTTTGTATTGTATTTCTTAAATGGTAGTTATTTCATTGTATTTCTTGGATTTGATTGATTAATATTTTTATTAGTACATACAGTATGACTGCCTTTTTCACTGACCTGGAGCGGTGAAATTGGTTTAATGGTAGAATAAATTATACAAGAACACACACATCAATTTATATATAAATACATGATTGAAATTTATTTTTATATATAACTATGCCTTTATTTTACTAGATTTCGTACATTTATTTAGGAAATCCATGTATTTATTATTTTAATGTTTTTCTTAAATGGGTATGACAAAATTGCCTTTTTAAAGTAATATGATCATTGCGTTTATTTTGAATCTGTGTGCATTTTTTTTAAAGATTATTTTTATTAATCGTTTTTTTTTATATATTTTATTTTATAACCTGTCAAACTGACAGCCTACTCACTGTATGATAGAAACACGAGTTTACAAGTATAAGAGTTAACATTAAGTCTTATTTTTTTTTAGTATTAGAGTTTATTAATAATTGACTAAATAAACTTTTAAACAGCATTTTCCATAACCGATTAGGTAATTGTTGCACATTGTATTATTAATTTGTCTTCAGTTAACGTTAAAAAGCCCTTCTTGTATATATGGCAGCAAATTGTTTGTGTGTATGGTGAATTTCCATACGTGTATTCCGTCAGTTGCATAGAACTCTTACAAATGTCTAAATGTCATTACATTAGACAATATCAAACTTAGCGGCATCTGCAAACAAATCATGCTAGTGCTTTTCTCAGAACTGATGTCTTTTCTGAGACATTTTTTTTTGTAATCTGTTAAATTTCAGACATACTGTAAATGTGTTCTTTGAATGCCACAAAAATGTTCTTAAAAAGTCTTTTTAAAACTAAACGTACACCCTTGGTGCTGCGTGCACTATGCTAATATCCTCATTAAAAATGTATTCATCTGCAATTATAATTAAAAAGGCTACAGCCTCATAGCATCAGCCCTTTTTCTTTTAATGTGGCAGAAAAAGACGTTGGTCGAAGGACGAAGCATGTCCTTGTGTTTGAGACGAGTGTGCTAGCCTGGCATGTGACGGCACCTTGCAGTGTCGGCTGCTATCGCCGGCGTGTGACTCCTAGCTGTGATCTTTGGCAGCTTTTGGTTTGCTGGGACTTCTTGCTGACAGCAGCAGCCACTTATTGCCATGCTAATGCTCTAACAGGCTAAGGCTAGCCTGCTATGATCCGACTAAGTGCTGTCAGGGTATGAAGCGGTGAAATGTTCCTTAGAGAACAAACAGCCATATTAATGCTGCAGCTAAACGATAGCATACTGTACTTTAAACCATTGAGCAATATGAGGGTATGCAAAGTCTACATTTCTGATTTCCTACTTAAAAAAAGTGAAGAGAATGTCTGTAGAATTGTGTTTAGCGAACATATAAACGATCCTGTTTATAATCATACACCTGAAGAACACAAGCTAGTACTAGCATAGCATTGTTTACCTTTAGCAGTTTGGCTAACGTTAACGTTAACTGTCATTTTGCTTCCATACACAACATTTTCAAGCATCAGGCAATGTGTAATCGTGCAATGTGCAGTCGAAAGTCTGACCGAAACTGGAAAATTCCACATTTGACAATATAATTTAGCATAAAATGGCGGGAAACGCTAAAGTCAATTTAAATGTAGACTGCCAAGGCAAAATCAAAGTAAACAAAGTACAATATCTTTCATAATTTCAAATTAACTCAATATAATTTGATAGGTAGTTCTCAATTAGACTTTAATTAGATTAGTTTTTTTATCCCAGAAAGCATAAACTAAAGGATGCTAAATAAACCACAATTAGCATAGCAACAAGATTAGAACAAAAAATATAATATACAACAAATAAAAATGTAAGAATGAAAAAGAATAAAATATATGGTTATAAACTTCTAAAAGTGACAAAAACTTATATCTTTTGTTGTGGATGTCAAAAATTGTGCGTTCATCTAGATCAGTGGTCGCCAACCCGTCGATCGCGATCTTTATCACTGTCCCAGTAGATCCCGGAAAAACAGTAAAATAAGTACAAAACTGCATTACATTTATGGGGTTATATTAATGTATCACTGAAGGGAACTGTCCTGAAAAAAGTTTAGATGGCAATGGTATTTTCTTCTCCTTGTAAAGCGCAACTCTGCTTTGTTTACAGCTGTAAACAAGGAAATGCTATAGTGCGGTCGGTTCATAAGCAGTATTGCCAAGTCTGCGGTTTTCCCGCGGAATTGGGCTACTTTAACACTGTTTGGCCCGCAGGTTTTTGTGTTCATGAAGCGACCCCAAACTGATCGTTAGTTCCCCTGAGTGTGAATTGACTGGAAGATCCCTGCCGAAAAAACTGTGCTTAAAAATCCGTTTCAGTCTCAGAAATCCATGTGCGAGTTAACGAAAAACGAGAAATAAAAATCTATTCTAAATCAGTTATGATCGGGCGCATTACTAATTAAAATACTAATAAAAGGCCTCAAATTTGAAGTAATTTTGGGATGTCTTTTTTCTATCAATTCTCAAGAGGTAGATCTTGTCTTTCATAAGGCGCGAGGTCAGGGATCTTGGGCCTAAAAGGTTGGTGACCACTGATCTAGATGTTAGTCCAATTAGCATATTCTAACTCCAAAATCATTAACAACATGTTTACATTGCAAACATGGTTTGTGCTGACCACAAAAATGTATTTTTACAGATTAGAAATTACAGTTTATAGTAATATTAATACATTTACATTTGATTTCACTTTTATATGGCTTGCTACTGTAAAACCTAGTTGAGAAGCACTGCGTTAGATGACACTAAAATCAGTGGATCACACAAAAAGGCAATGATGAACAGTTCAGGAGAGCAGCAGTAGAAAAATAATAAATAAATGCATAAAAGTCGAACTTAATTAATGCTTTCTAATTTGAAAATGAAAGGAACTGCTGACAGAGATCAAGAGATGCAAATGTGTTTGGAGATTAATACCGCGAATCTCTGTAGCACAGGTCACACTGTTTTCAAATTTGAATCTTTATGAAGCTCATAACTCACTGATGTAAAATTAATACTCTGTATGTGGTCCAGCGCCTAATTACTCCGAAATAATTAGAGGACCCCTCCCTTAATTGACCTTTTGGAAAAACAGCATCAAAACAAATTTGATCAACGAGGGTTATTTTGAGGTGAGGTGGAATCCAGACACTTTGCCATTTTTAGTAGCCATTAATTTTATTTTACTGTAATGAAAAGTAACATTGTGGACTTGCAAATAGATCGATACGGATCACTTCTTATTTTATTCATAGTTTTTTATCATTGAACAAGTATAGGATGTAATTGCACAAGCAATTTAGTTAGAAAATTACATTTAAAAAAATATAAAAATAAGAAATATGTAAAAAATGAATTTTACCGTAGATCAGAAGGTTTAAAAACCAATTGCCAACCAGCTCCATTTCGGTGAAAAAGGTGTATCTGTACTACAAAAATATTTATTTATTTTTTTTTGTAATAAATTACTTATATATATCTATTATAGATAGACAGACAGACATATGAAATACATACTTTTAAGGATAACTAAAGCACTTTGACATAGGAAGAAAAAAAAAATTCCTTTCAAAATGTCAAAGATGAAGTCAAATCTCTAGACTTACTTCTGGCATTCGTCCAGAGTGAGGACGTGTGGATGGTCCTCCTCAGACAGGGAGACCACCGTGTCTCGGTTGAAGGCGTTTGGTCTGGTCTGGTCAATGCTGTGACGGGTGATGGTGGCTGTGGTGGAGCTCGTCCAGTACAGGACGTCCCATCCTCGGTGGTACGCCAGCCCCTCCACAGAACCAACATCTACAGAAGGAAACATGACAACAATGCGGTGACCTACTACACACACTTTAAAGCCTGAAATGATGCACAAATACTTATATCTAGTCATTTCATACCTTCTATCAATCATATAAGATATAAAAAGGACTGAAGCCCACAAATGCAAGCAGTTGATCTGAAAGCCATAAAACCAGATGGCAGGCAAACAGTACACCTCCACATGTTCTTTCAGAAGTGATTCAAAAAGAAGAAAAAGCAGACAGATGGTTGATGTGAAACAGCTAGGTGTCAGAAAAGGTCAAGATGTGTTGTGGAAATCTACGTAAATCAAATCAAAATAAATAAAAAAATACAAATTTTGTGCTCTTAAAAACATTTGTAAGTAATTTACTTACTTAAATTAAAACACTGCACTTTGTGAAGAACTGGAAAATTATACATATAGTCACACGCAAAATTGACAAATATATAAATTCATATTTTCTAAAATATATATAATGATATTACAATAGTGGCATGTTAAAATAAATAATTAAAAACAAAAACAGAATGAAAAATAGATTATTTTGCCTAATTTTATGACTTTTTATTTCATTATGTTTTCCAGGTTATATAAGGATTTCACAGTGTCTCACTTCAAGGAGCAAAAAAAAACTTTAAAATTATTTATTTTGTTCAAGTTTAAAACATGTATGTTGAATGTAACACTAAGAATACTGGAATATATTATAACATATTTATAATAAAACACTCAATTACATTTTAAAAAAAAAAGATGAAAAAAAATATGTAAAAATGTAATTAAAATGTAAATAAATAAAAATGCAATTAAATGTAACAAATGACTAATATAAAATATAATATTTTATATATGTACAAACAGCACTTTAGTTCAATGTTAAAATTAAAAAATACATAAATAAAAATTAAATAGAAGATTAAGAAGTCAAAAGTTTGAGAATAAATGTGTGACAAAATTAAAGTAATATTTAGAGAATAAAACACTTCTCATAACATTGTATTTTTTCCTGCACTTTTATTTTTAAGTTTTTAAAATTTGCCTGTGAAATAACATAATACTGCAGTAGCTGAATTAACAGTCATGTCATGTATTGCCTATATGCAACCATATCATGTACGACCCGACGCAAAGTACAGCACATTTTTGTAACCTGCTTGGGCCTTTTAGTGAAAAACAAAACTGTGCACTGATCAAACAATTATTCAGTCTTTTTGATGTTGCAATTACATAAAGCATGGGAGAATTTTTTTTTTTTGAGTTTATCCCACTGCAACCTGAGCAGTAGGGGTGTAAGAAAATATCGATACATGTATCGTGATATTTTGTTTGGCGATACTGTATCTACTCTCAAAAACGCATAATATCGCTATTGAAAAAAACATTTATACAAGATTCATTTGCCGTTGTGCGTTTGCGTTTTACTTAACCCTGACGCTCATAGCAAGTATTCTAACCTCTGAACTTAAACAGTGACAACGTGTGCGTTCCGCTCCTGGAAGGTTTGTCCCCGGCCCGCGGGGCGCACAATAAATGAAATGGAATCGAGATCGCGATTCACAGAGATGGTGATTGTAGCGTATCTTTAGTGAGCCACGGTCTGTGATCAGCCAGTAAATCTCCATCAAGGCAGGGGCGCTTCTCGCGCTAAAACCCACAAATACGCCTCGCAGAAGAAGAAAACCAGAAAATCGCTTGCAGGAATATCATAAACAGGAGATTTAACTGCTTTAATTTATTCAACGTGACTAATAAACACACGATTACGGCAATATACGGTTTATCTGAGTTTTTATTATTATAACTTTCATTCAAATAAAGTACATTTATAATGCAATGCCTTTATCACTGCTTAAATACTATGAAATATGTGGCTATGTGTAGTAAATTCTGCTCCATCTGAAAGTACATGATGATGATTTCCTGCTGATTACAGAAACGGCTTAATATCAACATGCGCATGACAATCACATTGATTAATGCAGCACTACCACCCGCTCGCAAAACATTCTAATATTGCATATAATTGGGTAGCAGGGAGCGGAGCTGCTATACAAGCGGAGAATGTAATCTCTTTTGAATTAGCGCTCGCTGTTCACTTTCGATTTCGCAATCACGCGCATTCTGTGTAAAGGGAGCGCATCTTACAATATAAGATATTTGTCAATGAGCTCCGGATCCGTTGAGTAGCAAATCCTCCACCATGGTCTTATAGATCATCCCTACTCTCGACCCATGATTAGTCAAATCTGACTCCTGCAAGCACTTAATTGTTCCCCCTTTACTCGTACAACACAAAAAGTGGTTCAATAGCATTGAATTTACAGGGACACGAATTTTGCAATTTCATGGTTGAGTTAAAAAAAAAAACCTATATAAGATATATCTACATATATATATATATTTTTATTTTTTTAATATATATATATATATATATTTGTATATATATATAATTATTTTTGTTTTTTATATATATATATAATTAATATATAAAAAAAAAAAATATATCTATATATATATATATTATAAAAATATATATATATAAAAAAAATAAAATTGAGATAGATATATAAAAAACAAAATAATAAAAAAATATATATAATATATCTATATAATTAAAAGATGATTTTTTTTTTTATTATTATTTTTTTTATTTTTTTTTTTTACCAGAACACAGAGGAATTGCATAATCTGTCCTGAACATGAGAGTATAATGAAGAGTTCATGGAGATACAGAAGCCTCAAGTCCATCTGAACGGTTCTTCACTAAAATTAGCATTTTTATCAGCTCATAGGTTTAGGTTCAGTAATTACTTAATTGGCAATGTAAAGGTCCTTTTCCATGTTCATAAAGTGAAATTAAAAAGAACCGAAAGATAGGAGCTGATAAAAAAAAATGTAAATTTTAGATTAAAATTTCAGATTGTCACTTTAGAGGCTTTTCCATAGAACTCTGCATCTATAAGATCTAATATATACATATAATATATATATATCTTATATCGATATATATATTATATATATAAATATATAGATATATTATACTATAGATAGATAAAGGATTATTTGTGTGCTAAGGTTTGAATATGGTGGTGTGATCTAAATGACAGTTTTCCTAAAATTATATCTATTCTATTCTCCTATTCCTAAAATAAGAAATATCACAATATATCGTCTTGCTTACAGTATCGGCAATTATCGCAAAAAACAAATTTGTATCGCAACCCCTGTTTTTTTTTTTTTCTATCGTGATACGTATCTTATCACCAGATTTTTGCCGATACACAGCCCTACTGAGCAGCATCTTTTAAGAAGCCCTGCAGAAATATTCACTTTTTTTCGTGATGCAGTTCCTCATCCTCAAAACCCCCGTAGAGCCTGACAGGGAAAGTGATTGGCACCGAAAAGGACATGCAGGCTCTACTAGATTACGTGCAGTGAACATAAGGACTTAACAAGCGTAAAGCAGGATGCCGACTGCGCTGAAGAAGGACAATACGACACCAGCCTTTCAGAACCAGCACTGTAAATTAATTTAGACCATTTGCCATTGACTGTAGGTAAGAAAAAAAAAATCACAAATACAGTCAATAATATCGCAACTGTTTCTCCAAGACAGCAATGAGATACAATGAAGAGCAAACTGACACTTAAATCTCCTGCTCTTTTGAGAAAAAAAACACTGTATAGTCTCACATGCATCTCCTCTAGTGTTCTACATGAGATCTCAAAAAAGTTTGTTACAAAGTGTTTGCAGATTTGCTAATGTCTGCAATCCATCATGTGTCGCAAACACTTCAAGCCAACATAAATTACCCGTTTGCAACCCATTTAACATCTGTGCTATCAAGTTTTAGGAGTGAAACAGATATGTAATGGGCAGTGTTTGATATTAGCCAGAACTGACAGGAATAGTAAAAATTGGGCATTTGCAAAAACAAAACAAAATCTAATACTATTTAAAAAAAAAAAAGAATGCTAAAAAATACTAGTTAAAGTTGTATGTTAGATTGATACCGTAGCTTCATTAGATTTTCTTTTATGTCTGTTTTTTTTTTTTTTTACAGTTTTAGTAATAAGTTTTAGTGTTTTGTGTTTGTCTTATATAGTTTATTTAGTTTTACATATTTTAGTACTTTAAACAAAAATGGGAAATCTTATTCTGTTTGTATATTATTGTATAAATATACAAGTTAAACATTGTGAATTCACCATTCACAATAAAATGATTGTATTAACCATAACATTAATTAAATATATATTCTTTTTTTTCCCTAAAATAAATGCAACAAAACCCTCCACCTTCTCCAGCTCCACCTGTATAGATCTGTAGGGGGTAATTTAATGTCTGTTATATATGGGGGTTATTTCATCTATGTTATATGCGCAGCAGCAGTATTTCCTACATGCTCACAGCAGCATGTCTGTGGATGTATTGGCAGTAGCAAATATCTGTACTTGCTCTGTCGCCGCAGCAGCGTAACAGATCTATTCCTCCAAGACCAAACACGTTAACATCCCCAAGCACAGGTACTGTATATTACAATGCTAAACTCTCCAAGAGTTGTCATGACAGACCTTTAAGTGAGTGTTAAATGATGGCAATGGAAATCTAAAATGCAAAAACCAGGAGAAAATAAGTATGCAAAAATAAATATACAATATTGATGTAAATTAATTAATAAATAAATACTAAACCCACTATGATACCAACATATCATGCATCCATAGAAAAATCGTAAAACAATAAGACCAGGAACAAGTGCTAAGAAAGCAAACTTGGCATTAAACAGCAATAACCTGGTATTTTCTTATCAGAGGTCAACAGGAACAAGGCTCCAGATGAAAATGACTGGTTTTAGGAATGAAGGCGACATGACATTTCCACTTCGGGCTCCGACGAGAGTTACGTAAGAAAGCCGAGGCCTCCGTGTTGCCTTGGACACGTCTCCTGTACTATATGTTACGTGTGTGTCAAGTGATCACATCCCGCCTGCGATCCATCACCGTCCTCTGGCTAACAAAGACAGATTTCCCCCGGCTGAGACTCAGCGTTGGCATCACTGTGTCTCACTCTTTCTCTAAAGGCCTGAAGGTTGATCAAGTGCTGTCAAACCCCTCTGGTATAGTTCACGCTCGCTGTCTGTCTGACGTCTTCCCTCTGCATGTCTCTCTCTCCAAGCCAATACTCTCGCAGTAGCTCTCTTTCACCCCTAACCCACAATCGATTTTCTTCACACGAGGATAAAAAGCCTTCAGGGCTTGAGGTCTTGTGCGCTTATGGAGTCTTGACTAAGTAAAACCTTTAATTCTTTCTAATATTCTCTCCTAAATTCCCTTAGAATTACAATGGCCTCTCTCTTCATTCATAAACCAGACATGTCTCTCTTAAATGACTAATTATACTTTGTTGTTAGTTTTTTTGTATTTTCTACACTGATTAGCCTTTCCGTAGCTTAGTAACGTGTCTAAAAATAACCATCATTTGTGAATAGAGCATATATGAAGTGTTATTTTAAAGAAACCGTTCACCTAGAAGTAAAAAAGGCACATTAATGTGAAACACGATTCTACTTGCTAATTTCACACAACTACAAAAAAAATATCAGGACTGGAATGTTCAAGCTTCAAAAAGATACAAAAGAGACACTATACTTCAAGTCTTCTGAAGTTATATGAGTTCTGAGTGAAAAACTCAATTTTTGCCATTATTCACTAAATTTGGCACATTCATGAGAGAAGCGGAGATGAATCAGGAGTGAAGCTTTTAGATCAGAGCTTTTGAATGAATCAGTTAATTTGTTTACAAAACGGGTCTGAATGATTCATTTATGAATCGGACTGATCTAGTTCTCAAGTTTAATTTACTGACTCAATCTGAATGCAGAAGTTTACAGCTCACTCATCCAGATGTTTTTCCCAAATTTTGACAATATTCGATACATATCCTGATATTATTACTCAAGACTGATTGACTCTAAACTTGAGATTTAGATAAATTTAAGTTTAGATTTAATTATCATTTAGATAGATTGATTCATTCAAAGGATATGCCTTAATAGAATGATTTGGTCATAATTCTGGCATCTCTACTTTTTTTTTTTTTATAAATAAACATGCCAAATTTAATGAATAATGGCTTAAATTAGAAGAAATAAAAGAAAAAAGAAAAAAACAAAATCCTGGAAACTCCAGTTCCTATTCATTGATATTGCATGGAAATGAGCAACTACATCATTCTTTAAAATTTCTTCTTTTGTGTTGCACAGAAGAAAGTAAGTCCAACAGGTTTTGAAACAACAAAATGAGTCTGACTAAACGATGACACATTTTTCAATTTTAGGTAAAGTACACCTTTAAAAAGTCATCAACAGCTTGCAAGAACAAACATGCTGCAATTTAAGTGTAAAATAACCCCGAGGCTCTGTGGCGAGCACAGGAAGAGGCAAGCAGGGTGCGCCTATGACAGTTTTGATAGTCGTATACATGAAGAGCAAAAAAGATTAGGTGTGATTCCTCTGTCTGTGAAAGTTCACGCTGACTGAACAGGCTAAGCTGTTGTCAAAAAAAAAAAAAAAGACTAGGAAGCATGGTTAACAGCGTGACGAAAACAAAGTCTTTATTAATCACCAGCACTGGTGAAAACTATAGAGGTCTGTGTAAAAGTCATTGAGCCGAGCAACTGTCTGGTCTTGAACTGGCTTTGATTTAAGCTGCAATGTCAGATTTGAGCCTTCCTGTGAACAAAAGCTATCTTTGGAGATGTTAGAGCAACACAGTTATAGCTGTCAGATGAAATGTACAAAAACATGCCCAGGTCAGATTTCACCCCAAAATCAAAACTATTCTCATGAAAATTAAGAAAATTCTTGACAAATTCCCATTCCCATGCTTGCCAGGTATTATGAGATTCATCCTTATTTACCGCTCTGACGAGTCAGTTCACTTTAAACTCAATTTAAAAAATAATATCGTCACAAATCAGCTCATATAAAAAAAGTCACTTCGACTAAAGAGCTAGCAGTCATTCCCTCACCTCTATCAGCCCTCAAACAAGAGTACGTACAGACAAGCTGTTTATCAGCTGAACGCCAGCACACATGCTTGCAATATATCAGCATAAATTCATGACACAGGATAAAGCTTAGCATCTAGGGTCAGGTGTAACAATCTGAGCGCCTGCGACAGCCTCGTTTGACAAATATCACATTTCCTCTCAGGCAAGCTATTGTTCAGCACGGCAGCTGCGAACTGACAGCTCTGCAGGTTAATGGCATACTGATTAAATGAGATGCGTGTTAATGTTGACAAGGTTAGGGCCTGATAAATCACAAGAAGTATGAATTTCAATGCCGGCTACTGGGCTGCCGCTTTATCAGAGTAATTGGCTGTACCCTGTGTGGATAATTTATTTACATTTTACCACCGTTAATTGGCTGTGATGCTGCTACAAATATGAGCTGCATTGCAAATAAAGCAAATAAATATGTTAATGAAAGCACAATGGACAGACAACATCAGGCCGGACGTTCCAATAGAAGTGTTCTGGAAAATGGTCAATACGTTTTGACAAGTTTGACAACCAATTTCCAATTCTTTCAAATGTTTCTCAAAGACGTGATGTAAACTATAAACATTAAGGATGTCTGAAAAGCTCTGTAAAAATCATTCATCAGCATTATTCGGAAGGTATCGGCTTTCTAAACAATGGTTAAGTTACACCAGGGTTCTCAATGCAACGACTTGCTATGTCTGCAAAACAAAATACAACAAAAAAAGTGCAACTAACAACACAAGCAAGAAAAGTAATTAGACAATATTACTTACTCTCAGCAATGACGCGTTGTCCTGTCCAGTCGTCATTGATGACTTGTATATTTCCATAATGAACATCGCTTAAGAAAATCCGATTGGTTCCGTGCACTTTCTGACGATGATCAAAGGCCAAAGCTATAACGTTTTTAAAATAATTTGGGTTCTCGTATGCCCTGATGGGCGAGTTGAGGTTATTCTCGTCCGATAGATGAATACTCCTCAAAATGGTCCTCTCAGAGTAGAGCAGGTAACCCTCGTACCTGTTGCACCTGAGTCCATCCTGAGCAAGATATCCGTGAGCACAAGCACAAGTTTTCCGGTTATTCCCCAAGTAAAAACAAAGTTGCTGGCATCCTCCATTCGCTCTGCTGCAAGCGTTCGTACCTGGGTAAGTCAGAAAATCTGAAATCAGACTCCCTACAAAGTTTCAAAACCAAAGGTGTCAAACTCAGTTCCTAGAAGGTCACTGTCCTGCAGAGTTTAGTTCCAACCCTAATTAAACCCACCTGAACCAGCTTATCAAGGTCTTCAGGATTACTAGAAATATTCAAGCAGGTGTTTTTAGAGCTGAACTCTGCAGGATTTTGGCCGCCCAGGAGTGGAGTTTGACACATGTGGTCTAAACCAGTGGTTCTCAACCCTGGTCCTGGAGGCACCCCAACACTGCATGTTTTGCATGTCTCCTTAATCAAAGACACCTGATTCAGGTCATCAGATCCTTAGTAGAGACTCCAAGACCTGAAATTGGTGTGTCAGAGAAAGGAGACACATGCAAAATGTGCAGTGTTGGGGTGCCTCCAGGACCAGGGTTGGGAACTACTGGTCTAAACAAATGATACAAGCTAACAATAATTTTGAGACAATAGATTCAGCATGCAAACAAACTTCAAAAACCAAGAATTTTCTCAGACATTTACTGCTACGACATCAAGTTTAATTGATCTCTTTTACACATGGCGTCCATCGTCAGGCGTTCGTTCATCAGCAGGAGTATCTAATCCTGCTCCTGGAGGGCAACTTTCCTTTTGAGTTTAGCTCTAGTGCTCATTAATCACCTCTGAACTAGCTAATCGAGGTCTTCAGCATTACTAGAAACTTCCAGGTAGGTGGGGTGGAGCAGGTTGGAGCTAAACTCTGCAAAAAGGTGGTTCTCTAGAAGTGGGATTGGACACCCCTGCTTTATCTGGGATAAACTTGTACTTGTGTGCAATGTTCAAAGAACAGGAAAACTGCCATTAAGTGAAACCTCAACCTTTCTCCCGATCCTGGTTAAAGACCTTCACATCTTTCAGACTGACACCCAAGCCGCTCCTGATGGTCACTAGGTCCACGGTGTCTTTCTTGGAAGCACGGCGGATGGATCCATTGGCGTAGGCTCTACCGTTATGGGGACATAAGACCGAAAGTTTGACACTTGCTAATCAATGGCCCTCGACTAATTAAAACCAATGAACTCATTAAAATACAGTACACAGCTGGTCTAACAGAAGGTGAGGTAACCCATCCTTGGAATGACATTGAACCACAGGAGATTCTGAAATAATCAAATGTGTTTTTTTTGGACTAGCATTGTGACCTTATAGGGAAAATGGGACGGTATCTGCTTTCTTGGGCCATTCTTAGAGACTGTAACATTTATGGAAAAATAAATTACCTGTCAGACCAGAAGAGGTAAGCCCCAAAGACTGCTATGGAAAACATATCCACCCCACTCGATGAGAACACAATCTCCCTCTGCTCACCCCGCTCAAGGTTGATTCTTTCAATCTTGCTGTTGCGGGCGTCGCACCAGTATAATTTATTTTCCTACAACACGGTTTGAAACATCATGCATTTGTTGAATTAAGAACAAAGGGATATATGATCTCGCACCAAAAGCTGCAAGATAAGCAATGAAATCAACATGGACTGCAACCTGCAGCGTAAGCATGCAGGGGAAGCAGACCTGATAGTCTATGGAGATGCCGTTGGGCCTTTCTAGTCCGGTGCTAACAAGCACGGCTTGCTCTGAACCATCGAGACATGACCTGGAGATGGTAGGACTCTGGCCCCACTCCGTCCAGAAGAGAAACCTGCATGAATTCAAAAGAAAATATGATTAAGTAGTCTTCCTGAGGAATTTTGACCTTTGCACAGTTTGAAATCCAAGATTTCTCTACAATTGCAGTGAAAACAAGTATAATGCTAACAGAGTTAAATTTTGTTTAGGCTAATGCGGTGTTCAAGTCCTCCTGGGAAGATCAGAAATTCTAAATATGATGTGTTTTCCTCTCCTCTACCATTCACAGTCTATTTCTAGGTGTAATCAGATAGTACACGGTCAAAAAAGGGGTACAACAACATTTAAGGATACAACAGCTGGGGCCTGACGTATAAACGTTGCGTACGCACAAAAATGGGCATGGAAATGTGCGTACGCAATTTTCCATGCACATATCGGGATTTATAAAATATAAACTAGGCGTAAAAATGTGCGCACCGTACGGACACTCTAGACCATGCGTACGCACTCTTTTACTGGAGGGAGCGAAGTAAGGAAGCAAACAGAATGATTTTAAAGTCTGTTTTACATTTGACATACACGTTTAGATTAAATATGACACTCTGAATAATGACGTTAAGCACTGCAATTTCATGAAATTACTATCCAGAAATTACAAAATGTATATATGAATTTAAAAATAAATATTTGCAGTGGATGTGCTGCTTTCAAACAATTTTACTGTGGTATGTGATTTAATGTTTTAATCACAGCAAGGATTGCTTGGCATATGACAATTCCGCTTTAAATTGTGTTCCAAATAGCAAAACTCATGTTCTGAGAAAATACATTTGCGCAAATAATAATGATAAGTTTTGTGAACTTGACTTTGTTTGATGGCTTTGGAACACAGACTGTAACGACAGACATAAGGATGCGCTCGTTGATCAAACAGTCCATTGGCTGGTTTGAACAGGTTGAAGACAGTACTCTAGAACCTCTGTTCACAGGTGTCGCACACAGACAGTATCCTAATGATAACCCCTTTCGTGCTCTTCCCAATATTGTGACAAACACCATATTTAAAAGATAGAATTTGAAGGAAACTGTAAGATATGAGCGTGTTATTTTCAAAATGTTTTGTTATTGACGCGGTGAGTCAGACAGCTATTTACACTGCAAAAAAAAAAGACCTATCTCTTTCCATAAAAATATAGGTTATAAACATTCTAAAATATATGTTTACCTTTTAGGCAAATTGCATAAATTAGAATAGTGAAGTCTCAAAACTAATTTATAGTCTGTATCTCATATTTTCCTAACGTATTCCTACCCTTAACTGCGTTAAACATGATGTCACGTGGATGGAATATGCATGGAAATTATATGCAGATGACATTATGCATATTAAAACTAGGCGTTGAAAGCTCCATAAATGGCTATTTCGGGGAGGAGACGGGGTGGAGATTCATGTACGCACAATCTTCCACTGACTGGGTATTACACAGGGAATTTTGCACAGGTTCTGGCGTATGCATGGCTTTATAAATCTGAAAACGTTTGTACGTATGCAAAATCAAGATGTCCCTTTAAAGGTACTGCCCCAGAGACAAGCTGTTGTACCATTAAAGGTACAATTTTTGCACATTCAAATGTAAATGAGACAAAATGTAGAACAGGATTTGATTTCCATCAGGTACTGAGTGGATCATTAAAAATGGTCTCTCACGTTTGAAGGGTAGAAGTTGAAAATCGAGTCTTTTGGTGAGGCCAGTAAAAAACTGAAATTGGTTTCAAGTGAAGCTAGTTATTTTGATGCCAGACTATAAGGAAAACGTTTCTTTGGAATAATATGTACCAATTAATTGTTAATACAAAAAGGCATACAGAGTCACTTCCAAACTGCAACAGGGATCTTTGAAGTCATTCCAGGTTAATCCAATTCAAAAAAGTTACTTAATTGAGTCAAATTATTTCTACAAATCGACCGAATCTTATTGATCCATTTCTAAGTAAGATAGAGGTACAGATAGGACCCCAAAATAGATGCAGCCACATGATAGGGATCTGAAATATGTTGAAGCTTAATGTTTATACTTCACTCTTACAGTACAAAGCTGTAGATAATGGGATAACTCATTAGAAACATGAGGTCAAGTTTATGATGGCCCTCTCAAATTAAAATACATGAAAAGGAAATTATAAGGCCTTTAAAAGGGTCATATGATGTTGCTAAAAAGAACATTATTTTGTGTATTTGGTGTAATGAAATGTGTTTATGCAGTTTAAGGTAAAAAAAAACACATTATTTTCCACATAATGTACATTATTGTTTCTCCTCTATGCCCCACCTTTCTGAAACGCGTCAATTTTTACAAAGCTCATCGGTCTGAAAAGTGAGGTGTGCTCTGATTGGCCAGCTATCCAGTGCGTTGTGATTGGCCGAATACCTCAAGCGTGTGACGGAAATGTTACGACCCTTACCATACTGTGATGCCATGTCTCGGCCAGAGCGACGAGACAAAAACATTAAAACCCATTATAAACGAGGCATTTGTTGCATCCAGTGGGGACATAATTACGGATTATAATGACTTATACTGTCTTTTTACGCGTTACATCGTGCCGCGTAAACATAAAACCATGTCTGCATTTGTGATCGGAGAAACGACAAACAACAAGCGCTACTCTACACTGCTCAAAACTCGTTTGAATCGTCAGTGGCAAATTCTTTAAATATAAAAACGTACTTACAGTCTGTGAGTCAGAACAGCCGGCATTGTAGTCTACTCTACCAGGATCAGGAAACAGTCTTCCATACAATGTGCTGCACACATCTGAATATTTGGGTTGAAGTGTTCTGGAACAGTGTTGTAAATACAACTTAACCACTGATTTCTAGTTGTGTCCTCTTTTGGAAGGCCAAACAAAGTAGTTTCGCTTTCACAACAAAACAGCGTCACACACAGCGGCCTTGAGTGAGCGGAGGCCGGCAGGTTGCGGCAACACATGTCAACTCCGCTTCATCCACGTTGAAAGCCGATCCGGCGATCCTCAGCGCAAAGTTTTTGTATTTCCTCAGCGACCAGCACGGATAATCTCTAGGTATGACGAAGTGGATATCGTCCTCTTTGGAAGGCCAAACAAAGTAGTTTCGCTTTCACAACGAAACACACAGCGCCTTCATGACATGGCGGCAGCAACAATACTACAGTGAGAATAAAAGTTACACCTTCTTTCTTTGCGTGAACATTTGGGCGGCGTTATGCAAATCTTCCAACATAGTGAGGTAGACATGTGGGGGCGGGTTAGAACGAGCCGTTTTAGGTAGGTGTGGTTTACTCTTAACTTTTATAAAGAATATCTCTTTGGATTTGAGACTTTTGTCTTTGCAACCTTACAGATCTTCTTTATGCACCAAGAGCTTGTAACACTTCAAAGAGAAAAGAAAAATTTTTTTTTTAAAATCGCATCATATGACCCCTTTAAGGAGGACGTACATCTGCAGTTAACAAGCTTTGAGGTGCTAATTGCACACGCTAACTGCTCTCTAGATGATCATAGGTCATTCATTTAAATGCTGTTGCCACACTTGGGTGAAACTGAAGCTTAGCATTAGAAAAAAATAAACCACAGTGTATTTTCAGAGTGGAAAAATACAAAGGCAGATACATACCCTTTCACTGGGTGTACAGCAATGGCTCTGGGTTGATCAAGACCGTCAGATATCACCACGGCGCGGTACATGCCGTTCAATCGTGCAACCTCGATGAGATTAAAGCCATGGTCCGTCCAGTAAATATTACCTTTGGATGCAAAGCAACAAAGACCCTGAACCAACAGAGAAACAATAAGCTTGACAACATCAATTTGGAAATGCACAGAAATGCTCAAATAAGAGAAACCTTCACACCTGCAATCCAGTCCACTGCTAGTCCTTCAACACGTCCGAGACCGCTTGTGATGATGTCCTCTCTCCAGGTCTGATCTCGACTGGATCTAGAGATTCTGTTGGAGCCCATGTCTGTCCAGTACAACGTGTCATTTCCTAAGATATGCAATTAGAAAATAACCCATAGTTAAAAGGTTTGCCTAAACCAGTGGCGGCTCGTGGGTTTTAAAATAGAGGAGGCACACTAATTGTATTGCTCTGGGATCCCTGCCGATTATTATTATTATTTTTATTATTTGCTTAACCACTTTAAAATGACTTTTTTTTGTTGCTTTTAGTCAGAAAACATAAAGAAAACGACATACATACAGCAAGATAATATAATTTCACTTACCTGGACTATCACTTGAAGCAAACATCCATCCCTTCTTAAAAGTCTGTGTTAAAAGAGAGCTGCCTGTTGCACCATTTAATTAAGCCGACTGCTGTAGCCTATATCCAGCTTAGGAGTGTTTTCCCTTTTTTTTATTTGTATATATACTGTTTGAATGACAGCTTGGTAAATCTGTTGGCGATCCAATACTCAATATCGCTACTCATCATAAGTACTTGTTACATTATCAGCGCAGCGAGAGACGTTCAAACTAATATCACGTAACTTACGTCTCTTTGATGATTGGTTGATATCAGAAGGGAGGCTAGCCTCCCCTGCGAGGTTTCTTTTCTCAACACTCCTCAGCGCTGAAAGTGAACACTCGATGCTGAATGTTTTTTTTTTTTTTAGCAACGGCGGCACGAGAGCTCAGCTCTCCCCCGGCCACCCCCTACCCTTTCTTAATCATTAGCGGTTGTAACTACATCAGCAGATTCGGCACATTCTCGATAGAAAAGCGGCACTTTCATGTTATGGTATTACAACTGTGAAATTACAAAAAAAAATACACATTCTGAGACATGAAATGAAATGAATTGTGAATTTTATTAACATTAAATCGTCCTCCCATTTTCACCTCAAAATGATGGGGAAGCTGTGCCTTCCCTGCCTCCCCCGACGAGCCGCCACTGGCCTAAGTTAGATTTCTAGTTGTGTCCTCTTTTGGAAGGCCAAACAAAGTAGTTTCGCTTTCATAACGAAACACACAGCGTCGCGGCGACATGGCGGCGGCGGCAACAATACTACAGCGAGAATAAAAGTTACGCCTTCTTCTGTGTGTGAACATTTGGGCAGTTATGTCAAATCTTCCACAAGTGACGTAGGGACATGTGGGGGGTGTTTAAACGAGACGTTTAGGGAGGGCAGGGAAGAGTCTGAATTTTATTAAAGAATATCTCTTTGGGTTGAGACCTTAGTCCTTGCAAGTTAGGGATCTTATATATTCACGAACAGCTTGTAACACTCCAAAGAGAAAGGAAAACTTGAAATTGTGTTCGTGTCATTTTTATTAATTTTTGTTTACATTTGTTTGATATTTTATATAGTTTTTTGTATTTTTATTTATGTTAGTTGTAGTTATGGTACATCCGTTTAAAAGAAAATGAAAAAATTGCATTCAAAATAACATTTAAATAATAAACTTAAAATAAATGTTTTTTATATTTTAGTTTATTTCAGTTACATTTATTTTATTTCAATTAACTTTGTTTTATTTTTAGTTAACTATAATTGTCCTGCTAAATAAAACTGAGAAGTGATGCTTCGGCAATTTTTTTTTTGTTTTTTTGTGACCGTAAAAAAAAAAAGAAGTTAAAGTAAAGGTTTTTTTTTTGCATATTATGTCACAGCAGCTAATAACTGTACACATTCTTGTGCAGGTGGGCAATTTTGAATAAACAAGGTCGCGTGTCAAGCTCCACCTACAAAAATGGGTCTGTTTCTGCTGGCCAAAATGTCTTTGCCCTTTCCCTCTCATTCAAACCTGTCTTTTCTCCAGAACAATAGAGGCTAAAAAGGCCCAAGGTACCCGTGATTGTCCTGGCTCCCATGGTCTGTCCCTTTCAAAACGCTTTTCAGGAAAATTGCTTTGACTTGGCCGCACAACATTATCCGTAGCTTCATGCATCACCAGGTCCTCGCCCACTCAAAAATTTACATTATATCCCTTTTGACAAAAACTCCAATGAAGCCCATTCACACTGTTATGAGACATCGGCTCATCTGTCCAGCTAATCTGTTCAGATTATCTTCCATCTGTCATAACAGCATATCGCATCCCTTCATCTCAATTTGCAATGAAAAAAATATTTAGACAAGCAATGCAAAGCCAATATTTGCTCTATCATGCAAATGGAGAGCTGCAAACTGTCTGTCGCTGATGCAAAGTGTAGCATTTCTGTATCAGTGTGGAGACATCTGTCCAATTACTGCACTATAGAAATCTGTCCAAAATACTGGCAGATACCCTGCAAATGGATGTTTTCCCCATGTCAAGGGGTGATATGTTGTTAGACACATGGCATGGCAATGCCTAATTGCTTTGGTTTCTAAATACACAACTAATTCAAAGAACAATAACAGCTCATTTTAGAAGAATCAAAACTATACCTAATTATAATCTGTAGTACATAATATATTTTCCCTACATTTTTATACCATTCATTAGGGGTTAACCTCTTTTTATATTAAACATCTAACATTTTTAACAAATTAATCTTCAAAGCAAATTGTAACTATTACAGTTAAAAAAAACAGTAAAAAACATTAAAATACACGTTCCTTAATGATTTAATAATTCATGTAATTGAAATAAAGCTGGAATGAATTCAAATCTAAATATTAGATGAAAAATGCTGCCTTGGTAACTAACTGAATTAAATGTTTAAATTGAAGTTAAAAAAAAGTTACTAAAGCTAAAACTGAAATAAAAATAAATTAAACCTTAAAAACAAACAACAACAAAATTAAAGCACATAACAAAATTACTAGAACAAACTTTAATTTTAAAAAAGCAAAAGCAAACAAAAATAAAAGCTAATTAAAAAAAAAATGAATAAAGAAATAGTATTAAATAAATCATATTAAAATAACACCATGTACATATCTGTAAAAAAATATTAAAATGCAGTTTCCTTTGTGATTTAAAAATTCATGTATATAAAGAAAAGGTCAAATAAAATATAACTGTTAGCTGAAAAACGTTTTCACTAAACTAAAAAAGTGTTTAAGCTAAATATTACCATGTTAAAAACTAAAGTAAAAAGACAAATAAATATCAAAAACTAATAACAATGACTAAAGCCATACAATTACTACAAAAAAATGAGCTGCAATACATTTTATGTGTGAATTAATCATTTAATTCATAATATAAAATCATACATGATTTAGTTAAAATATTTATTTTTGTTTTTGTGCTTTTTCTTTTATAATCAAAGAGAAAGTGCACTTACCGGCATGATAGTCCAGACCCACGGCGAACAGAGTGCCAGTTAGCGGCATCAAAACTTCAGAGTTATCGCTGGGATCAAGAGACAGTCCTCTTATACCTTCATTAATGGAGTACATCAGGAAAGACTGAAGACCTAGCAAAGAAAAAAATAAAACCAACCCCTGTCCAGGTCAATATGCTCTTGAAATAATAATAATAATAATACCGGAAGGCTAATTACGTCCGTATGCAGAGGTCAAAACTAACGGTCGTACCTTCACAGGTGGAGCGGTCCGGACGAAGGTTGTAGCCCGTAGTACAAGAACACGTCCGTGTTGTTTCAGAAGTGGGAAGGCAAAGCTGGGAACATCCGCCGTTGTTCGGTACACAAGGATTGCGACCTACGAAGAGAATTCGAGAATCTGTGAAGGTGAACAGATGTATCTAAAGCTAATCTGTCAAACTAGCTTGGGGACTAGCTTGTGTACCATCTTAAACCAATTTCAAGAACATCACAAACACAAAAAGAAGTGAAAGGGGAAAAAAACGGTGGCGCTTTGACTTTGCTCCTCGGACACCTCGACAGAAACACCCCAGTTCATTTGAAGTGGCGTAATGAGATGGGCCTTCGCTCCCATGAGGTCCATGTCAGAGAGATAAATGTGGGAGCTAATTGGTATGAGGAGATTTGAGAAGGAAGCAAAAAGATTTACCTTTAAGAGTCCCTAATTGCCTTTTTTTTATCCTAATAGAGCGTTTAGAGATCAAGCACTCCTCTGCTAATAGACCTGTCAGTGATATGAATGTCTCTCTCCATAATTCATTAAGAGGAAAGGGCTTTGACAATGTGTAGCCGTAGAAACATAACCATTATGAAATATAACCACAGTCCGAGTCATGTCCAACCTCACCTTGAAGAAATGACAAAGATCTTTATTTATTTACTTAATTTTATGTATTATTATTATTAGTGCTTTCCAAGCCAGGTAGTATATGAAATCATATATTGAAAAAACCCAATTATATATATATATATATTATCTTTAGTAAAATACTGCTTTCTTTTTCCCTTTTAAGACTGTTCTTGTCAGACACTTTGATGTGGCGACACCTGTGGTAGGATTCGAATGAAACGTCAGTTTTCCATCCCCTTGTTAACGGTTCAGCTGAGAAAACAACCAAAAAGTCCTGAGCCGAGAACATCGTCTGCCCACCAATACTTCCACATAGAGAGAAAATAATGCTTCTGAACAGCTGAAAATCACGAAATCTCTATTTGAAATGCAAATGGACAAGTAACATTTCATGAACTTTCTTTTTTTTTCAACATGCAAATGCATTCCCTAATTCACTTAAAATGCGTCATTCTTCCATTTTAAATACTTAAGATCAATAAAACACTGGCTCAACCAATAGCATGAATTTGGGGTGGAACTATCTTTTTGCCAAATCAACGGAAAACAAAAGGAAACCTACATGAAAACAAACAAACAAAAAATTGTGTTGAATTAATATTTTAATTAATTTTAAGAATATAAAAACAATCACTTATGCAATTACATTTGTTTTTTATTATTTACTATGATTATTATTTAAAGATTATATAATAAATACTAATAATATAATTATTATGATCATTATTATTGATGTAACTGTAGTGCGTGATGTGTGGTGTGTGTGGAAGTCCCAAAAATGCTTTAAACTACCGGTAATCTCTGCTGTACAGTATTCTGGACACTTCTTCCATAATGTAATAATTACTTTAGTTGTAAGGGAATTAATCATTATTAATTCATTCAGGTTTATTTCTAGCTCAGGTTTTAAAAGAACTCGATCTGAGAATTCGAGGTCCACCTGATCAAAACTGACTTTGACTTTCAATAGTTTATACTTTTATCAGCTACTCGGCCAGCGAAAAGTTGATGTCAGTGTATATTACCAATTGAATATGTAAAGTTTGTATTCTCCCTGGCCACGGGTGAAATACAGTTATGATTATTTGTGAGCTCTTAACAGAGGTAATTATTATAAATAAGCTACGAGATAAGTAGCAAGCAAGGATCTTTTTGGCAGTAGAGTTGACACGGAAATTATATGACACCAGACAATTGATTATTTATAAATGAAACATGAAATTATTGGCTATTCTAGATTACATAAACTTAAGCTAAAACACACAAACATACAGTTCAAAGGAAGGAAAATCTGTTAACGGAGTTCTGAGTTTCATAGCTCTACCTCGTTTTCACAAGTGATGTAAATTCACCTTAAGAATTCACAAAGCAACGCATCTAAATTCACCCGTTCAGCAGACCATAGAAATGTTGTTTACTTGCTTTCCGCTGGTTGACAGCTGAGTTGACTCCGCGGTTGCTGCGGGCTTCCTGGAGGTCTTTGATGGAAACCCCGTCACTGACGCGTCGGTGACGTCAGGATGACGTCTTTTGGGAAACCCTCGTCGGTTTGTGATGACGCAGAGGCGCAAGCAATCTGCTGAGAGTCTTAGACTTTCAAGTTTGTTGACGATTTCAACGAGGTATCACTGAAGTGTTGAGTTTTAGTTTGCTGGTCGCTTGTGATGGTAAATGTGAGCACGCGTGCAGATGCTCTAACACAGCGACCAGCGAGAGCAGGAGAAGTTGCAAGCCAGCTAGCTAACAAAAACCCATGGATTCTGTTCTGCATTCGGGTTTTGCTCTGTGGCATAAGGCCGTCCCCTGACGCTGGCTTCCAATCGACTTCTTAAGGGGCGGAGTGTGCATACATTAACAAGAGGCTCTCATTTATATGAGGACACCTATAATAACATGTTGATACGTCTATAAAGTCTCTTAAATGCAAATATTGTACATACTATTAAAGTTTACTTCATTTCAACATTCTGCATTTGTCGTTTCCATTCGTTAAAGATTAAACTTCACATATTACACAATTTTAATATCCTTATTTCCTAAAAAAGGGGTAATTAAACACTGGTTAAAGTTGCCCCGATTACATGAAACACGTCAAGCATATATATACAACAAACAACCTACTATTTGTAATTCTATGCTCTGATCATTTTATACTTTCAATTATTAGCAAACGATTGTCAAACGACATCTTGTCTCTTTCCTTGGAATGCGAGGGGAAAAGTGTCGAGTTCTTCGGTCACTATCAGTTCAGCTCTGGGCATCTGCTGGAAAGTCTCCTGCTGGACAGGGAGCCATAAAACTGTCTCTTTTGTTGATCGGAGTTTAGCAATTTATAGCCACTGGTCATGAGGGTATTTCTATCTGCTCATTGCAAGCCCGTAAAACAATTTTAAGCACCATTAAAGTACTGTCCTTTTTAGCTTATCTTGAGATATAGCCAAACAGTCCAGGAAATGCCTTCACCTTACTCGATGGAGCATGAGTTTTACGACTACAGATGGCTGGAGAAACGAACCTCAACAACCTTCCATGGAATGTGCTGGTTTGACGTGTGTGTCTCCATCATGTAGGTGGGTATGTTGTGAGACAGATCCTACAATAAATATACCATAAATCTAAACTTCTTTATATTAAGGTTGATTGAAACCATTAATAAATTGTCGTACTATGATTATTAAAATATTTCATAATTAATAATAATTAAGACATTTAAACTAAATTAAACATCATATTTACATATTTCAATAAACAATTATAAAAATACATAATAAACGCCTTTTAAATATATAAAATATTTAGCACGGCTGTGTAATAGTTATAACTGAAGGGAATATTTAACTATACTATAAATAATACTATCTATATATATATATATATATATATATATATATATAGCTATATACTAATATTTTATATTACTGTTGATATTAAAACATTAATCAAGTATTCAATAATACTATATTAAATAGACAATTAATCTACATGTATTTACATATTTAATCAATATTCACAAATAGTAATAAATCTTTAGAAGCTAGAAAAAACTAGATATAATATAATAATATAATAATGCATTTTAAAAATGCTGTTAAATAGTGATTAGAGCTGCACTTAATATAGTACTTCTGGGAACTTATTTTATAAATGTGACCCTGGAGCACAAAACCAGTCTTAAGTCGCTTCGGTATATTTTTTAGCAATAGCCAAAAAAACACTGTATGGGTCAAAATTATAGATATTTATTCTTTATGCCAAAAAATCATTAGGATATTAATTAAAGATCATGTTCCATGAAGATATTTTGGACATTTCCTACCGGTAAAGTATATCAAAACTTAATTTTTGATTAGCAATATGCATAGCTAAGAACTTCATTTGGACAACTTTAAAGGAGATTTTTTCAGTATTTTTTTTTTTTGCACCTCAGATTCCAGATGATTCAAAAGTTGTATCTCCGCCAAATAGTGTCCTCGAGACATCAATGGAAAGCTTATTTATTCAGCTTTCAGATAATGTGTAAATCTCAATTTCAAAAAAATTGACCCTTATGACTGGTTTTGTGGTTCAGGGTCACAAATATACTGTACATATCTGTCCTCTCTGAAACTGAACCAGGGTGAAATGTGTCTTTATCCGTGCTGTATTTCTTTGCAGCGGACAGCACACTGCAAATCCACTAAGCCCTATAGCGTGTCAACTCAGCCTTTAAGAAATGGTACAACACAGAGAAAACCAACCAGGACTCACACACTGTCTGTGATTACACATCATAAAAAGGCATGCAAGTGTGCTGCAGTCTCCCAACATCCTTTTCCCCGGTGACCCGAACCGCTCACGACAAGCTACACATTCTTTTGCCCGTATTACTTGCGAGTCGTGTCTTAGATTGAAGGAGGAGATGTCCCTCGGCGCAAAACCACGCCACCGTACCTCTGCTCTACCCACCCTCTCAGCACTTATGAATCCCATAGGTGCGAGCAGCGGCATCTTAGTCCCCTGGCAGCCCTGAATGGATTACATACAGACGCCAAGAGCAAGCAGGACTATTCTTAGAGCTCGGCCTGAGCTGAAGCTATAAGCCGTTGGCAGACACAAACCCAGAGAAAATGAATTACGGAGAACAGTGGTGTTGTACACTTCACATAGGGCACAGCGGAGGATCGTTTAGATGCTCCATGGTGAAGAAAGTTCCTGAATGGAGTTAGGGTACCGATTTTATTCGATGCAAATGAAAACTTGGCTAGAAACTGTTTGAGAGTTTCATACACAGTTTTCATTTTATTCGTAATATATTTGGGGTTACAGATATTGGATTGGCATTTCACAAATGTTATTAGGTAAAATGCAATAAAACTGAACAAATTATACTTAGAATGTACATTTTTAATGATTTGTACAGCTTAAGTAAATGGAAATGCCAACTTCCTGTGTGAGGGGAAAAAGTAAATGCACCCCTACATTTATTGCCTAAAACTACAATTACAAGTGCAAATTAGCAGAGCATCATAAGAGGCAGCACCTCATATAAACCGGAGTATTTCTGTTAAGCTTATGGTACCACTATGCCAAAATAAAGAAAAATCTGCTTCAGTGAAATGTAAAAAATACCTAAAATGTTATATATAGGGGGTGCTTACTTTTTCCATTACATTCAATTGCATTTCTGTAGATATTTTTGTTTAATAAAAGATTTCAAAGTCCAGTTTTCATTGTTAATTGTTAAACTGCATGACATTCAGCCTTCAATACGGTCAAAATAATGCTCTAGTCCCCATATTTTAACTCTTTAACTCTTAATAGGGTATACTTACTTTTTCACAGAAGACTTTGGACTTTGAAATCTTTTATTCAACAAAAAATTCAGTTTTCATTGTTAAATTATATGATGTTTTCCAACTAAAATTGTAATTTCAGTAAGTCCACATACCTTAAAAAGGACTTTCGATGGGGGGGGGTGCACTTACTTTTTCACAGCAATATATTGGCATGACTATAAGGACTTATTTAATATGGAAATTATTTTTTCCCCCAGTGCATTTCCTGCAAAAAATAGCTGTAAATCATTTCCTGTCATTTATATCCCATTATAATCTTACGGAGTCTGAAATCTTTTGTCGACTGAAACGTTTTTTACATACACATATTTTATATAACACATATATTGTACATAAATGTCACTGAACAAACTACACTTCTATCTCTCATAGCTTCATTTTCATTCATCACATTAAATATTTCCCAAATAAGGGTCAGAAGTTCTTCAAATGTAAGAACGAGCAGACTGTGTCATTTAAAGACAACAATGACAGAGAAAATGAAAACGGAAAAGAAGCCATTAATAATTCATTATCTCTTGTTTCCTAACTCCCGGGACGGCTGGGAAAAAACGGGGTTAATTAGACATTAATATTAAACAAATGAGTGTAATAATCAAACGGCCATGAGACGAAAACCAAGAACGTGTCAGATGAAGTTCAGTTGCTTCATCTGACAGAAAGGAGAAAGGAGGAAACAAAGTAAGAGGCAGAAAAACGATGTGTCTTCAAACGAAAGCCGGCGCGTTTTGTCACAAATTTCTCTGCTGTCTGATTCAGGCACAAATTCCTTTGTTTCCATCTTGTTTGTTTCTGTAATAATCTGCATGTGCCTTCTAATGTACGGCTCTTCTGTCTTCATATCTGGCAATAAGCTCTTTCTGATTCTGATTCTACATAAAATATCAGGGTGTTATATAGCATGGCTCCACATAACACCCTCATAAATGAGAGGAATAAACAGTGTTCGGTGTGGCTAAGCAGAGAGAACAGACTTCAACCATCACTCCATTACCAGCTCGCAGACGCTGATTGCCGGGATGGTGCTCAGTCTGATTGTATGAGTGGTTGGCGACGTCGGTATCTGATTGTGAGAGAGTTTGAGAGGATGATGCAGCAGGAGAAGTGAGAACAGGTTGTTCCTCGGGGTTTAACCAAATAATACATCCACATTTGGCATGTTTGGCCGGGCGGATGATTTATCTCACACAGTCCTCAAGATTCAATATCTTTTACCTCAGGTTCATTGTTCAAAACATTACACAGCCGGTCCTACTGAGAAACAGGCGTGGGTGGAAGAAGCCAAATGAAATGAGTTATAATTTGTGTGGATTTAAATTGACATTTCACAATATAGTTGTTTCAGGAAATGTAATACAAATGATCTATTAATACTGCAGTGAATCACATATTGTATTAATAAAATATACTAAAAAATGTACTGTATATTTGTATGCAGACATATCACAATTTATTACTTTCAATTGTATTTGGAAAGTTATGTACACAATCCAAAGGATGATTATTCATGAAGAAAGTCGCATTTGCATGTATGACAATTGATTAAAAAAAATATTAAAACTAAAATTATATTAAAACATTTAAACTAAAATTACATAAACCAAAAATGGATCCATATTGTGTGTCTGTCTGTGTGTGTGTGTGTGTGTGGGTGTGGGTGTGTGGTGTGTGTGGTGTGTGTGTGTGTGTGTGTGTGTGTGTGTGGTGTGTGTGTGTGAATATAAAGAGGGTTTTTTTGGTACGTTTCAAACTTTTTTTATATATAAACCTTAATTATAAACATAATATTAATAATTGGTAACTATAATTGTGTAAAATATATAATGGTTATTACTGTAATTATATATATATATATATTATATATAAGATATACATATATCTATTATATATTAAAAAGCTCTAAATTTTGATTGGGTGAGCAATTGAAAAAATAGCCAAATAGTCAACTTCTTTTTCTTTTTGCTAAAGTAAACCTTAAACCAATAAACATGTTCAACACTTCATCTCTACTCATATGTGACACATCTTTGTCTTTAAATAAAATGAAACAGTCCTGCTTGCTGACAGGCCCAGGATATTTATCCAAAATATAGCAGAATTTATACTCTCATGTAGCTCATACCTGTCAATACATCAAAAACCTCTATAATTCGGCCTAATTATAAGGCTTCCAAAAATCCTTTCCTTGGAAGTCAGGATGTTTTATCTCTTAATCACTGAAGGTGAGGCGTTTCAATAAGAACTGATGTCTTTAGCTGATGATCCTCTGGTTTTGAACCAGCTGTTTGATTCTTAAACAGATTAACGTCAATCCACAAATGATGAAAAATGTGCACTGTGCTCCCAGAACGCTTCTTGACAGAGTTATGTGCTGGGTCAAAGGAAATGAAATGATGAAAGCAAGAAGGTCACACGGGCAAGTGCTTCATTGAGTTTCTTTATGTGAGAGAAAGACCCTGGAAAATAAAATTTTGTTTTAAAAAAAAAAAATAAAAAAAAAAATAGATCTGACTCTTTGCACAAAAAGAATGTTTTAGCAGTGTTACTACAGCCTATGGCTGTCTGTTGTCGATAGGTTTTCTTTAAAGACAATATTAAATCAAAACTGACCCTATGTACTTTCTTAATAGATATACTTGATCTTATTGTGCACAACCCATAAGTGCTCTTTCTTCTAGAGTGAGAAAAAAACCTGTTTATATAATACTTCACTGAAACATGTTTAATCATTCGTTAGCATCTTTGCCCTAATTGCAGTAAAATAAACTGACAACACTTCACAATAAGGTTCCATTTGTTAAAATCAGTTAACATGCACTAACAAAAACAACAACAAAAAAACATTGATTTATCTTAGTTAATATTAATTTCAACATTTACTAATACATTATTAAAATCAAAAGTTATGTCTGTTAATATTATTTACTGGACCTGAACTAACATGAATTAACAATGAACAGCTGTATTTTATTAACTAACGTTAACGAAGATTTAAAAAAAATATGCAAATAAAGAATATGTCCTGTTGTAATGTTAGTTACTACAATACTAAATTAATAACATATCATATAAATTGAATATAATTAATAAAACTAACTAATGGAAACTTACGGTAAAGTGTAAAAAAAGCATGAATAGAAGTTAAAATGATGTTATTATGTGAGCAGAAACAAGTAAAAGCATAGCGAAGATAACAAAAACAAAACACAAAAACAGAGCAAAACAAAACAGTGCAAAACAAAAAAACTGAACAAAACAGAGTAAAATAAAAAACAGCAACATAAAAAAACTGAACAAAAAAAGAGCAAACAAAAAACAGCAACATAAAAAACTGAACAAAAAAGAGCAAACAAAAACAAAAAAAAAACAGCAAAACTAAATGAACAGAACAAAACTAAAAACAGAGCAAACAAAAGAGAAAAGAACAAAAATAACAAACAAATCAAATAAAAAAGAACCAAAAAATCCAGAACAAAACTATAAAGCAAAGAAAAAAAACTGAGCAAACAAAACAAAAAACAGCGAAATGAAACAAAACTAAACAAAAAAAGCACAACAAAAACAGAGCAAACAAAAAAAAACAGAACAAAAACAGAGCAAACAAAACAAAACAAAAAAACCTTACAAAAAAAAAAGCACAAAACAAAAAAAAAAGAAAAAAAGAAAAAAAAAGAGCCTTTCAAACAAAAAACGTTAAAAAAAGAACACACCTACTGTATAAAGCAAAGCAAACAATACAATACAATACAAAAAAACAAAAACGGGGAAGAAAAACAGCTAGCTGTGCAGCTAGCGGAGTGGTAAGAGAAACTTAAAACTAGTACATAAATATATATTTTAATACATTTGACCACAGATTTACCAATCTAGAAATATTCCCTATAATAACATGTGATTTTCCAACCTATTTTAAATTTGTATTGGTCCAATCAAATTAAGACGGCTAAACTCACATCCCATTCTATTTAAGGCTGAATTTATTTGGCACTAGGAATAAGCCACATTACAGAAGTTAAATTAAGTTACAATTAAGTTGCAGAGTTGTGAATACCCTTATACATTTATATTTGCACATTTAACAGACACTTTTATCCAAAGAACATGAGGAACATCACAAGAACAATTTAAAATTGTATGCCAGCTTTATTACCAGCTTCATTTATACGGTTTCCTCCGTTTTGACAAATCACTCGGTTTTCCTCATTTGCACCTGCTAAATTAATAAATGTAAATGTCACAAAAAAAATCTTTAGGATTTGCACCGAAAATCAACCTAGAGTCAGAAGCCACATGCAAGATGACAGCACAAATTCATATCTGTCTTTGGCCGAGTCTCAAAACCCACAGAGCTGCTACAATCAGCAAACACAGCTGCGACATCAAAAGTCGTGAGTCATCAAAGTTCAAGAAAAAACCCATGTCAGAACATGAATAGTGTTGCGATTCAATCCCTTTGAAAACAACAATCTCCCTCAATTGATTTGTAATTGCAGTGTACTAAAACAGCTCCACAATTAAGCCTTAACAAAAGCCCACATTCAGCATAAAAACTATTCCTTATCATTCATACGCCGCTGTTCACAAACCATTTATACTGTCTATCACCGTACTAATTAAATAGCTCCATTATTTGCTTGGTTATAATTAACCTTACTAAATCAATGCTGATGAAAACAGCCTTCACTCACCCATCACTGCTAATGCCGTAGCTTTCCGCAGGTCTTTTTTCAAGCTGTCAATCACGTCCAGGCCACTCCCATCCAGGTTACACCTATTAATGGTTGCGTTTCCGGAACTCATCCAGTACAGCTTGTTGGCCGAGTAGTCGATAGACAGCCCTGAAAAGTACAAGGAAAATATGAAAACATAAAGCAATGGCTTATACAAAATATGTATATACTTGCCAATACATATGTACGCACATATGCTGTTAATATAAGCATAATTTTTGTTCTATTGAACTTTCTATTCAAATAATCCAGAAAAAAAACATTTATCACAATTTCCACAAAAATATTAAGCAGCAACTGTTTTCAACACTGATAATAAGAATTGTTTAACAAATAAATACAGCCATGGTGAGCATAAGAGACCTCTTTCAAAACATTCAAATAGAAGACAATTTGGCTTTGGAAAGACATGAGGAGGAGAAAATTATAGCAATTTTCATTTTTTTGGTGAAATATTCCTTTAACTAGATGCTCGAGAGTAAATAAAATGACCCAGAACCTCATTATTTGACCTTATCTTGTCGCAAGAGATGTTTCTGTTAAACATGGCTGATTTAAATAACAGAGAATTGAACATTGTTTCATCTCATGAATATCAACACACATTGTCGCAAACAAAACGTGTCTGGTTATTTGAAATCTGCATTTTCCCCTACAGCAAAGCATGTTTAAATAGTGTTAAAAAAAAGTTCAAAAGGTTGTTTTCTCGTTTTACTTCCTTCATCTGCAATAATCCCTCATTCACATCATAATGATAACCGCTGTTACTTAAGATCTGGCTCAGGCCATAATCACATGTACTATGTGTCAGGGAGATTTTGCCTTAATTATGAGTTAAGTGGAGAACCACGAACATCTCAGAGAGCTCTAACAATACCTAGGGCTACTACTACTAGTAGACCAAATTACTATACGTAGATATAACGATTTCAACAGACACGGCCTAGAGGAAGAGGAGGAATGAGTAAATGGTGCCCTTATGCAATTACATTAAATACATCTACATGAGGCCATGTAATCTTGCAAATGTTAGATTGTTTGAAATAATACAGCAGATTTGTTAAAGGCCCCCTGAAATGCTTAGAAACACACAGCGTTACTCTATGTGTTGACGTCATTTTAACTGAAACAGGAAGACAGGGCGGGAAATATCAAGCAGCCCCACCCCTTTTTAAAATAGCTAATAGCGTTCTTTTATATCACAGCTTGGGCTAGAGCCGTTCAGAGCCATTGAGCTCTGTAAAGCCGCAATTGACAGTGTATGCCAGCCACAATCTCATCCATATTGCTATAAAATATAGCATTCTGTGTAGGATTCAAATAGCTCTAATACATTTTGTGGTCTGCGCCGACTCGCGCATATGATCCACTCCGTGCTATCGTGTTATTGTGTCTCTGGACCGGAGCAGAGTGTGTGTGTGTGCGGTGCGGTGGTTAGCGTGACAGCGCGAAACCAGACTTATTTTTTTCCTCAGTGGAAAGCATATTTACACTGTTGAATCGTTCCCTGTCCCCTGTATAGTGCACTACATGCCATTCACTGTACAGAAAATACTAATTCTGTGGACAAGTGATCGATTTCAGCTGCGGCTTCAGCATCTATTTTATAGTGTAGGGGGCAGGCGCTTCGGATTCTAGAGAGCATTTGATTGGACAGAAAGTTTGATGAGAAGCTGAAGTATGATGTGACGTCAAAAAAAATCGGAAGTGACGAACTGCAAGCTTTGAATGCTTATATCTTCGAAATGCGAATTGTGTCACTGTTTTGGAGCAAACTGCCTTATAGATAACCTTAAGACTAACATATTGATACTAACACACAAAAAACTTTAATTTTGATTTCATGGGGACTTTAAATGTTTTTACAAGTGAAAACAAAACAAAAGTAAAAGCACAAAAGTGAAAAAAAAATCAAAGCAAAGTAAGGCAGAGAAAACAGTGTTGCTAACACCTTACTCTATGCTGTTTGCGAATGAAAAACAAAGCAAAAAAGAAGAGCAAAAAATATTTAATAAAAAAAATGAAGAATGCAAAAAAAAGCAACAAAACGGACTAAAGCAAAGGAAAGCAAAAGCAAGACAGACGAAAGCAATACAAAACAAAGCAAACAAAAGCAAAACAAAAACAACGGCAATGCAAAACAGACTAAAGCAAAGCAAAGGCAAAGAAAAGTAAAGCAAAGCAAAGCAAAAAAGATGAAAACAATACAAAACAAAGCAAAGAAAAGTAAAAACAAAAAATAAAAGCAACAAAACAAACTAAACCAAAGCAAAAGCAAAACAAAGCAAAGAAAAGCAAAACAGAAGATAGCAACACAAAACAAATAAAAGCAACACAAAAACAAAAGCAATGCAAAACAGAAAAGCAAAATCAAAGAAAAGCTAAGCAAAACAGATGAAAGCTAAGCAAATGCAAAGCAAAACGAGGCAAAACAGACAAAGGCAAAGCAAATAAAAGTTACTTGAAATAAAATAAATTAAACAAACATTTAAGATTCATGTAGAAAAGAAAAACTAAACTAAAATTAATTTACCTAAAATAAAACTAATTAAAAATGTATCTCAATAATACCAAACTAACACCATTTTGGATGAATGTCTTCACTGTATCATAATGCATTATGGGACTGCTTTCTCCACAGATGACACATGCCTTAGATTTTGTACTAAGTATAAAATACTAAGTACACAGCTCACTACTCTAGGTTTTGGAACTTCAATTTACCCACGGGCTCCTTCTGGTTCTGGTGCAAAATCTTGATGTTGCTGCCATCCATATTGGCCATATTTACAGTGCCCCCGTCCATCCAGAACATCTTCCTGTAGACCACAACAAAACAAGAATCATTCAGAGAGATGGATTAGTCTTGAAGATGAAGGATGGGACTCTTCTGTTTAAGGAACGTGACCTGCGTGAAGGTCGGGAAGGTAGAAAATAACTTTATCTTTGCAATCACCTCAGAGCACAAAACAATCAAATAAAGCTGTCTCTATCTCCCTCATACATCTTGATGGCACGCATGAACCTACGTGACAGATGACTTTCAGAAATGTCGACAGGGTCGGAAGCTAAAAGGAGAAGACAGCTGGCAGAAAAAAAATGCAACACGAGGGGCAAAGATCACAAGATATAGGGGAGCGAAATAAAACAACATGCGCACCGTACCGTGCTTAAGATCCATCACTGGATTACAGAATCGCGTTATATTAAATCTCGTGTAAACAATTGTGAGGAACTGGCTCTGTTTTTAATTAGCTTGCATGCCTGGAATCATAATGTATGCTAATTAAAGAGCTGTCATTGACCGGCCCAACAAGGGTAAGATAAATTCGCATTTCTGATTGGCTGACAACCAGTTTGGCATCGTTAAATAGTTTTCATGGCTACAACAATTTGTCAGTCTTAATCAACTCCAAGAAAATTACTCTAATAACTTTAGCTAATTGCACATGGGGAATATAAACAGAGACCTGTTCAGTAATTAGCTTTGTAACTGATGTATCTCACACGCAGATTTGACGGTAACAAAAGGTGACAATTCAACGGAAGTGTGCAATTACTTACTAATAAATAGGATAGCAATCTTTAGCGACACGCAGCTCGTAACTTCTCCATTATGGATATGGATACTAACTGTTAGTGTGGTTTTTGCTATGTTACCCTTTAGATGGATGCAGGACGAGACACTTGGGTTTGTCCATCCCGTGAACGACAGTGTTTTTGAGAGATCCGTCAAGACGGGCGACGTTAATGTGGGTCTCGTCGTTGTCTGAGCTCATCCAGTACATGTTTCTGGATAGCCAATCAATAGCCAGGCCACGGACATTAGATAGGTCTGTAAATACAGATATTATCAATAAACAATCTGCATTTTTCATCACATAAAACAACGTAGATATATTGTGAAATTGATATATATATATTTATTTTATTTAAATTGATCACCTTTCATAAAATGTGGTAAAAATAAATACAAAAAAAACCATAAATTAAATTAAAATACAAAAGGAAGGGAAATAGTAACAATATAATATTAGTAATAATCAAATGAATTAGCCTGCTATTTTAGCCACACAATAAAAAAGCTTTATTAATGTATATTAAATAACACCATATACAATAGTTAATAATTTTTGGTACAGCACCTTTCATAATGTTTTATCAAAATACAAGGCAAAAAATAAAATAAAAACTCAAAAGGAAATGACTATATATAGGAAAAGTATTTGATTTAATGTAATATCAAGATTATATTTATAATTTCTAAATTTATATAATAATAATGTGTTTAAAAACATCAAAAACGAGGAAAATAAAATAATCTAATAAGAAAGCTGCTCATTGGAAATCTTGTAATCACAAGCAACAAAATGACAACAATTAATTAAAATAAAGTATCATTTGAGAAACAATTTAGTTACACTTTACTTGAAGGGGTGTGCATAAGACTGACATGACACCTTCATAATCATGACATGACACATGTCATTAATATGAAGGTTTTTTATGCATGTTTATGACAACTGTCATTAAGTGTCATTCGCTCAGTTATGTAATTTTTAATGCAAAGATGACATTGTTTGAGATGTCTTTTTTATGGGCTATGGTTAGGGGTAGGGTTAGTTTAGGGTTAGGTCAAATAATGTCATATTTGCATTAAAAATGACATAACTGAGCGAATGACACTTAATGACAGTTGTCATAAAAATGCATAAAACCTCCTTCATATTCATGACATGTCATGATTATGAAGGTGTCATGTCAGTCTTATGCACACCCCTTCAAGTAAAGTGTTACCCCATCTTTCTTTGTCAAGACACATTTGACTCTTCTTTCAATAAAAACAGGAAAACAAAAAGCAATTTTAAATGTGTGAGATAATAACTGTCCAAATTAACCTCGACATACCTCCTGATAGGACAGTTTCGAGTTTGGTTCCGTTAATGAACGCCCGTTTTATAGTTCTGGTCTTCACTTCGGCCCAGTAAATCCTCTCGTCTCCAGCATCGTAATCCATCGCCGAGACGTCATCGATATCGGGTACGGTGAGGGCCATGATGACGTTGAGGTACGGGTTGTCGATGTCCACTCCTCGAATCTCAGATCTCCGAGCATATAACAGAAACTTCTTCACACCTGTTCATGTACATAAATATGTAATCAACTTAAAATTCACCCTCAATTGAATTCTGTTTCTCTATCTCTAGTATCAGCGGGAGTGAAAAATATGACCTAAATCAGTTAGCGGGACAAATATAATAAGGGGAATTGAGTGTCCTTACAAAGGCAGCGCTATAAAGACATACAACTCGAAGGACTCATACTGTAAATTCTCCTTTCTTGACCTCCAGAGAGATCTCTAGGGTGGCCGGTAAAGAGAGATCTCCATTTCAGTCTGTAATGAGTTTAGGTAGGTCGCGTAAGTCTCCTGATACACGCTATAATTATTCCAATATCAGACATTCTGCTTTACATCAGCTCCATTCAATTGTGGATTGCTCATTTTAATGAAGAAGCCTATAGACCAATTCAGAGTAGACGTCACAGTTACGTCACTTGCAGCTGCGCGCGCATAGTGGTTGCAGAAAAACACTGGGAACAAGTGGAGGTAAATGGGTAAAATCCATGGAATAAAAGAAAAAAATATTTCTGTGCCTTTTGATGTCAAGATCGGAATGCAAATAATTTTTATAAAATACTGTCATCAAAGACGCCATTTGAAGCTAAACGCAAACGTTTAAATGGATATACTATGGATGAAAACTGTTATGATTACTCTACTTTTAAAGCATAAATTCGATTTAAACAATAGGTCTACATAATATTCACATATGCTGTTCATAGGGGACGTATTGTATTAGCCTTAAATATTATTTAAACCTTATTACTATTAGAAATATTATTTAAACCTTACTATTAACATTTTTACATAACATTTATTTATTTTATCTCACAATTCTGACTTTTTTTTCTCTCGCAAATGCAAGTTTATATCTCCTAATTCAGACTTTATAACTCGAGCCGAGGGGAAAAGAGAATGACGAGCTGTTTTTCCTTATTAGAATTGTGAGATATAACCCCCCCCCCCCCCTCTCGTATTGTGGAGATAAAGTCAGAATTTTAAACAAACCTTTTTTTTAATTCTTTTATTCCATGGCTCCATAGACTGCCACTTGAAAACCGTCATTTTCTGCCTCCAGATACGCTCCGCCCACAAAAAATGTCATCCCTGTTTCGGATCTGTAAGACTATCCCACTCTCTAACGTCAATTTCGTTGAATAACAGTGCTTATCGCTGGCTGACAAGCTCTTGTAATATGCGGAGAACATTTTGAAAATGACATCTAATCAATATAATTTATAATCTTTTTAAACCTAACTATTTTGCACCCTATACGTGAAGGCTATCTCTCCCGGGTTTTCTGCAACCATGATGCGCGCGCATCCTGAATGTTTACAAACCTATAATTGGTCTATATTTTAATTCGCAACTCATGCCTCAGTGAAGCATCAGTGTACATGAATGGCATTTATTGCCGAAAAATATCACTTTTGAGTCCAAATATCAGATTTTTGCATTAGACCTTGCCATGTATAAAGACCTGTAAGACCTGTAATTTTAATATTAAATCAAACAACATTACAAGAAAAATAGACCACCAATTGCTCTTAATTTATTTACTTTTTTAAAACAAGTTTAATAATGTCATTAAAATATATTTCTATATAGTTTTTTAAATATTACAACATGTAGTTTTTAATACATTGAAAATAAATACTTTTAAATACATAGTCGTTTTTCACATAGTCACATATGTGTGTGTGTGTGTGTGCGCGTCGTGAATATTCAAGTAATTATTAACAGTAATTTATCCAATTAATTGTTTTAATTATTGTAAGATTGTATATTTAATTTAATATAACACTATTACTAATTAAATCTTTTAAATAAATTTAAATATAAAAAACTGTGGTGAAATATCATTGTCCGTGTGAATATTGCTGTGGATACTTGAAATTCTAATGAGTAGATTTATACTATCCTGAAAAAAAAACAAAAATCACATGAATATGACATTTTATTTACCTGAGTTTTTACATTACAATGTTTGAAAAGCTTTCAAATAATATTAATATATTTGTTATACATAAAATGCACCTGCAAATAAAAAAAATATGAAACAATAACAAAATGAGCAAAATAATTTAATAAATAAGAACATTATTATTATAATAAAATACAATGATATAAAACACAAAGACTTAGCACTGTATGTATGATTAGAATTTTCTAATATTCTAAAACTGCAGAGTTTCTGTGTGTGTGTAGGCCAAACGTGTTTCATAAAGAGAGATCTACAGAGCTCACCTTGGCAGGTTCGGTTGTTGGCCGACAGTTTCATGAGGTGTGGACAGGAGCAAGATGCAGAACCATTATAATTTATAAGACAGAGGTGAGAACATGGGCCTCTTCCTTTGTTACCAGCACATGGGTTAGGAGCTGAAACAGATAGGAGGAGAGAAGAGAAAACATTAATAAAAGAACATCTGAGTATACATTGTGTATACGTCACATTCATATTTAATTCTCCTGATTTACCACCACAGCGACTTATTAGACAGCGATGCCTTTGATTATTATTTCCACAGGTCAAAGCCACAGGGCAACGTTCAAATTTTTTAGTCTTTTATCATTTCTTCAGCTAGTTATTAGGCGATACGGCTTGCATTAATGCACATAGTCTCCTGAAAACCAAAAGTACTCTACCTAACAATTGGAAGATGTGTACGGCGTGCTGAGTAATTACGCCCCTTATTCCCTATCCAACAATCCCTGGGTTTGTTCTTTCTCAGAGCAAGGTTATTACTCCACAACTCTAAATGGGATCGTAAAACACACACGTAACTAAAAAATGCATAAGTCCATAAAAAACAGTTGTTTCAGGCCTAATGAATACAGTAATCTCTATGTCACTCTCACTAAGCTATTCTGACACGTGAAAACCCATAGCAATGCGGGCTGGCCTCTTCAGACGCAGACGGGTAATGAAAACAGACACAGAACAGACATTCAGCGCTATAAACAAAATCTCCAAACAGAGGAAAGCAGGTGCTAAGCCACAGGACAAAAAAAGCCAAGAGCAGACACAGAAAAAGGTCAGAAATCTTACAAGTAATGGTTCAGGCTAAAGCTCATTTATTTAATTAAAATGATTTAATTTTGTAGTATCGCCTATTCACTTCAGATATTCCATGGAAAAAAATTAAAGAATGTTTACTTAATTGAAAAATTAAGTACCACATTTTTTATTTAATTTGAATAAATAAATAAATAATCCAGATCACAATGTTTTAAAACCTTTCAGAAAAATGTATAGTATATCATATATCAACTTTTCCCTCAAATGCTTCAATTAAGGAACATAATATAAAAAGCTCAAAAGATATATAACCAGCAAATGAAGCCCCACTAAGAAAATAAAAAAAAAACAATAAATAAATAGATATAATTTTTTAATCAAAATCGCAAAGAAAAGTCTATCAAGGACAAACACATCAAGAACGATATATAGCTATATAATATATATAATATCTATATATATATATATAGATATAGATATATATATATATATATAAAATCAAATAAATATATTATAAAGTTCAGTCCACAGCTCCAAACTCTATTATTACATACTGGAATGGTTCCTTGATCGAAACTGTAAGACAATGCCTGAACAATACATGATGCATGAAATGAAAAGAAATAAAATAAAAAACATCAACATTTTAACCTGGGTTCCAGAGAACAATGTTTGAAAACCTTCAACATAATAACAATAATATATTTAATAATAACACATTTTATTTATATAGCACCATTTAGATTCAAAATGCTTCAAATGGCATGATATAAAACCATTTATCAAAACAAATAAATATAAGAAAAGCCTAGAAAACAAAAACAGCAAATGCAAAAAACAAAAGCACAAATTATCAGCACTATAAACAAAAACAAAGTAAAGTCAAACCACAGGACAAACACAGCCAAGAGCAGGAAAAAGAGAAAGTTAGAAAAACGATCATTAATGTTTCAATCTAAAAGCTCAGGAACACACTTTTGCCATAAAAACACTCATTTCTAAAGCAGCCTGTACATTTCGAAACAACCAGGTTCAAAGCAAGAGACGACGAGTCTAAATATACAATTCTAAAAATGATTTACTCGAGATTCACTTTCATCCTCCTTTTCAAGGACTGTACATAGTTGAAGGTTGTACTTCAAAGCAATTTTGATCAGAACATGAAAAACCAGACCCACAATCTCGCAAAAATCCTTCACACATCTGTGCGGCATATCACTCCATCCATACCGTAGGTTTATAGCTGCCAATCACTATCTAGAACACTCCGTGAATGTTTCCGCCAGCCCATTATAAGTGTTTAGCTGGAGTCATGAGTTAACAAAGAGCCTCTTAGCGCCATTAAGGGTGTAATTTAGCTTTGGTGGATGATGCCAAGCTCGATGTGTTGACAGAAGGCTGATTCTTCCACATCTGGCAGATGTACACCCAAGGGAAAAGATGCTGGACAGCCATCACGGGCTGATTCAATTGTGTTTTATTTATGGGATGCTTTTTGGCTCTTCTTTAGTACTTTATTGCCCAAATGGTGAACAAATTCTATTAGGCCAATTAAAACAGGGTTACAGAAGGAGGAACAGATTTCAAGCGCATGTTCAGCGTTGACTGAACTGAAATTACCCAGAGGTCATTAGGGGTGGCTCTTTTGACTTAGGCCAGCAAACAACCACCCAATACACCCTAGCAACCAGCAAAAACACCATAGCAGCTTATAACAGCCCATTAAAACCCACACAGAACACATTAGCGGCTTGAATTTTTACATGAACATGCAGTCACAGCTTTTCAGAAAATGCAAAACAAACAAAATTATGACATTTTAATAACTAATTTATTATAATTTAATATATTTTGTAGCATGTTTTCATGTTTTTGGGGGGGGGGGGGGACAAGAATAAAAGTACCATACACAGCTTTTTGTATGAAAAATGCTCCCATAGATCTTTTTTTTTATATAAATACATAAATAATTTCTCAAAAGAATCAAAAACAAAACATTCTTTTGTTTCTGATTTGGTATGACTTTTGGTTCTGAATAAATTAAACTAAACTAAACTAAGCTAAGCTAAGCTAAGCTAAACCATAAAATAAAATAAAATAAAACAAAACAAAACATAAAATAACATAAAATAACATTAAATTAAACCCTTCAAAAATAATTAAAAAATAAAACATTCTTTTGTTTCTCTTTTGGTACGTCTTTTGGTTCTGAATAAACTAAACTAAACTAAACTAATAAAGACAGTTCAACAAAGAACAATCTTTTGTTTCTGTTTTGGTACATCTTTTGGTTCTAATTGAAAGTGCATTTAGTTTTTAATAGGAAATTCAGACGAGAATTGTGACCTTGTAGTGTTTGACTGTCTGTTTCATGTTTCAGAAATTATGGGAATTCTTGATGGGAGTCAAGGGAGTTCTTGACGAGACAGCTTTGCAGCCAATTAGTCTCTAAAATCTTCTAGTGAGAAACGGGACTGTGCCAAAACTGGGTGATTGTATGCTGTTAATCCAACATGACAACTTCACTCAATCTAGAGGTTTCTCTCATTATGTTCTGTTGGATCCTTCAAATCATCATCTCTTACAAAGTCCCTCCAGACACTTTTGAATGACAGTTTCTTACTTTGTGGCTGCCTGCTAGGATGGTATATCTCCAGATCGAAGGGTTGGGCGCTGGTTTTTTGGATCACAGTTACATTGGCTCCGGTCCATTTGTTGGCTTTGGTCAAAGTGTTGGTCCTCCAGTCGGTCCAATAGACGTTCCCTCCAAAGAGAGACACAGCGAAGGGGTGAGAGAGGAACTCGTGGCCTCGAAGAATTTCAATCATCCCCGTGCCGTCATATAGAGCAGAGTATATAGCGTCAGATCTGAGGAAGGACAAATAATTTTCTAATTATCATCATTAGAGTATTTTAAAGTCAGCATGAAATGCAATCCACCTTATTCACTTTCCTAATACACATTTCTACACAATACAAAACTGAATCAAATGTATTCAATCTTGTTTCATGTTGATTTACATCAGTTCAACTAACTGAACTGAGTCGAATTCAGAATTAAAAACCAAATTTGTTAAGTGTGATTTGATTCAGTTCAGTTCAGGATGATTTGATTTGACTTAACTAGAATCAAACTCTGCAAATCTGGTTTAGCTCTGAATTATGTCAGTTCAATTAAGTGAACTGAGCTGAATCAAATCTACCTGAAATACAATTCTGAATTACATCGATTCAGTTCACTAAACTAAAGTTAATCTGAGACAAATCAAATCAGAACAACCTGATTTGAATTAAATCAAACTTAATCGTGTTTAACTCTGAATTACGACAAATAAATTAACTGCACTGAACCAGGTTGTTTCAAATCAAATCAACATCAAAATGCATCCAACTTAATAAATCTTGTTTAACTCTAAATTATAACAAACACATTTGCTGAATTTAGTTTAGTCAAATCAAATCGTACCTTATCTTGTTTGACTCTGAATTACGACAATTCAGTTAACAAAAGTTGTTTCAAATCAAATCTAACTTAATAAATCTTGAACTCTGAATTACAACAATTTAGTTACTGAGTCGAGTCAAACCAACCTGAATTTAACTGAATCAAATCAAACATAATTTTGTTTAACTCTGAATTGCGACAATTTCATTAAATGACCTGTACAAAGTTGTTTCAAATCAAATCAATTCAACCTGAACTGAATCAAATCGAACTTAAAAATAAATAAATTGAATATACATTTAAAAGATCTTAAAATAAATCTTGTTCTAAATAAATTATCTTAATCATGACAAATAAATTAACTCAACTTTCTCGAGTCAACTCAACCTGAATCAAACTGAAACAAAACAACTTTAATATTGTTTAACTCTGAATTATAACATTCCAATTAACTGAATGGAACCAAGTTTTCAAATCAAAATTAAATCAAATTAAATCAACTAAATTAAATAAAAATTAATAAATCCTGTTTAAGAATTACAAAAACTCAGTTAACTGACATCAACCAAGTATAGTTTCAAAATAAAAAAACACAAATATATTTATTATATCCTCTGCTATGAAAGATATATGCATATGATCCATTATTCCTCTGTTAAAACTTTTAAATTTGCTGTACTGTATTAGTAACTTCGCTCAGACCTCACGACTCCTCAGTATCACTAGTGCCAGATTGTACTCTAGCTTGATTGAATGTACTTTCACTTGCCATTTTATACCTTTTCGAGCTCTTTTTCCCTCATCAATGATCCATTTCTGTTCTCCACATCTCTTCTGCCTGTGCTTTGATGTTTCCATTTGTATATTTATACCAATATATATATATAACAATATATGAACATATTCTACATTTTTACTACAAAGACTGTGTACTCGAAATAAAAAAACAGTAAAAACAAAACAGTAAAAATAGTTTGCAAGAAAGACTTTAAAGTGCACTGATGCCTTAATGATGAGACACGGTTGAGAGAAAAAAAAAGAAAGAAATGCTGTTGACAGACTGAGAGAGAAAGAGAGATGTGTGATCTGAATAGAGCAGAGACAAAAATGAGGTAATCGAAAGCTGAGAATTGATCAGATTCCTCATTAAGTCCAAGAATCTCATTATCTGAATATTAATTTGCGGTGCGTTTGGAGCCACCGGGCACAAGAGGAATTAAACTATCGCTGTGAGAAATTCAAGATGAGAGTTTATGAATGTGTCAAAACAGCAAAATTGCTACGCCGCTGCTTTGTAAAATACGAAAAAATACTTGATGGGCAAAATTATAATCAATAGTAATAGCATATCTCTGTCGGCCTGTCATTTCATCGCCAGCAGAGGTGGATCTCGAATTTGAACCGGTACAAAAACACATCAATCATTCAACCAAACGAGTGCTTGAATTTGTTACAAACGACAGAATCCGAGCTCAATTCCCAATTCCACCCTCTCGTTTCCATCCAAAACATTCCCTAACGGTCTTGTCTTGCGAAAAAATGTTTGCGTGCTTCTTACCGGGCGTCTGTCCATACTATCCTGCTCTCCATGTGGTCCAAGGTCAGTCCGTTGGGCCAAGCGCCGGAGTCCATGTCCTTGAAAACCACATGCCGCTGTTTCCCGCTCATGGAAGCACCTTCGATGCGAGGAAATGTGGCGTCCCAATCGGTCCAGAACAAGGCACTGTTGACGACAAAACTCTATGTTAAAATCTACCTTAAACGACTTTCAAATGAGGGTTACTTGCAAACCACATCCTCATTAAAAGCATTAGCATTAGCGCAATTACAAAACAAGTAAGAATGTGTAATGGCCCAATTTCATGGTAATATCCCTTTTGGAAATCATTTAAAAACTCCTTTATGGGTGATTAGATGGGTTCATTACGATTCGCAAACCACCGAATGGAGCTATCAATCACTGAAGTTGTTCATTAAAGCTATGAAGTAATTGGAAAACTGGCGCTTTGCTGTTATTTTCTTCAACTGGATTGAGAAACGTACCCCTGGCCAGGGTCCACAGCGATGGCCCGAGGGTGTTCCATACCCCCGGCGATGAGGGTGGTTCGTAATTCGCCATTTAGCTTGGACAGCTCAATCTGGTCCAGGTTACTGTCAATCCAGTAGAGATTTCCCGCTATCCAATCAACAGCAAGGCCTTCTGGAGTGGCTAGACCATGCTGCACGACCACCTCGATTGACGAAACACCTGCCGGGACAACAAACTGGGTTATTGTAAAGGAAATAAATGGTTGCTAGCTGGTCTGTCAAGCTCAAGATTACTTGAATTTGGCATTTGGTGAGTGTAATTTGGTATGCTATGAAGCGTGTGAAATTTCTCAATATCTACTCATCAGTTCTTTTGTGATCTAAGTGTAAATTACTTCTCACATTTTGGGAGCTTTTGAAGCTGAAATATTTACACAGTTGGTAGACTGACTTTGCTTTTTAAGCGTAAAACAGAGCTAAAAAAAAAATCTCTTCACAATATTCTGAACAACAATAATAAAAATAAGAACCATTATTCGTGAGACATGGAAAAAAATAACATTTATCTTGATCTTTTTAAATATAACATGACATAACTTACCATAAATGTAGCATTTTTTTTGTTTTAAAGTAAGTTAAATAATTTAAAGTAATAGTTTATAATAATAAATAAAATAATAGAAAACAGATCGGATTGTTATTATACGACTAAAGTATATAATATTATATATAGATATATCATATCATAATATATAGATATATATAGTAATATATATATATAGATATATAATATTAGTATATATATATAATGACCAAAATTTTACTACCGTCAATTATTTTGCAACACACTATCATGTCACTAATACACTTGAAAAAACCTGGATGAATGCACTGTAGTAATGCTAGGTGGTTTGACATATTTAATACAATATTTTTGACACAAGTATTTATGATTTCCATGTAACTGCCCGTGACAGGCAAGGAAAACACATTTTTTTCTGGGAAAATGGGAGTAGCAGGAGGTTGCACCTAAAAGTACTTTCATCCAAAATAATTTCTTGACACAAACATTTTTTTTTTATTTTTCAATTCTACAGTTTTCAGTCCCACTATGACATTTACAGTATGCACTGTAAATTCCACTGAATCATATTATAGCTTTTATGGTATAATTAAGTCATAAATATTAACATTGTCATAAACTATGAAAAAAAAATTGTAAATCATACCACTGCCTTCTGACAGCTTCCCGCGGTAAATTTTGTCCTCTACGACATCGGTCCAATACAGCAGGCTCTGGCTGAAATGGAAATCCAAAGCGATGGTGTTCCTGAGCCCGGGGACCAACAGGCTGTAGTCGCCCCTTTGCAGGTTGATGCGGCGAATTTCGTGTCTGATGGAAAAAATGATGAATGCCTCAAAAGGATCTACAAAAAGACAGAAAACAATCGGTAAAGAGAACAAGAATGCATGCTGCATTGGACTGTGAAAATGCATAAGCAAGTCTAACGTTGACTTGTTGGTCCTATGAAATCCCAATAAAAAGGATCTGTGTGTATTTTAGGAATTGGTTTTACAATAAATTTCGTAGGTAAATTAATAATTGATATGTTACTCATTTGTAGGCTAAATCACTAAATGTAAAATTGACAAAAAGAGAGATTTTATCTGCCAAGTGACAAAGTCAAGTTAAGAAACATTACCAATTAAATTAAATTAAATTAAATTAAATTAAATTAAAAAATAAAAAATCACACGTTGGCCTATGTCACTTTTGCATTGTACTGGTAAAATTATTAATGAAAAAGCATTAAAATATCACTTAAATGAAGAATAAGAATAAGAATTCTGTAAATAGCAATCTGTAAACTGAAAAAAAAGAAAACAGTCTAAAACAAATTGTGCAACATTAATTAATTGACTAGTTGGTCATAACAAATTTAAATGCTGAGATGTTAACATAAAAAAAAAATGCCTATTTATATAAAAAAACATTTCGTTAATTACAAATTAAATTAGATGGAGTTGATTATAATTAAATAAAAATGAATAAATAAAAAAAGGCAAGAAATTTGAAAATGATTCATGAGAAAAAAATGGTATGCGGCACACCATACACATCTCTTTAAGTCTGAGACTGGAGAGGAAACCTTATGTGGACTGCAATATGAATTATAGCTGGCAGTTTCAGTTCGGACAAAAACTAAATGCATTTTGACAGCTCTGAAAACTGAGCTGTGTGTTTCAGTGAAAGCTTATTTTTCTTTTTATTAAAACATGCTGCTGAGTGCTCTTTGTGCATATCTTCCTCTCCACTCACATAAAGTGCGCCGGAGTCTGAACTCTCTGATAATTCCCAGCCCGCTTTTGCTCTCTTGTAAAGTCAAACCGCTAAAATGAAATGCATACATATCACAGATGCATTTTACACCTTAAAACTGACTGCACAATCCTCTCTCCGAAAGTAAATATGAATAAATATGCATGAGTCACCAATTAACTTACTTGCCATATTGCAGCCATTTATCCGTGTTATTTACAGCTCAGAAATGAAGGGTCATTTGGTTCCCTTGAGGTTAATTGCCTTGCGGTTTGGACTGTAATCAGGTTTTAACCCTGTTTGAGATTGAACCTCTAATTTTCATATGAAAAATTTTAATCGTTAACCACAGGCCAACCAAGAATCATCATGCCGCTGTTTACCTGTATTATAACAGCTGTCTCCATCGGGTCCAAGACTCCAGCCTGGATAGCAGGAGCATTTCACAGTATTCTTGTGTTGTTCGCACACTTGGCTGCAGCGTAGGTGCTTGGTACAGTAATCCAGGACTTCACATATCCGGCCGTCCAAACCCAGCTGGAACCCGGCCGGACAGGAACACACGACCCCTTTACCCGGCGCCACTGAGCACTCGTGACTGCAGCCGCCCTTCCTCACCGAACACTCATCTGAGATGGAGAAAAAATGCAGGCGAAGGGGGTTACTGTCAGAAAGAACGGAAGAAACTGTCACTTCAGAAGAAAATAGCAGGGTCCGAACACTGAGGCGGCAAGAACTGATGGAATTCCTCAGTAGACATACGGCCAGACAGCAGGGAGCCGTAGACGTTTGGAGGAGCTGAAGGAAATAGCAGAGAATGAACAAACAAGAAAGAGTTTGGTGCTCCAGGCTATACGCTTCTTGGGCAGCTAGAGCGATTGAAAGCAAGTGGACCGACTCAATGACTTCTTATTCCATTTCATAGACATGCTCCATTTAGGGGTACAACAGCATCTCACTGGGGCAGCAAAGGAACATATCTGTACCATATTTACCCCTAAAAGATTCATAATAGCATTTTAAGGGGACATATTACACTCTAAGGTACTAAACCAGTACTAAAACTTTTTTTTTCAGTGTACCATATACTGTAGGTATGCTGCTCCAGGATATCTGTTCTTCTTAGTTTTTCTTCTAATGAATGCTCAGAGGCACTGAACTCCAAGCCTTTTCCACCCTTGGTATCACTTTAATGTGATTTATGGCTGAAGACTGTAGGTTTGGACGATGAGATGTGACGGTACGCCACTGAAGTGGTCCCATGGTGAGATGCTGAATGGAAAAACGTGGTTAAGTATTAGCTAAAGTTGTCAACTAGCAGGATATAGCAGCTACCCTCTTGGGTAATGAGCACAATAATGTTATTTCTAACAGTGATGATAAAGCGTACCTTTGTTGCAAATGGCTTCACAATTGGAGGGAAAATAAACTCTTTTAAATGAACATTCAAAATCAAGCTCATGGGATAAACTATTGAGGCATAGAAAGGTTATATTACAGGACAGTGGCTATATAGTAATTCTATGCTAAAATATTAATCCCAACTGACCGATATGCTGGACAGAACATAATATAAGACAATACCATTGGGTTTGATAGTCCCAGAAAAATGACAGACTATGGAAACCGCAGAGCCACGCGAGCGGACTTCTAAGGTATCACAACCACCACTTGATAAACAGCACAAGTGCACGTCGGATATAACCAAGGGGTAATTACAGTGAAAAGCGTTAGCGCTCGGACACGAGGGATCATGTATCCATAAACCTACAAGGAAGTACAAATTGGGTGCGGAGTTGGTGAGGGAATAAGAAAAGTGTGCTAAGACTCTGATAATGGAATACATCAAGCACAGGACCAGGAAAGAGATGTGGGAGAGAACAGTATGACATGGTGTTCATTGAGAGCGGAAAAGAGGCTTCGAAAAGGTATTAAAATGGCAAGAAAACGTGAAACAGGGGATAATTCAATCAATGGCTGTAGGAGTAAAACAATGCTGGCGATATGATATGAGGTATAGTCGTGAGGGGTTGAGCGAAGTTTATACTACCAGTACAGAATTTAAAAAAGTTAGAAGATCGCTAGATAGATAGCGATAGATTAAGATAGGGATATAGATAGATCGATAGATAGATAGATGGATAGATAGATCGATAGATAGATAGATAGTATGATCGGAGGTTCATCAAGCAGTGAATTTAGTACTATTACTAATTACCATTGGGTTGTGACGGCTTTTGATTTGTCATTGACCAGGACTAAGTGCATTCATACTCTGCCAGCGACTTCTTTGCAGGATTTGGGCAGAGTATTTCCAAGGCGATTCGAGATGGTAGCCATTCCAAGATTTTTAGACAGGATCCAATGAAGAGCACGTGCTTAAAGTTAATGGGGGGGTTTGAATTTGGCCCTTTTAAAAAATTAACAGGGACACTAGAACTGAGCATGCAAAGTTAAATGCTCTTTTCAGAGAGGCCCGCTGAACCTGTGCTTTGGCCTGGGCATCGGGGAACTCCGCATTGTTCAGATGCAGAGTCGCCAACCACAATTACACTTATTGTTTTATTAATAGGCCAGTAGATAATAGAAAGATAGAAACAGAAAAGCAAAGAAACCAGAAACAGACAGCAGAAAAGAAAATAGAATAGAATAGAATACGAATAGAGTATAAATAAAATAATTATATTTAAATATACCATTATATGTTCACAAAGTAAGTTTTTATCACAAAGAAAAAGTAAATAAGAGATAAATTAAATAATTGGTTATAAATGGACCATAATGCTGTAATAAATTAAATATTTACTTCTAATTGCGAGAAGCAATAAGTTTGGCATAAGATAATATACGATTAAGATTTCGATAATATAATTGTTATTATATTCTCGCGTCAATGGACAAAATGTTTTTCTAAAGGACAACAAATTTAAAATAAATAAAGATCAAATGAGAGTTTTGTTCCACAACGCCTATAAACATTTTTGATTAAGTTGAGTAAAACGGTTTTCTGTTTCAAACTTAACATAGCATATTTGAGGAATAAATAACTTCAAAATCAAATACAGATGTTGATTTCAAGATTTATAAATAAAAAACATAAAAAAACAAGTCTCCAAAATGCAATAAATCCATTGAATCTATATAAAAGTTATTTTTCATATTTAAACTGTTGAAAATACACAACATAGTGTTGATCCACATATGACAGCCTCTGAGCTTGGTCAATACTAATCTTATATACAAGCACTGGACTAAAAATACATTCAATCAGTCATCGCTCCCAAAATGAATTCAGCGGGTCATCTTGTTAATGCTATAAATTCATTACAACAATAAAAGAAAATTGCATCATGAAAATACATGAACAACAATATCACATTAAAATCAGAAATGCCACAAAATGCCCATTTCACTCCATTCAACCATTCCAAAAAAGTGCATTCATCTTTGCCATATATGCATGATCATTTAGTTGACTAGTGCCTAATACGACGTTATGGATAACAAAAAACATAAATGCAAAATAAAAATTACACTGACAAGTACGACAATACTCGCGTTCAAATGGCTTGAACTCATTATGCAGATTAGAACACGATTATGGAAGTGGTCTTACAGCTTCTGTGGGTATTAAAAATGAGCGAGCTCCACGTGAGGGGGAGATTTATTATTAATCACGAGATGCGCATGACAATCACATGCAATTAATTGCACAGCCCTAAGTTTGTTTGTGATCACAAAGTACACAAAATAGATGAGGAAAACTAGAGATGGACCGGTGGTGTATTCAAAGCACCGCCATACTGTCTACACAGTGCAGTGGAATGGTGCTCTGTGATTGGGTGAGCTTGATATATCTCATTTTCGCACGGAGAAGGAGATGCCGCTTTGTCGACAGGTTTTGGATAGAAAGGAGAAAACATGACAGAAAACTCGGAGGGAGAGACATATCGGAGGAGATTTTGCGGTTAAAAACTTAAAAAACAATGCGAACTTTTCACGCACTACGAGAATAGCAAGATTACAAAGAGATGATTTTGGCAGTGAGAAAACTCAATTTTTTATTTAAATGGCGTTTAGACGCGTTTTGGGAGGAACAAGTTACCTCAAATGCTATCATGTACATAATTTATATTTTTATTTGAGAAGCACATTCTTAAATTCTTTATTTTCTAAATAAATAAATGCTATTTTTAATATTTGTTTTTATTTTAGAGAAGCAAAATTCTTGCGATATTAAGAGACTTTCAGAAAATATATTTTGAATTAAGTTTCTTATGCTTATCTTAATGACAAATTGTTTTCCTTTATTTTTATTAATATATTCAATATAATTTACAAATGGTTAAGAAAGTACCTTAATTTAAGAAAGCCTCAGGAGAAAAGTAAACATTATAGTTTCAATAAAATTAATTTAAGGATGTATGTATATGATGAGATAGATAGATAGATAGATAGTGATAGAATATTATTGATTGGAACAAATAAATGAATAAATAATTGAAAAGAAGTCAAATATATGTATAAACAACAATTAAAATATTTAAAAAATCTGATCCATTTGTTAACATACTCAAAATTTTTAGTGTACTCAAAATCTGGCATCTGCATGGTTGCCATAGTGATGACTTGTGCTAAGACACCTACAAAAGAAGCTGTCATTGTAGAAAGAGAAAATTTGGCACACGCTGTTCAAAACGACTCGCTCCTTTGCTCATTCACTATTCATTACAAAGAGAACGACACGTGTGTGTGCATAAAAGAGGGAATTCAGCTGAAGACGCTTTTTGTGAGTGTTTAACACTATAGCTTTAGCCGTACTTCACTGAAGTCACGTCCCGAACTCCGAAAACAAAACCCGACCTGATCTGACACACATTGGATTTTAATCAGATTTTAAACCACAATATTGATTCGGTTTGGATGAGGTTTGTTAAAAAGTCACAGAGGTCCATGCAGCGAAGAGACGGTTGGTTGCGCTAACAACCAATTAAACAGATACGGTGGATTGGATTTTAGGCCTGCCTGCATGAACAAAACTAAATATTGTCGAAAAGGAGGGGGAGAAATAAAGCACAGTCAAATTGCCTCTCTGACAGACGGAAACAATATTGATGATAATGTGGTTTCAGCATAGAAAAGTGGTCATAGACTGGGAGTATGAGAGATTTCTGTTGGCGCCAGTTCCTCATATCAGTTCGATTCATATCGTATTATACCAAAAAAAGGTGATTCACAAAGCGAGTGGAGATGAATTATATGATTCAGTCAATTACAACCGCACAAAAGCAGACCAAATAGAGTTGTTTTCTTCTCTCTACAAATCACGCAGGGCCATGTGTTCAGCGTGCTCTCCAGCTTAATCAGTCTGGAGGGGAAAGTGGTGGTGTGTGTGTGTGTGTGTGTGTGTCGTGATGGTGCAGGTGCGTGTGTGACGGGAAGAGAGAGAGAGAGAGGAAGAGAGAGAGAGCGAGAGAGAGAGAGAAAGAGAGGAGGAGAATATAGATGTAATTGGCTCTAAGCTGATATTCCAGCGCTACCTCATCTCACCTGAGGGAAGAGATCTCTCTGCTGAGAAGCTTTCCCTAAATGAACTAATAAACACACTCACAAATCTCCAAATCCCACAAAGAGCAACCGCCACAAGAGACAGCATCCGGAATCACTGTGTGAGAACACATTGTACACTTGCCACAAAAAAAGGAACAAATCCATTTATTTCACATCAATTAATGACTAAAGTAGCATATAAATACATTATTTGGGAGTCTATAAAATATAACAATTCTGCATAATAATAGAATGCAGAGAATATTATGATTATCATGTTATAAGAGGGATAAAATGTATCTTAAAACGAATTTTGTGAAAGGAAAAACAAAGAAGAATGAAATGAGTGAAAATGACAGCAACTTCCAGAGAGAGGAAAAAGTATAAATAATAAAACATCGATATTTGATCAATAACATCAAGTTAAGTCTAAGATAAGAAGTTCCAAAATAGATGAAAATACATTAGGGAATTGCTTTATTTTTTCTTACAAAAGTATAAGTATTTATTTACTTACTCTGAGGCAACAGAGTATCTATACATAAACAGGCATTCTATAAAAGGGGAAAAAATCAGGGATATAAAAAATATAGAAACAAAGTACATCCCTAAACATAGAAAAGTAATTGGTCAAAACAAGATGTCGATCAAACTGCACCGATGTCTAAAACCTTACAACCGAAACGATGAAATCTGATTGGTTGTTCATTGGTTGAACATTGGAAGCAATGTTGTTCCAACGAGGAAGCTGATTCATGAACGCGTATACATCACATTAAACCTTATATCATCATTAGTGTCAGGGGCCAGTCAGTGTTAACTAACAACCCACATCCCATGACTCACCACAGTATGGTCCCTCGTCGGAATGGTCCGCGCAGTCCCTCCAACCGTTACAGATTCGCTCTGGCGGGAGGCACACAGACGTGTCATTGCCGCAGGGAAACTTTGGAGGCTTACAGACGGACATTTCACATCCCTCCTCATCCGATTGGTCCTCGCAGTCGATGTCTCCGTCGCACACCCAGTCCTTACTAACGCATTTCCCTATGCATGAGAAAACAAATGCGTTACAAAGGACTTTTTTTAACATCATTAACTCTCTGCGTTGTTGCTCTACAAAGCTATCTGCTTTCTGCACACTTTTTCTTTAACCAAAACACTCTTAGCATATCTGAGCATATAATTTCTCAAAGGGCTACATACAGTTTCACAGTGCTTTTTGGTCCTTGGTGTTTGCTGTATCTTTAGCGATAATGGGGTACATAATCTTTGTTTTTGTTTATTTTTTGCGTTATAAAAAGATTATTTGCGACATAATAACATATTCAAGTGCTTTCTAAAGCATGTGAGGGGAACAAAGTGATAATAAAAAGCTACTGTTTCTCCAATTTAATGTGAGACATGAATTTATCTGTACATTTTCATACAGAATCCTTATCAGTTCTTCTTAATGGTGTACTGAGTAACCTAAGGTGTTTGGATTTTTTTTCATGTATGTGAGACAAGTCATTAGCGGTTCCCTCATTATCTCTCCAGACAAGTCCTTTAAGAAGGTGAAACAGGGCGATGAGTACATACATTACTTTTCTGTATCTTCCAAGACCAAATAGTGTCTTCGTGTTCATTAGACTTTCACCAAGACTTCACTTAATCAGATTTTAATTCACTTTACTTTGGGTTTTATAGAAACTTTGTTTAGCTAGGTCTCTGTACTACCTGAATTGATCTCCTAACCAGGCTAGATGCGATTAAAAAGGTGCGAATTTCACGTTTTGTTCCACAGCATAAATTACACACAGTGACACCTCAAATGTGAAACCGTTATGTGCTTTAAATTGCTAATGTAAACATGCTATAAAGTTGCTACAGAGGGCACTTAGCGAGAGAATGTATGAATAAGGAGATGTTCACACAGGACGTTTTCTGTAGGCTAGTGATAGGCTTATGATTAATGATATGGACATAAAATATATTTACTTCTTGCTGAAAAAAAAAACTGCTTATAAACCAGCCCATGTTGGTCTTTAGCTTTTCTAGCTAATATTCCAGCTAAGTCAAGTTGGTGTTAGCTAGACAGCTAGCTGGTCATCCAGGATAATAAGTTCCCAAAACCTCTCTAAAACCAGCTAAGCCTGAGAGACCACCTAAGACCAGTTTAGGCTGGTTTAAGATGTTTTCAGCAGGTCTCTTGGGTACAATAATGCAGTCTTTAATTTAGCTTCATTTGATACATTTTTAAGTAAATGCCCAAATACACTTGATTAATTTCCATAAATTTGGTTAATTATACAAGACTGAGAGACCAGCTAAGACCAGGAAACCAGTTTAGGCTGGTTTAAGATGTTTTCAGCAGGTCTCTTGGGTACAATAATGCAACCCTGCTGGAGGGGGGGGGGAGGGGGGCGGGGCGGATGTCGATGCGTTTGCTATGGATCTCAGCTGGTTCCCAAACAACTGGACCACAGCAAAAGTACGGGTTTAAAAACCATCAAAAAAACCCAGCCTGCCAAAAAAACCAGTTGCATGACCAGGCTGGAAGACCAGCTATAACCAGCCAAACAGCTTAGGCTGGTTTTAGTTTGTTTTGTTTTTTTTCAGCAGGAAGGTATTTGGATTTTTTTAAAGCAAATATCCATTTAAATTTGATTAATTGTTATTCATTTGGTTATTTAAATAGACATGTCTGACAGACCATCTAAGACCAGGAAACCAGTTTAGGCTGGTTTAAAATGTTTTCAGCAGGTTTTTAATTCTTTGAATTAGCTTCATTTGGGGAAAATATCCATATGTTTTTGATTACCTGCCATTGCTGTTAATTGACAACCCTTATGTATATTATGTATATGTATACAAATTGAAGAAGGTATTTTTCCCCCTCAAAAGTTCCTCTCATAAACCAGCCTCCAGCTTTTTTAAAGTGGCAAATGCTCTACTTTCCAGCCTCTAACTTTTGAAGTTCAGCATCGCAGATCAATTCACATGCACACATTTACCCACGAACACAAATACAAGTCTACCTGAACCGACTCAGAAGGGTAATAAAATAGTCCCGGTCTGCCTCAATCAGTACATAACGATGCATCTTAAACATTATTAATTCAGTCTAGAGGGAAGCAAAGTAATAATCAATGGCCTTCTGGAAGCGACTTTTCACATCACAGTCCCATTTTCAGTGGAATAACAGTAATGTAATAAAATTTGAATGAGTGCTGATTCATCACGCCACCCCAGGCCACAACCAATCGATTAATGATCATATTTATGAGCCTCTTCACCCAGTGATGACGTTATAGAGAATTTTCCAAAGGATGAATCTTGATTATGTAATGTGATTATGTAATGGATGTTGCTTTCTACCTGAGACCTTGCAGGTGAACTTTGCCTTGGGGTCACACATTCTCTTGGCTCCCTCACAGCCGAATTCATCGCTACCGTCCTCACAGTCTTTGTCTCCGTCGCAGCGCCATATTTCGGGAACGCAGGTGCCGTCACCACGGCAGTGGAACTCTCTCTCGCTGCAGTCGTTAACGGCAGAGAGCGCTGATGGAGGGAAAGAGTCTTGGTGATGGAAGTTTAGTGGTTACAAATGTTGACATTTTGAAGGTGGAAGAAGTCAGTTTTAGGTCAATGTTTCTGTGTTTGTGTTTTGTGCAATCATGAGCACCTGTCCTAGAGCAGGTGGTGTTCTCGTCGCTGAGGTCACCACAGTCATTGTCCCCGTCACACATCCAGTGCTCAGGGATGCACTTCCCGCTGGAGCACTGAAACTGAGCCACCGAACAGGCGTGAACGCAGCCCACCTCATCACTGCCATCCCCACAGTCATCCTCTAGAGAGAGAGAGAGAGAGAGATAATTTAATTTGAAAAGTACCTTTATTAAAACACAGTATTTTCAATCACAGAAAAAAAAACTTTCCACAAATTCAAGCCAAATAAATAAACCACATAGAGAGAGAGAGAGCGAGAGAGAGAGTGAGACAGAGAGAAGGGATGGATGGAAAAGGAAGAAAAGGAAATAAAGAAAGAAGAATAGATCTAAGAAGTAGGAAGGAATTAAAGAAAGAAGAAAGGAAGGACGAACGGACTGAATCGATGAAGGAAATAAGCAAGTTTACGTGGATGGAAGGAACGATGGAAAGAAAGAAAGAAATAAAGAAAGAAGGATGAAAGGAAGGAATCAATGAAGGAAGAAGAGTTGAAAGATGAAATTAAAGAAAGAATGGAAAGAAAGAAGGAGTAGAGGAATGTACCAAGGAAGTAAGGAAGGACAAATGGAAGAATGAAAGGAAAAAGAAAGCAGGACAAATACAAGGACAGTGGGATTAAAGACAAAAGGAAGATGGAAAAGAACAAAAATGACCGAGAAAGAAAGAAAGAACATATAAGAAGAGAAAGAAAGAAAGAAGAGTAGGAAAATGAAATTAAAGGAAGAAGGGAAGGAAGTAGGACAAATAAAACAACAGTGGGATCAACCACATAATATTTATTTTTTTCTTTTCTATTACCTGGAAATAAAGTTCTAGAATTTTTTTTTTCTTTTTCAGAAGAAGGGGGACATAAAATGATTAAGAAATCCATGAAAATCTTTAATCTAATTATTATAATCTAATTAATATCAAATTATTATTATTCTGATCAATAAATAAAAAAATTAAAAAAACATTCAGATCTTCATTCACTTTAGCTCACCGGAATCACACTGCCATTTCACACTGATGCATCTCCCATTAGTACAGCCGAACTGGGTCAGCGGTTCACAAGTTGGGAAATCTATGGAGGATAAGAACAACAACAAAATCAACGCAGTGAAAGGCAAAGGACACTCCCCTTCCAAGTTCACTCAACTTCACAAGTCAACGTTGGGCCCACGCCAGAAGAAAATGTGAACAGAATAAAAGCTTAGATTACGCCTTTGACTAACAACTTTTCACCGCCAAGAAAAACAAATGCGGAGTTTGTTTCTACTGAACTTTGCACCGTCTGTCTTATCTCTCAAGAGACAGAAGCGCTAACCTGCCTCATGCGTGTTTCAAAATAAACCGACAGTGGCGTCACACCACCTTTCAAAATTAAACATGCATTAGAAAAGACGTTCCCTGGTTACTGACAGGAAATATGTGGCAAACTGACATGGACTCGCGATACGGAGCAAGCGAGCAGCCGTGCGACGCCACGTGCTGTGACTCTACTACGAACGGGGCGACGCTCAACATTTCTCAGACGGCGTGGTTGGCTTTCCAGTGCCAGCTTGATTTTGATTTAAGGAAGCCAAGCATAAACTTTAATTACTCTATACTCGGATCGTGTGAGACCCTGGAACGGTACCTGAGGAAATTTAAACGGTAATAAGATGCGACTACTAACACAGGAGGAAGCTTCAAACACACACTTCATCCCTCAGAGGAAGAGAGGTAGAGATCTGCTGGTATTTCTCATCTCTCATTTACACAAGCTGAACGCTTCTGTCGCAGACGACGCGCACCGTCACAACGGGTTTATAGCAGGCCGTGGAGCGCTGAGATATTCAAAGCATGGTAATAAGTCAAATAATATCACGAAAAGGGATTCATTGTTCATTTTTTTCTCTATATAATGACAATTTCTTTGACTTATCTTTGTATTTATGATGAAGAGATTCCAGAATGTAATGCATATACTGTATATATATAATAATTATTTTTTTGCCATTGAGCACAAGTACAGAAACTTCCAGCCATTTTGTGAGCTATTGGTAACGAATACATGCAAATTAATGCTATACTGTACTCATAAAAATTAAGGCTCTTTATTTGCATCGATGGTTCCATGAAGAATCTTTAATATCCATAGAAACTTTCCATTCCACAAAAAAGTTCTTTGGATTGTTAAAATATTCTTCACACCAAAAAAAAAAATGGTTCAAGAAATGTTCACTGAAAGGCTCTTTGGAGAACTAAAATGGTTCTTATATTGAATCATTACATTTTTGAAAATAAAGGTTTATTATTCACATTGATGGTTCCATGAAGAACCGTTAAAATAAAAGTTATTTATTGGCACTGATGGTTCCACAAAGAACCTTTAACATCCATGGAATCTTCTATTCCACAAAGGTTCTTTAGTGGACAAAGGTTCTTTAGATTATTAAAATGTTCACACCATGAAAATGGTTCTTCTATTGAATCTCTACATTTACTCTTAAAAATAAAGTTTTTATAGGCATTGATGCAGGGCCGTGCACAGGGGGGTGGCCTGGTGGCTAGAGCCCCTTTGCCCTCATCAGCTAAGTTGCCCCGAGGGGAAGTGGTTAGGGAAGTTTGCGAGTGCGTTTCTAAAAGTGGAGTGGAACGCAGCCTAGGTCAATGGAACATGAGGGATCAAATTAAAACAAACACAATAGTTCATAACTGTGACAATCACATTAAAATTCCAGTTTATAATTCAGAGATTTAACTTAACTACAGTGCCTTATGACGGGGTAAGTTAAAATGCTGACTCAATTTAGCCCACAGCATTCGGCTTACTTTGCCCCATAGCTGCCATATGGAAAAAATAGCTACTGTTGCTTACCAGTTCAGGCTAATATTTAGCTAAATGATTTGCATGGTTTTATATGTTGCTAAATCCCCTATATGTATCATAAATATTTTTGGGCCTGGATCCATTTGCTTTGATGTAACAACCATATGTTATGCTACAATTTTGCAAAAAATTTTACTTTGACAAGCCAAAAACTGTTTTTAAAGTAAATGGGTGCCTTCCATTCCCCCCATATGTTTCTCCTTTTCACAGTCTGGCAGAAATGATGGGTGGTTCCAAAATACATGGTCACATGACAGTAAAAGTTTACCAAGAAACGGGGGGTGGGTCAACTTACCCACTGGCTCAACTTACCCCACTCTCCCCTACTTCCATTGAAGATGAGGCAGAAGCAGGCTCAGAGAGTGAGGGAGAGCCCATTCTTATCAAAACATCTACAATAAAGTCTGAAATTATTACAGAGTGTGCTGTCTTCTCTTTTAATTGTATATAACAACTGGATCATTTGTATTAACAAGCACCCACCCCCCTAGTGCCCCTTTTTTGGTTTGGGCCACTGCCCCTCAAAATGTCTGTGCATGGCTCTGCATTGATGGCTCCATGAAGAACCATTAACATCTGTGGAACCTTTCCATTGCCTAAAAGGCTCTTCAAAGTGGGGGGAAATAGGGTTCTTTAGATTATTAAAATGTTCTTCAAACTAAGAAAAAAAACGGTTCTTATGACTGTTCACTGAAAGGTTCTTTGGGGAATCCAAAATAGTTCTTCCATGGTGTCGCTGTCTATACAGTTGAGATATTGTTTGAATCTTTAAGATGAGCTGATTTTAAGGTGTCTGCTGGTTTCAAACTCTACTGAGGACAGTGGAACCAAATGGAAGCATGAAGACACATTGTGATTTTGTACCTCATTTTCATTTCGTCGGCTTAATGTGATACACAATTCTCGTCCAAAAATTCAGTAGACAACTGACATAAGGTGCGTAGATCCAAAATATGCAATAATATAGAGATGAAAGAGATCCGCACTCATCCAAATTCAGCCAAAAAGGCTTATAACATTTATTGCTCAGAGGTAAAAAAAAAATAAAATTTACAATATAAGTGCAAATGTGCAAAGGTGCAGAACGTTTTTGGGTATTAACTCTTCCTCAGTGCCATGTGCTACCAAGCAACACCTGCGCTCATTAAAACATGTATTACCGTAATACACCTAATCTCACGAAGATACAAAAAAAAACATATCTCAAAACATATAACCAAAAACAGCAAATACATTTGTAAATCATCCAAAATAATCCATATATAACTACACAAACAAAATATACATACAAATATATACCAATAATACAATCGCATAACTCATTAACATTAGTTTTTATATACAATAAATAGACATCATACCAAAATACTCGTTCGGGTCCCCCAAATATATCCTTAAATTATTATAAAAAACAATTAAAAGATAAATCGCGTACATTTTTGAGGATTCCATTTGATGTTCTCACATTGAGATACATTTTACCATGACTTTTCTTTGAGATTCTGGCTGCCACGCAACAAAGAAAGTCTATAACTCTGCTCATCCATTGGACCATTTTCATTTCAGAATGCAGAAAACCATCCAATAGGGTCACAGATCAGATGCGATCATGACAGCAGCAGGTGACCTTCACAGCTCAAATCAAAGCAGTTTGGTGGGAACGGAGTGTGCGACCTCCACGCACAAAAACATCAAAAGATATCAAAGAGGCAACAACAGAGGAAATATAAAAACAGAGCAGGCCTTTTTCTTTGTTTGTGTCAGGATGCTACAGAAAACACTTCAGATCTATGGTATCGTTTTGTCTGGGCTCTCAATAGCATGTCTATTGTTGTTAAAAGCCTCAGGCCATCAGATTAAACTGAACTCAAAACAGCACATCTGGCCTTGTACAAGGTTTCTTCTGTTTTGTAAAACTACAATGGGTGTCACTCATAAACAGAAGATGTATTTCTCTGTAAATCATTCGTAAAACGACAGATGTGTTCAGTTCAACGATTTTTACATAAACATAAAAGGCAGAATCTCATTCTGATAAAACCCTTAAAAACACGAGCAAAAAACAAATAGTGTTTTTCTTTTATCATGTTTCAATGCAATTAGCTATTTAATGACATGCTCAAAGTATATAATAAGATAAAATACTGTACTACGGATTGATAAAAAGCCTCTAATTGAAATATACGGAGGCTTGACGATGAAAGAGACCAGAAAAATTATGATAGCAAAGATAGAAGAACTTCAAAGCACTCCGCGTGAGGAAGACTCACCACATGTCGAAGACTCATCTGACTGATCCCCGCAGTCATCGTCACGGTCACAGCGCCAGTTCTCCGGGATGCAGCGTCCATTCTCGCAGGGAAACTGGCCTGGCTGGCAGGTTTGGGCTGTGGGAAGCAAAAACACAGATATTAAATCACACCTGAATGGATGCTCGTTCAATCTCACTCCTGAATTTTGTATAAAAACCCAAGTAAGGTCATCAGAGTGTTGAAAAAGTTTGTTTGCAGCCTTAAACATAGATTATTATTATTATTATTATTATTATTATTATTATGATTAATATTAATAAAAATGAAAACAATGATTTTAGATTGGATTTGAAAAAAACGTTGAGAAAAATATTAAAACTACGACATAATTATTATATTAATTATTTTAATGATTATCTGTTTTTAATAAAAGTAGGGATTAAAAGTCTGAGAATCCTGTAGTCTTTCTTTAAATTTAATACAAAACTTTTCATTCTAAATTACATTATCACTATAACTAGGAATAAAAACCTAAGAAAACAGATACATTAATATTTTTTTCTTAAACACATTCTAAAATAAAAGTATGAGAGCTAGTAAAAATACTTATATTATCTGATCTAATTTAGAACAAATTTTTAATAACAAATTGTATTATACCATGACAATGTGTATTATTATTTAAGAAAATAATTCAAATGTCTCAGAGCATTAATAAAAATACTTCTATTCTTTTTTTTTAATACAAAACAACTTATATCATGAGAATAACAATGAGTAAAAAAACCCTAAAAGATTATTATTAGTATATAGTGCAACATCTAAAATATTTCTAAAATCTATATAATCCTTTTTTAGAAAATAAATCCCAGATTTTCAATGTGATCTCACACTTTTGGACACCAGGACAGTATTTCATTTTTCTTCCATGCTTGAAAAATCATCTGTATTTGTTTTCCCCTTCTCCAGGTCTGTATCCAGTCTCAGCCGTGATATCGAGTAATCGCTTTCAGAGATAAACCCCGAAGTCCATGACATCCAATATTACAGTTCGTGTCTTTCCTGCAGGACTTATGAATGGGTGTAGTGTTCACAACGTGTTTTATATCAACATCTGGCGCCAATGAACGGGAATTAACCATGTTATGAAGACACGGATATGGTAAATATGGAACTCAATGGGTAAAACCTCTCAGCGGGATTTAGAAGTTTTCTCTCAGTGTGTTAAACTGTGAGAAAACTTTCAAACTCTAGATGCAAACACACAGTGAACATAAAGAACTGACGAGTGTGGTTGAATTGTAACAGTTATTGACCACAGCATAAACAAAATGTATCACAAAAGAACTCAAATTGATCTGTGAAGTGTTTTGAAGGCCAAAGATAACTGTTTTCCCTCATGGCTATACGTGGCCAACAAATCATCCAGCAGGGACAGCGAGAGAACTTGAATCAAGGATGTTCAGATGGATTTCAGGTATGTGGCCCTCGAAGCATGAATTACTGAACAAACCGTGGTCACGATCTAACAAAGGACACTATCAATAAGTTAGCCGATGGTTTAGCCGAACCACTTGTGGTCAAAGAAGGAAATGGTGTAGGACAAAACAGACAGTAATCATTGTAGGAGAAAGATGAAGTCGAGTCTGCTCAGATTTGAGACATAAAAGAGCAGCTCGAACATTCTCCAAAATATCTACTTTTGTGTTTGATCTAAGAAAAAATGTAATGCAGGTGCAGAATGACATGAGAGAGAGTAAATGAAAGGAAAATCGTTTTTTTCATTTTTGGCGTAAACTATAAATTTTGTAAACATTAAGAATAATCATTCTTAAATATTTTATCAAAAAAAGTAGGAGTCAAATATTGTCTGAGACACTAGTAAAAATATTATATTCTTTTTTTTTATTATTTATTTAATACTAAACATTATTTATAAATACATGAATTCACCACAGCAATTATAAAAACTTAAAAGAGATACATGTGAAATATAGATATTTTTCATAAACACTCCTAAGTAATGTACTGCAAATTTACGGCAAAAAAAAAAATCTAAAACATTAAAACTACAGGGTTTTTCCCCCTAATTTTAATAGAAAACTTTTAATGGACAAAAAAAAAAAACACTAAATTTGAATATCATTTTGTTTCTTGAACAGTTTCTAAAGTAAAGCAGGGCCAAGTAAAAATGCTTCTATATTTTTTGTAATTTAATACAAAATTTTAATGACAAATTATTTTATTAGCATAACAATGAGCAAAAACAGACCAAAATGACATTCAATAATATTACGTGGGTACGGAAAGTATTCAGACCCTCTTAAATTTTTCAATCTTTGTTATATTGCAGCCATTTGCTTAAAATCATTTAAGTTAATTTTTTTTCCTCATTAATGTAACACAGCACCCCATATTACAGAAAAACACAGAATTGTTGACATAATTGCAGATTTATTAAAAAAGAAAAAAACTGACAGCCTGAGTAAATATATGAGTGTCACAGCAAAGGGTTGAATACTTAGGACCATGTGATATTTTCAGTTTTTCTTTTTTAATAAATCTGAAAAAATGTAAACAATTCTGTGTTTTTCTGACAATATGTTTGCTGTGTGTACATTAATGAGGAAAAAGAATTTACTTAAATGATTTTAGCAAATGGCGGCAATATAACAAAGAGTGAAAAATTAAGGGGGTCTGAATACGTTCCGTACCCACTGGCTATATATATATATATAGATTTATATATATATATATATAATATAACTGTTCTTAAAAATTTCGAAAATAAAGGTTTAGGTCCAGCAGTCTAAATAAATTAATAAAACAATATTCGATTCTGAAACAATTAAAACAATTTTTTTTAAACATTTGAACTACTATTGATTTTCATTATTATAATTTTTTTTTTTCATAAACACAAAACATTTTCATCGTGGGAGAAAAATAAAGTCAGGTCTCCTCAGATTTAAGACTTTCCGTCTCTGTAAAAGAGCACCTCAAACATTCCCCAAAATATCTACTTTTGTGTTTGATGCAATTATAAATCTACTGTAATGCAGTTTCGGAACAACATTCGAGTGAGGAAATGAAAACTGAATTTTGATATTTGGTTAAACTATACCTTCTAATCAATGACTGAAAACCAGGAATAAAAGAGTCTCTGTATTTCTAGAATCGTCCAATGTTGCTGCAAAAGGACTGCAGGTGTTTCAATAACCTTTGAAGGTCAGATTGTGCTGTTTTATGAAGCTTTGAACGAAGGCAAACAAACTGGAACGTACAGGCGAACAGGTGCAGATTTGAATTCTGACAGAGTAACAGACCAGAAGTTTGGTTGTTTACCGATTTTATGCATATCGCTGTAGAAATAGTATTAGGCTAAAATATGAAACAAGCACAGTGTGGTGATATGAATGAATGATGTGTCAGTTGGCAAGAATAGCTAGTTCGTCATAGTTTAGCTATGCCTGAAGTTTGTTGCATCTCATTTACCAATTTTGTCATTAAAATTTCAGTTTTTCAGTAGGTGTATTTTGAAACCTGCTAATGAGAACGTTTCCATCTGAGCATCATCTTGGGAGACTTGCCAAAAAGTCAGGGTTGTTGATCTTAATGATCTATCCGTCTTTAGAGGGTGTGAAATGTGTGAAACCTTTTTATTCTATTTATTATTATTTCTTGATTTCAGTCTATAATAAGTCTTGCTAGTCAGAGCTATTTAATTACAGGAGTTAGGCTTTTTTTCCCTCATCTTTTCAGACGATTAATTAGTTCCCTCAAGATGTCATTTTGAAATTCCAGGTTTGAAAGCGACCTTTTACTGGAGGCGCCTTAGAAGACCGAATGGAGTTCAAATCGTAAATAATCAAGAAAAGTGAGCATTTACTTTGTGACTTTTTAAAAAATATAATTCTGAAAATGATTAAGTCTCTCATGACAGCAACTTGGGGAACTAATTGGTCAAATGTTAATTAGCAGTTCTTATGAAAAAATGATTTTTAAATCTTGTTGTGAATTTAAAGTGGCTTTTTTTTGCCACAAAGCCACAAAAATAAACAAAAATAAAATTCTTCATCTTATTAACAGGAAAAATAATATGATAACCTATTATGGATTAGTATATGTGTGTGTGTGTTGTGTATATATAATTTATATAATATATATTATATAGATATATATATATATATATATATATATACAACATTACATACATTTCATTTACTTTACATTTTATCCAAGCACTTACAAAAGGCACACTTATAAAGTGCAAATTACAAGTTTTGTTACCTACGCAGTCACGTGCAAGGTATATATTTAAGTATATATTATATAATATTATATATATATAGATTATAACCGTTCCAGCTATTTAAACTGGTATTATCTTGGAATATATATTATACAGAAAAAAACAATTAATAATTTCAATTAAACCGTTAATATTAAGTATAATATAACATAACATAAATAACATAACATAAACATAACCATCCTTATAAAATAGTTTTTTTATTATGTTAGCTATAATTATTATTTATTGTATTTATAGTTATAATACTTGTTAATAATTTCAATTAATAAGATTTTTACATACGATTTTGTACAAACCATTCATTTTTCATTACAAAATAGCATATGGCAGCTATAACTTAAATCAAAAAGTAATAAAATACAATATGTATTATATCAGTCGTAATATTAGTATATTATGTATATTTTTTTTATATCAATTTAATGAAGGTTCTATGTCTATATAGGCCTTTTTCTCCAAACTAAAAGAATATTAAAAGAATATAAACAATATTTAAATACCTATTTGTGTTTTTGTGTTTTCCTATGATATATTTAAGCATAATATAATATAATTACTATAATATAATATAATAATGTTTTTAATTAAAAAGTATATATAATGTTACTAGATTTTTTTTTTTTATTTTTTTTTGTTTGTTTTTTTACAAACATCATACCAAACCTTTAATTTACATCAATTAAACATAAATAAATAAATAAACCTGGAAAAAAAATTATCTTGAATTATATACAATTCTAAAACTTGCTCTGACAGATAAGACAGGTAAATTACAAGCTGGAACTCTCATTCCCCCGTCCTACACTCCCAAACACTTGTCATTGATTTCCACCAAATTCTTCTTTTAGAGATTAGATTAGAAAATTGTATTACCCACAAAGGGGAAGTTTGTCTGTAGGCTATCTAAATTAAATCGACCGTTGCCTGTTGGCGAAATGTGTGAAATTTGTCTCCAGCCCTTTTATCAAGTGGTACGATACGGCCCCAACAACACAATGTGGCTTAAACACAGCATCTTTACTGCGATATTGATGTTTTGGATTATGTATTTATCCCGATCTCAGGAAAACCCCCAAGGGAGGAGGCAGCTTGTACGGCAGATGACGTCTTCTAGAGATTTAGACCGCAGGATACGGTTCAATCTAAAAGTAAATTAGATGCCTGTCCCATCCAGGAGGTGTAAACTTGACTGAATCAGTCATTCGCAACCAGCGACCCAAAGCGAGATGCGGAAACGCTCACGAAGGACTCGAGCTCACTGGGCCGAAACAGATGTGTGTCATGTGTAAATCCCACCAAGTGCATGATGAATTACGCGGTCGAACCTAGTTTCGTTTCCCGCGCAGCCGCTTCGACCAGAGGGAACGTGTGAGACGTGGGCCCGTACCGGCGGGAAATTATACAGGGGGGTGTCATGTAAGACTTCCTCTCGTCTCAAAGCAACATACAGTATTCTCTGATGGCGCTAACTTTGAACGCGCATAGCCTACAGCGAGTAACGTGTCTCCCAGTGCCGGGGCTGGTTGGCGAGGTTGTTCCGGATGGCTGGGTGTATATACGGGGCTGTCCATGTAGGACAGGGCTCCAGAGTGAAGCTCACCTGAGCAGGTGCGGTTGGACTCATCCTCGTTGCTGCCGCAATCGTCGGTGCCGTCACACAGCCATCTCTTCGGGATACAGCGGTTGTTCAGGCATTTAAATTGGTCTGCTGGGCAGCTGCGATTAGCTGAGGAGAAACAAACGGCCTGTCAATTGGTAACACAAATTCATCTGAAAGCATCTGGGTGTCCAAATGTTTTGAGATGCTATGATTGGCAATTAACATACCGAGTGTACCATGCGATATACTGTATCCCACAATACAATGTGCTTAACTTGACCTTCTATAAGGTCTTCTGTATCATATTTAATACAGTAAGGCCAAATGATCAACATGATCAACTAATATAGTACTAGTTGTACTATAAAAGAAAAAAACAGTATTGAACAATAAACAATAATAAAATGTTCTATTCAAAATTTCATTACCAAGAAATATTGAGCATAATAATATACTATTATATATATTATTAAAGTTTACATTTTATTATTATTGTATTACAAATAGCACATAAATCCTAATTTTAAATAAATAAAAAACCTGAAAATAAAATCTTGTTCAATTAGGTTTTATGTCCTATATTTACACTAGATTTGTCTTCCAAAATAAAAAAAAAAGAATAAACAATTAGTTTTAAATGTTTTATACGTCATTAATTGCATGACATCTGACGCACCTACTATCAATCGTATCATATACATTTTTAGTTTTTTATTGATATTTATCCCAACCGCTGGGTCAAAACAACCCAATAGCTGGGTTTGTCCCTTTTTAACCCAGCGCTGGGTTATATTTAACCCAGCATTTTTTAGAGTGTATGTTTAAAAAAATATATGTATTTTTCATTCTTACAACTAGCACAAAAAACCTTTGTATACATTTGATACGCTATTTTTACATGCCTTTAAATTATCAACAGATTAATAGCCCCCTTCTGCGAAAAAAACTGTCCTGTTATACAAATGTAGAGTACATACTTCTGAGATCTGATTGCTAGTACTTTTTAGCAAGTAAAAGGCCTTTTATTATAAATGTAAAAATATCCACCTTCAGGTTGTGGTTTTCTACAGTGTACAGATTATGAAATAGGCATTACTCTGTGGGTTCGTGGTTGGACTACAAAAGTGAGAGAAGACCTACAGCAGAGGTGTGGATCTTCATCGCTGCCGTCTGAGCAGTCATCATCCCCATCACACTTCCACGAGAGCTGAATGCAACGCTGGTTCTGGCACTGAAACTCCGCTGGGCCGCAGCGCTTTGTCTTAGTGACCTCTTGATGGGGTGGATAAGGGCAGAGGAACAAGATGTTAGGGAACGAACCCACACACACACACTCACACACACGCCCACACAGCCTCTACTCTCTTCTCTTATCCACATACACACACAGGGTTATTGTTAACTAAAACCAAAACCATAAAAAAAAACCTTTTCATTAATTGAAATTAAATAAAAAGTAACTGTATTAAAACAAAATTCTAATAAAATATGAAAAAAAAACATCAAACTTGTTTTATTTCAGGTGCAACATTTTTTCATTTTTGTTTTAGTGAAGTACTAAAATAACTCAAACTAAAACTGAAATAAAAAATAAAACTTCATTAAGAACTTATATAAACCACATATTTTAAAAAAGCTGTTAAATGACAAAAAAACAAAATTACTGAAACTTAAAAATAAAAATGAAAACAAGTAAATTATAATTCAAAATATTAACAAAACTATAATAGTACATCAGTGATACAAAAATGACACTGCCACACCCACACACACACACTACACACCCACACCCAATTTGAATTTGAATTGATGGTTATTATTTATTTATTATTGTTATTTTTTATTATTTTTTATAAAATATTTTAATTAATAGGGTCCAAAGGGTTGAGGTCCATTAGTTAACTTAAGATAAAAAAGAAGCATTACAAAGTATCGGCCATACAATCCGTTAGCTTAAAAAAAACTGGTTAAAAATGTTTTTTAGTACATTACCCTTAAAATAGTGTTGCTGTACCTAAAAGGTTTACTGTCACAATTGTTTACTAATCTAAAATATATATATATATATATATATCTTATATATATATATACTCTCTATATTATATATATATTATTCATATATATATATATATATATATATTAATTATTTTTTTTTGTTTTTTAATTTAGTGCTAAATGAAATTAGTAACAATGTTTTAAAAAATATTGTTTGATTAAACAGACAAAAGATTATCCATAATTAGTGACTTAATGATGTAATCATGTATGTTGTTGTAGAGGTTCTGTCACATTAACATAATCTGATTATTACATTTCTCTGAATTATAATTAAGTAAATTCTACTTCCTGTGTCGCGTGGCCGATTCAATTCAAATTCCAACTCAAGTGTTAAAAGTGGCCAGTTGTTTAGTTCTGAAATATGCTTAAACCAGGCACACTGCATACTTACATTGACACATAAAATAAAAAGTTAGCAAAACAGGAAGTTATTTATGCGGTAAATTGAATCCACATGAGTTTACAATGGATTCAAGGCCAAGCCACACGCAAACTCAAACACAGTTGCAGCCAAACTGTGGGTTGAGCGGAAACATTTACATCCCCCACTGGAAATGGAAATCAATGGACATAATTCAGCTTAACATAAACATATCTGATCTGTTGTCATATCTGCCGCAAACCGCCACCATTATTGACTACCCTGTGGGTGCCAATATAAAATCTGCATATTCTGTTCTACCACATACACACTGGCATCGCTGAAAGAAGATTTGTTAAAAATTACCCATTTGTAAATCCCAGAATAACAATCACTTACATCAGCTCTAACTAGACATGATGCATCAGGTTTCCAGGGGCCAGTGATATTTTGACGCTAATATTGTGCATTGTTTTACAAACCCGATTCCAAAAAGTTGGGACACTGTACAAATGGTGAATAAAAACAGAATGCAATGATGTGGAAGTTTCAAATTTCAATATTTTATTCAGAATACAACATAGATGACATATAAAATGTTTAAACTGAGAAAATGTATAATTTTAAGGGAAAAATAAGTTGATTTTAAATTTCATGGCATCAACACATCTCAAAAAAGTTGGGACAAGGCCATGTTTACCACTGTGTGGCATCCCCTCTTCTTTTTATAACAGTCTGCAAACGTCTGGAGACTGAGGAGACAAGTTGCTCAAGTTTAGGAATAGGAGTGTTGTCCCATTCTTGTCTAATACAGGCTTCTAGTTGCTCAAATGTCTCAGGTCTTCTTTGTCGCATCTTCCTCTATATGATGCGCCAAATGTTTTCTATGGGTGAAAGATCTGGACTGCAGGCTGGCCATTTCAGTACCCGGATCCTTCTTCTACGCAGCCATGATGTTGTAATTGATGCAGTATGTGGTCTGGCATTGTCATGTTGGAAAAATGCAAGGTCTTCCCTGAAAGAGACGACGTTTGAATGGGAGCATATGTTGTTCTAGAACTAGGATATACCTTTCAGCATTGATGGTGCCTTTCCAGATGTGTAAGCTGCCCATGCCGCATGCACTCATGCAACCCCATACCATCCGAGATGCAGGCTTCTGAACTGAGCGCTGATAAAACTTGGGTTGTCCTTGTCCTCTTTAGTCCAGACATGGCGTCCCAGTTTTCCAAAAAAAAAAAAAATCAAATTTTGATTCGTCTGACCACAGAAAAGTTTTCCACAGTCCATTTTAAATGAGCCTTGGCCCAGAAAAACGCCTGCACTTCTGGATCATGTTTAGATATGGCTTCTTTTTTGACTTATAGAGTTTTAGCCGGCAATGGCGAATGGCACGGTGTATTGTGTTCACTGACAATGTTTTCTGGAAGTATTTCTGAGCCCATGTTGTGATTTCCATTACAGTAGCATTCCTGTATGTGATGCAGTGCCGTCTAAGGGCCCGAAGATCACGGGCATCCAGTATGGTTTTCCGGCCTTGACCCTTACGCACAGAGATTGTTCCAGATTCTCTGAATCTTTGGATGATATTATGCACTGTAGATGATGATAACTTTCAAACTCTTTGCACCTTTTTCTCTGAGAAACTCCTTTCTGAAATTGCTCCACTATTTTTCGCCGCAGCAATGGGGAAATTGGTGATCCTCTGCCCATCTTGAATTCTGAGAGACACTGCCACTCTGAGAGGCTCTTTTTATACCCAATCATGTTGCCAATTGACCTAATAAGTTGCAAATTGGTCCTCCAGCTGTTCCTTATATGTACATTTAACTTTTCCGGCCTCTTATTGCTACCTGTCCCAACTTTTTTGGAATGTGTAGCTCTCATGAAATCCAAAATGAGCCAATATTTGGCATGACATTTCAAAATGTCTCACTTTCAACATTTGATATAATATCTATATTCTATTGTGAATTATTAAGTTACGAGATTGAAATATTGCATCTTTTACTCATAATTTGTACAGTGTCCCAACTTTTTTGGAATTGGGTTTGTAGTATTATGCCTGGTTATGATAAAAATGACCTAATGAAGCTTACATGAACAGGTGACGTTGTCTTTCTCCAGATGTTGGTCATCTGCGCAGGTGCACACATGGCCTGCAGGCGTAGCGAGGCATAGAGCCGAAGGGCTGCAGCCACCGTGATTTGCTGAACATTGGTTATTACCTGAGGAAAAATGCACGACGATGAATGAAAAGAAAGATAAATGTGATATTTAATGCAGTTTGGAGACAATATACACAATTGAAGATGTCAGATAAACCATAATTTCCATATATTTGTGTTCAAAATCTGTTGGAGAATCTGTTTTGAAACGGCAGCTTCCAGTCGTTTAAGTAATTAGCTACGCTATAAGCTACTAACAAAAATTACATAGACATACTACAGTAAATTAAAGTTTCTTAAGTGAATATATTTTATGTACATTTTTATATTAGAGCAATTTTTTCTGGCTGTAAACCAATGAAAATTTTAATTAGTGACAATATTACACTGAAAAATATAAATGTGTACTAAATACAACAATAAAATGTCCTGTTTATATAGCCGAGTCGAAAAATAGTCATGAACAGCATTACTGAACAAAAATATTTTCTGAAATATAAATTAAATTATAAATGAAAATAGTTCACTATTTTTCCTCAGCTACTGAAACTATTTTACTTTAAGGGGGGGGGGGGGGGGGGGGGGCTGCATTATTGAATTTAAATATTTAACTACAATAAATAACTGAATTCATAATTAAACTATATTTCACTATTTTTCCACCCACTTTTGAAGCAGGACTATTTTGCTTCAAAAAAAGATTAACGAACAGTAGTGCAGTTTCTGTTGGTCAGCGGCTGAATTCATGTAACAAACTTGAAACTGAAAATCAGCAATGGGAAATCTTTCATCCTGATGGAAAATTCCCAGTCATGTGGATTCATACAGAATTTCGTCTGTGAACATTGGCTAAACAACAGTGAACGTGGCTGCACTTAACTCAAGTTATTTATTGAATCACTTACTTGAACCATCTAAACAAATTTTACATTCACTAAAAGGATTTGAACATGTTACATGTTAATCACATTGGCTCTTATTTTTTAGTAGTGTTTTATAATAAGTACGCAAGGCACAAATTCATGAGCGTTAAACTAAATGCTTTACCACAGACTTCAACTAACTGCATGTCCAAGCACACCAAACGAACAATTTTTCCAATGCAAATAGCTCTCTCAGTGAAGTCCAGCATCCGGAGAGGACATGAAAGAACATGCTCAGAGTCTCTTGTCCAATGAATATTGATCTTAGCGCCATTAAAATCAATGATACAAGTATCTGGCATTGACTCCCAGTGAAGAATGCCATCAGTTGGACTCTACAGGACATGTGTCCACTGAATCATCTGCAGAGATTAATGCAGATTAAAGCAGATCACATTAATTGAACAGTGCTTTCCGCCTTTAGTCGCTGAAATGTCATAATGCATTGTGAGTGCAAATTACCATGTATATAAATCATCTGTACATAGATAAACATGTCATTGTCGCATTTTAATGTAATTTTAGAAGGAGAAGCAGTGCTCCAGTCACATAGCAGATTTAAAAAAAAAAAAAGAAGAATTTTTTGGGCTCCAGAATGCAATTACATAGAAAAACAAAACCATTCAGACATCTATATCATTTCCTGAGGGAAATGCTAAACATTTTATGTGAATACGAGACTGTAAACTGAAACCACTGACAATTTCATAGAACAACAGTTCTGAGCAAATGATATCAAGCTCAATCTCAATTGTCAAGTCAGGCAAAAAAATGAGTCATAGCAAGCTAATGTAGCAAAACGCGACAACAACTCTAACTCAACTCCTGAACAGAGCTAAGTGAAGCTTGTAAAATGATAAATAGCGAACATTAGACTATTTGCTTTCCCGAAATGTTTGTAACATGCACTTAGCATTGTAATGCAAATCAACATGTAGCTTATATATTGGGTGACATCTCAAGAAAGAGTTAAACAGTGCATGCTAATTATCAAATCCAAAATTACACACAAATGTTGTACAAGGAATGGTACAACAGCTAGACATGTTCAGTAAAGTTTAGATTTTATAAACAAAGGCTTGTCATTTCCATTAAAATCTGGCAGGTTATTATATATTCAGCACAGTTCCAACTTGGCTGCATTAGCTTAGCGTGTGAATTCACTATCCAGTGTTGAGTGCTTCAGTGGGCAGGTTCAGACCTCTGTGTTGCACATTGGCAGGTGCTTATGACTGCCAGTAGCTCTGATCACAGGTGACGAAATTATGCATCGAACATCTGGTCAACATCAGTAGCGTAAACAGGATTTCCAAGCTGTTAATTAAGAACATCAGCATATGAATTACAACCATCGACCACCTTGGAAAAGTTTGCAACACCTTTACTATCCATTGAAGTATACATTATTGAGACCCATTAGCGGATATTTAAACCAGAATGTTGCTATACCTCCGTTTGTTTGTTTGTTTGTTTAGCAGGTCATTGAAGTTTGAGAACGATTCACATTCCTACTGCACTTGAAATGGCTTGGTCAATCCTGGCCTGCCATTGGCTGGCTGTCATTAAGGATGACATTCAGTGTCTCTACCAGATGCAACATACGAGTAACTCTACAGGAGCTGCCATAGCAATTAACCTTGAGCAAAAGTTGCAGACAAAACCGAACATTCATCATCATCCTCAGTCACCTAGCTCACAGCGCATATGACATGTATAAATAAGAGGTCAGTTATGATCAAAGCCATTTCACGTTGTCAAGAACAAGTTAAGCCACCAAATACAGTGATTTTGTGAAAGAAAATGTGTGCAAAAGTCACCATCAGTGGCGCAATTCTGTCTTTGTAAATTCCCCTGTAATTTTGATGTACCCATTTCTGCACAGTAGGGCGATGGAGAAAAATGTCACTAAATTGAGCATAGGTGCCAAAAATCTGCCCAGTTTCTCAGAACAATTGCTCGTCATTGGAGACATAAGTGGAGATATGGATCCAGAACCTCAGAATGACAAATCATACAAATTTCCTGCAAATGCCTTCAAATTAGCCTTTAAAATATGAAAGAAGTTAGGCTTATTTGATCTGAGTCCCAAAAATGCTTGGATCATGAAGTCTTAAGGTTAAAATTACCATTAAATATCCTACACGGGGAATATCCATTGCAAAGCATTTATTCAAATCCAGGGACTTGCCGGTGTGGCATTTGTTTCTAGAATGTTCAGCTGTTTAAAAGGTGAATGCATATGGAGTAATAATATTTAATTTCCATATATCGTACGGTATACCATGTGTGTGCCAACACAGGAATTGGCCTCTGGGCAAAGCTATGGCATGGTGATATATAAAGAATCAGACAACCTCTCAGAACTCAGGCAATTTAAATCTTAGAGTTTCTGGAAGACAGTCAATAGCTAGATATCAATGTCCTTCTATATCATTGCAGCCCTTGGCAAGGCTTCAAGAATTCATTGCGGCTTTAAATCTAAGGCATACATATTCAGTCATGGCCTAATGGTTAGAGAGTCGGACTTGTTCGAGTCCCGGTACCATCAGGGATTGTAGGTGGGGGGAGTGAATGACCAGCGCTCTCTTCCACCCTCAATACCACGACTGAGGTGAGACCCTTGAGAAAGGCACCGAGCCCCAAATGCTTCCTGGGTGCCGCAGCAAAAATGGCTTCCCACTGCTCCGGGTGTGTGTTCACGGTGTGTGTGTGTGTGTACGTTCACTACTCACTGCTGTGTGTGTGCACTTAGATGCGATAAATGCAGAGCACAAATTCCGAGTTTGGGACACCATACTTGGCCACACGTCACATCACTACACATCATGTCACTTCATATTTACCTTTCTGGCTCTGCGGGTCATACACCTGAATCCCGAAGAGAGGAGGTCTTTCTGCTCGCAGTAGGGCAACATCATTGGACGACAAATCCAGACGGAATATTGAGGCGTTCATGTAATCCGTCCAGAATATGTAATTCTGGTAATGCGCAATCCCAAATGGGTGATTCAACTCTTTCCCGCTGTACACCACCTGTGAGAAGCAGATCAAGTTTTTGAGTCACAGGGAAATATTGAGAACAACATAGAGAGGAACGGAGGTATCCAAGAACTAAAGAACTGACTCACTCATTTACTAACCGTTCTGTGGCTGCCGTTGAGGTAGATTTTCTCAATGTGGTCATAGTAGGCATCACACCAGTACATGACGCTGGAGGAGTGGTCCAGAGTGAGGCCGTTGGGCCACAGCATGTTGGATGTGACAAAGATCTGACGGTGAGATCCATCCATCCAGGCTTTCTCTATCCTCCCTCTGCTGTCAATTAACTCATCCTCCTCCCAGTCCGTCCAATACATCCATCTAAGAAACCAATTGAGAATTGATATCTTTAAGATCATGACACCCTGCTGAAGAGGACCAGCAAATAAATTTCCATGTTGCTCTATGGTTTAAAACAGATTAGCGTGGTTCTGGTGTCTCAGGTGTGGGAAACTCTGGCCTTGGAAATCTACTGTCCTACAAAGACTAATCAAAAACGGATGCTTGTGATCTTCAAGACTTTGGTTAGATTTTTCAGGTGTGTTTAATTAGGGTTGGAGCTAATGCTGCATTCAATTTACCTAGGAACTCAGATGTCGGAGCTGGGAATGCCCTCACACCCAAGTGGACAGTGTTCCAGTAGAGAAGTCAGAAAACCAAGATGGACACGTCCATTGTTAGCAATACCGATCAATAAAAAACACATAAAAGCTGCATTTTGTACAGATAACTCGATAGTTTCACGTCCACAAATAGAGGTTGGATAGTACTGTGTGCACCACTGAGTTTATTGAGACATAAGTGCTAATATTTTACTACTGTTTCTCTTCTGTTGATGCACTGAGCAACCATATTGGATTCTGAAGTTGGAGTTGTTGCGATTCCTCCTAAATTTTGAGTCGGAGTTCCGACTTGAGAGGGCATTCCAGATAAAAGTTCCTACTGGGAACTTGGAATTTTCAACTTCAGAGTACAAATGGAATGCAGCATGAAAGTAAATCTCAAGGGCCAGAGTTGCCCATACCTTTTCCAACTGGTAGTGTTTCCAAGATTTACATCAATCCACCATCATGGTGTTTCTGGAAAATATAGTTCACCATGCTTCTCAAGCTAGTTAAGAAGCCCAGTGGTGACACCAACATTCGTTACCGGGCACCATTAAGCAAATGGGAAATTCCCTGAGATGCAGGATTTGAATGCCACAAACCAGAACTAAAAACAGTTAGACTGACTACTGAGTTCCAGCTTTAAAAACAAATCCAGCTGGGAGATGTGTTTTGGAACATTGTAGCTAGTTTCTGGCTGGTCCAAGCAGGTAATAAGCTGGTAGACCATCTTGGACCAGGAACAAACCGCGTACCAGCTGGCTATACCAGTTCAAGCTGGTCAAATTGGATTTTGGAATGCTGATGGTTTCATAAACTGCTTAGACTAGTCTAAAAGTCAGTTACAAAAGAGTAGATTGGTCTCATTTGAATCCAAAAAGTAACTTGTTTAACTACTAGTTGGTCAAACTAGTTCTTAAGACACAGTCTTAACATACTGGTTATATTTATGCAACTGGCCCCAGGTTGGACCACTTAATAACCAAGTATCACATTCCAAAACACAGCTACCATCTTAAGCTGGGTTTGCTCAAAGGTGTCTTCTAAAAGACATATCACCGTAAAATAATCTTTAAATGAATTAAGGGAAATATCTACACATAATCATCTAAAAAAGAGGCTTGTATAATTGGATGTTATTATTAATTCATGATTTATTTGGAAGCCAAAAGTTTTTGTTCTGCAAATCTTACAAGGTCCTTTTTTTCCAAGTTCAAATCGCTCACATTTCATAGCATAAATTTAACACTGTGACACGGCCTTGCGCATTTGAACGTAGCCTAACATAACATGACAGAAGGAACTCCCCCGACTCATATTCAGTGACCTGTTGAATAATTCATGAGGCGGGGCTTTGAGTGACAGCACCTGCTGTGAACAGGCAAATCAGGCGAGTGATGGAGATGGAGAGCAAATGCGATCAGGACCTAGAGTCATAACAGCTAATCCTCCATCTTATCATGTTAGCACAGACAGGAAATGAAATGCGTACATGGGATACGAAAGGACAGACACGGCAAAGGACAGTTTTTAGAAAGGGAAATAGAATTTAAAAGGGGAGAGATTAAGCTGGGATAGGTATTGAATATTCAGCATACCGGCAGCTAAAGCTTATAAGCGATGATCAGAAGTTCCAAAAAACTTAGACTGATAGAAATTTTAAACCAATTTCTAGTAACACAATTACAGATTAATTGCAGATTAAAACTGATTACTGGTAATTGTTCCAAAGACTACAGGTCTTATTTGCAATTAAATTATCTGAAATTCCAAGACATCAAAGCTATTAAAAACAGACAACCCAATCCAGAAACCCATTATGAGGATAAACATGTCAAGTGTACAGCACATGGTAAGAAGTCACTAAAATATAAGCAGAAACTGGAACCTGCCTTTAAACTTTTAAACCTCTTATGTCAGGCTTCAAAGTTCTGCCAAGGCAGCGATTCGCAGTCATGGAGTCTCCATATTCCCTTTAAGCCTTTCCATCTGAGCAATGACATCGAATGAGGATGTTCGCATTAGCTCCCTTTGACACAATAGCACATCTGCAACTTCCTCTCTTAGATTTAAATAAACAATATTATTGAATAAATGTGTTTTGTAACTCCAAGGTGACACATACATCAGTATAACCATATAGTACCATGTTTTTTGGAGCTATAGTAATAGATTTTTTTTTTCTTTTCACATTTACCATCATATAATACTATGGTTTCTTGGGTGCATACTATGGTAATTCCATGGTATTCTTCAGAATTGTGTTATAATTATTCAGTGCCATATATCAAAGTACCATCATTTTACATGTTTTTTATATAGATGGTTTTCGGATGGTAATACTATACTACTTTGAAATAACTGTTGCTTCTGAAATGTATGTACCATGGTATTTGTGTGGTACTCCAAGGTACTTTCAAGAATACTATGATTTTTTTTTTCCATTATCAGTTTATTATTTCTTACATTGTAATACTTTACATACCATTGTAATACTATGTTTTTGGACAGTTCAACATTGCAAACATGAATTTAAAGCTCCAGCAAAGCCAGCAGGTCAATCACCATAGGCCTACGTGACCATGGACCACAAAACCAGTCATAAGGGTCCATTTGTTTTTGAAATTCCATTGATGTATGGTTTGTTAGGATAGGACAATATTTGGCCAAGATACAACTATTTGAAAATCTGGAATCTTAGGGTGCAAAAAAAAAATCTAAATATTGAGAAAATCGCATTTAAAGTTGTCCAAATGCATATTACTAATTAAAAATTAAGTTTTGATCATGGAACATCTTCATATCCTAATGATTTTTGGCATAAAAGAAAAATCGATAATTTTGACCCATGCATACAATGTATTATTGGCTATTGCTGCAAATATACCTGTGCTACTTATGACTGGTTTTGTGGTCAAGGGTCATATATATAGAATATTTAGCAGTTTGTCACACTTTAATTCTTGTAATTAAGTATATTTCACATTAAAATCACTTGTCTTATAGTTGATACTATCATTTATAGGCTAAAATTTCATTAAATTCATATTAATAGTAGGCCTATACATAGTTAAAAATATAATATAAATGTTCTAAATGAGTTGTTTATATAATATAGATTTATGCTGTATAATATTAAATCAAATGTCTAAGACTTATACTTTAATTGAAGGTGAGGCAGAAGCAGGCTCAGAGAGTGAGGAAGAGCCCACTGAGCATCAGCCAAATCAGACAGGTAAGACTGTTAAACTGGGGAGTGTTAACCCAAAAGCATCGTTAGCCAACTACGGTCGCAAGTTCTGTCATTACCAACATAGTTCAACGATTCGGTGTTTCCCGAAACCATAGTTCAAACGAACATTTGTAAACTGCATCGCAAACTTGTGTCGTTGGAACGACAGCTCTTCACCTGTGGTTAGAGGCATAGGTCGTTGTTAGTTTGCTGTGTCGACGTCATTGATTGCGCCGCACCTGGGGTGTGCTCTATTCAGAGTTATCGACCCTATGCCCTACTCCTTTCGAAGATTTCACCATCCCCTTTGAGTGATTTGGAAGAGTTAAAGTTGTGGTGCTTAGATCTTACCTAACTCGCCTTTAAATATTTTTTTTTTATTACAAATTCAGTTTGAAACTATATAGCAGCGTGGCCCTCGCAATTATTCTCCCTAAGTGCCACAAGTTCCCTCTGAAAGCATTAATCATGCCGACTGGAACGCAGCCATCATTTCGTTTGTGCGAAGAAAAGGTGAGTTTGTCAAGTGAGTATCTTTGTTAAAACATTCATAAAGACAAATAACAATATTGGTAAAACAGTATGTTAAGAGGTTTTCACTTATATTAAATGTTAACACTCAAATCACAGTATTTTTATTGTAAATGAATGTACCCAAATAAATTAACAAAAATGTATAAATAAGTGAGTGATTTTGTTGTTTTTTTTTTTACAGAGTAGAATATAGCATATTCTGTACACCTTTGTGTGTATGTATATTGTGTATATATAATTATCGATATATATCGATATATATATATATATATAATATATATTATATACTTCCACACACACACACACAGTATATACACTGTTTGCAAAAGTATTTAAATTTTTTTTAAGTGTTCATTTAAGTCTGCGGGAGAGGGGGGGGGGCATATTGGCGAATAAACAAAATATTTAACAGAAGTTATGTCAGATTAAACAAATGGTTTAAACTGCAATGGTGGCTGGATGCTGCACAGGTGTCAGGAGGTATGGGCGAAGAGGATATCCACTGTCTCCCAGCAGCCAGCTATCACCAAAGCTACCCTCTTCAGCCACCTGGCAAACTGCAGAATTGGCCCACACAAAAGAGTCGTGTGTGCTTCCAGGCCATTTTGCCACAATGTCAGTGAACATCCCCTGGTGATCACACACTATTTGAACATTAATGGCTGGATAGCCCTTACTGCAAATGTACAAGGGCTCATTTACCACAGGGCTTGACACTGGGATAATGGTGCCATCGATGATGCCAATCACTCCGGGGATGTTGTCAATACTGTAGAACTGTTGATTGGCCAGCTGGATTTCTTCAGGAGTTTGGGGGAAAATCAGGATGTTCTTCATAAGCTGTAACAGCAAAGGTGTTACTGCTGTCACAGTTTTGCTGACTGAAGATTTGCTGAGCCCCAGGCCATCACCCACCACCTCTATAAAACTTCAAACAGCATAATAATGCAGTGTAGCTAACAACTGCACCGCTGAACTTAAGGCGTTGTCTCTTCTTGTTGCCCTCTGAAGGTGTGATTTCACAACCTGTAGTAGTTCAAGGATCTTGGCCCTTGGAAGCCAGAATTTTCTTAAGATGGCATCATCAGATAGTGAGTCAAGGGGGGTAAAATGTGTCCCTATGCAGGCATTTATATACACTGCCTGACTTCTGCGTCGCCTTCTGTGTCAGAGGACTCAGACGGAGGTGAATCAGGGGAAGAGAGCAATAGACAAGGACCCTTTGGTGATTTTGAAGGCCCAGGCTGGAGAAGGCCTGATGTTGAAGGGCCAGACTGGAGAGGGCCTGATGTTGGAGGCCTGAGCTTTGAAGGCAAAGGCCTGGTTGATGCACATGCATCTATACCTCCAAGGATCCCTTCCAATGCTTCAGGCCCCAGGATGGCCAAAACTTTCTCTTCCTCTGTAGTGAGAGGAGGAACTGAATTGATACCCCCACCAGTCCTGTTTGCTTCCCTCTTACATGCCGCATCCCTCCGTTTTGTCACACTTGCGAAGTCCCTCCACTTATTCCTGACTTCTTCTGGGCTTCGTTCGTAAAGCGAGCACCATTTATTTTTTGAGTGATTTCTGCCCAGATTTTCTTTTTGTCAGCATTTGTAATGCTGTTTTTCAGCTTTGAAAATAGCTGGATTTTATTATTTTCCACCTCCTCCAAAAGAACTGCAATTTCATGCTTTGAAAATAAGGGTTTTCATGTCATTTTCATTAACACATGGCTGAATGGCAAGGGGACTTGAATAGGAAAAATTAATAGCAACAGATGTCCACAAGAGTACATCAGTTTTGTTTTACTTTTTTCAGTTGTGCTTAAGTAGCCTATCAATATTAGATAAGAAATGGTATTTATATGAAATTGTGAAATTATAGAATTGGGATCAGAATTCCACTCCATGTGTGTATGGTATACAATTTATTGCAGAACAAATGTATGTTGCGTTATTACTCCACTCCTACCTACGTACGGGTCATGTCAAAAGCTAATTCGAGTAAAAACCAAAGAGAAAATAAAACCAAATTACTGTAGGTGGCGGTATATGCTCATGGCACCAGTCGGCTATTCATCGTGAAAGAAAGACGAAGAACACGTCATATACGCATCCTTCCAAACCAACGTTGTTTAGACCAAATGTGATCTGCGACCAGTAACCATTGTTTTTCGGGAAACAGTTGTGACTAGCTAGTTCGTTTCCACAACAATGCATCGTACTATGGTGGTTAATCAGCAAGTTACGTAGTTGTACGGGAAACGCACCCCTGGCTGACAGCAGAGGGATATGCTAGAGCGTGATAAAAAGAAAGATAGACATTAAATTATTTGAATGAACAAGTAATTACATTACAACAACATAAATTGAATTAGCACTAAGCCTAACAATTGTATTTACAATATGACTGTAAAAGGTTTGTTATTCATTCTCTATATTAAGATGAAACTGCCTCAGAGTCAACTCAACAAAGTAAAAGTGAAGGTCTTGGAACTGAGCCAGAGACAGAAAATGTTCAGATTGAGAAAGAAAGGCAATACCATGAGACAGAGAGGGAGAGACAGAGGCAGAACAGGAAGATATGGAGAGTGAGGCAGCCATTTAACAAACACCCACCCCCTTAGTGCCTTAGTTTTTTTGGTTTGGGCCACTGCCCCTCAAAATGTCTGTGCATGGCCCTGGTTCAAAGTATGTAAATACTGTGGTAGTATAGCACCATAATATATAGTACCATGGTATTGTCATCTAATACCACCACAGTGCTTTTTGTTAATGAAACCAGAGGAAGCACAGGTTTGCTGAAATTTCTTGATGAAATCTCTAAGAGAAAAAGGGTAAACATACTGCCCCAATGCACTTTAAAAGGCTGGATTTCATCCAAGGCTTTAGCAGACTGAAATCTTTTAAATGCTTCTGTAAGCAGGAAAGGTATTATGGGCTTACCCATTTAGAGGATCCACAACTATGGCCCTGGGATGGGACATATTGCCTTCTAAAAGCGTTCTCCTGGTCTGCGAGGGCCGGTCCAGCCCGGCCACACTGATGGTCTTTCTATAACCGTCATTTGTCCAGAACAGGTTATTACCGATCCAGTCTACTGAAATACCCTCAACATTATCCAGCTCTGGAGAAAGAGAGAGCAGAAAGAAATTGAGAAAATGTTGTTCTTTTAGCATGATAACATCAAAGACAGCTCAATTAATCACTGTCCTCCTCTAATTCTTCCCAGTGAAATTATGCGTATCGACCAGCGAGCTTCCCCGATGATAGAACTGCACAAAATGTATGATAAATAACTTCCCATTTGGAAAACAACGGCAACAGTAGTGCTCAAGTACAGGTGGCCTGATTCTACTGTACCACGCCACATGGATGCACAGATGATTACCGAGCCAAAGTGAAAATTAGTTTGTTAGAGAATATTTAAGACCTTTTTACAAAATTAAATTGTGGTACGGCTCAACAGACTTATACAAAATCCAACATTAATCTCTAAGAAGTCATGATGAACATACCATCCTTAAGGATCGTTTCCCGAGCAGTTCCGTCAATCTTCTGCCGTCCAATTAGGAAGCTTGTGGTGTCGGCAAAGTAGATGTAGCTACTCTCTGCATGGAAATCCAGCGCTCTGGGACTCACGAGCCCTTCGATTTGAATCAAATGTTCATCTCCAGACTTGACATTCATATCCAGACCTCGGATAACCCCGGGTCGTCCTTTCCCGTAAAACAGGAACAGCTCATTCTTTGGTTCTGCGAAGACACGATTGCCCAAAGTAAACAAACACTGTGGCGAAACGTAATAAGCCTTCTGCCACAGTACTGTCAGTGCTTAATTAATTGACATAATTAGCCTCCGTTTTCAATTCAGTTCTGCAAATTAAAGCCTTTGACAAAAATGTATCCAAAGCGAGAGGCTCAAGCTAATTACATTAGTTTAATTAAAACCCGAATTAGTTCCACTGATTCGGTTCTATGGAATCAATCATCTTTTGGTGCAAAACAATTACATTGTGTTTGTAATTGCATCTGAGTGTGTGTAAGTGTGTGTGTGTGTGTGTGTGTATAGTGTTAACTGGGGACAAACAGGGCCCTAAGTGGGGGCAGCAAAAAGAGGGATGCGTACATATGAAGTACAATGTTTTCGAAATTCATTACTTACAGGATGCAATGGGGAGAAAAGGATTATTGTAATTATTATTAGGTCAGAGATCCAAGTGAGATCCAGAAAGACAAGAGGAAGAAACTATAGGATGAAGGGATAAAGGAACCCAACAAGAACAGTTATGTGTTTTTGAACTTCATTTCTGAGGCCAAATGATTCTTCTGTGTGAGAAACGGAGAGAAATTTGAGACATTATTGACTCTCGAGCAAATGCCATTCCATTGCTCTCAAGTTTTATTTTATGAAGCTTGGTCATGAGATGTGAGAATAAATGACGCGCAATGTTATTGACTTGAGGGTAAGACCGACAGGAATTTCATTTTTGTGTGAACTGCTTTAAATAACCATGTCCTGTTCTTGTACAATTCTGTACAATTCTGTGAATTCAATAATTTACAAATGAATGGTACTTCATCTCATTCATAACGAATGAATGATGAGTCTGGCTTCAGTTCAAAAACAGCTTCACATTGAGTAACACTTGAGATCAAAACAAAAAACTCACATTTAAAACCACTATAAAACAGCCCATTTATGCCTCCATTTGACGCACATCATTATATATGATTACTGCGAGCTGAATGACACATCACAATGATGAATAATATCAATGGATATAAATGTGGGAAGTCACCTGATGCACGCCAACACACTCTCGACAACTCGTAATAATTCAGACAAGGTGACAAATTGATATATCTGGTTCATACAAAAAGGTACAACTTTAAGTAGCAATCATGCTTAGGGTCAAGTAAGCCTGTTTCTGCCATAGAAAAAAAAAAAAATAAATTAAATAAATAAAAAGGTAATTGCGACTTTTTATTTCACAATTCAGACTTTTTTTTCTCGCAGTTCTGAGGAAAAAAGTCAGAAATGTGAGGTATAACTTACAACTGCAAGAAAAGTCAGAATTGTGAGAAAATTTGCAGTTACCTTTTTTATTTTTAATTCTGTGGCAAAAAGAAAAAAAACAGAATTGCAAGATGAACATTTAGAATTGCGGGTAACAAAGTCTGAATTGTGAGATATAAACTCAGTACTGCGAGAAGAGATAAAAAGACACAAGTACCGGGGGTACTATTTTGTTTGAATCCGTGGCAGAAACAGGCTTCCAGGTTTAGATCTATAGGTTCTATAATATTAGGTTTAGCTTTCTCATACTATTTCACAATTGCCTACTAATTATTACCATTTTGTGCTGCTTACTCCAGACCCAGCATTTTTTCTGTACAATTGGTTGACTGATATAGAAAATAATGCAAATCTCCAGAGTTTTCCTATGCCAAATTTATGATGTGAAGGTTGATATTCATGAGACAGGGTATAACTTAAGCAATGTTCGTCCACTATACAATATATTTGAACTGCTAGATGATTTGCAATTTTGTTTTCCTATTGAAGTATCCGCCATCTGACCTTGGAGAAAAACTCCTTTTACATCTTCTGAGTAGGACTACACCCCCAAACAACACACACACACACACACACACACACACACACCCACACACACACACACACACACACATTCTTAGATAGTCAATGATCCTGATGCCAAGAGACAAAACATATCAATTTCCCATGTATTCCGCCCTAATGTGCTGAACGTGGACTATTAATCACAGAAACGTGTCCATTCTTCAGTATCTTGCGGCTCCATGAATTTGGCCATAAATTTCCATTTCGACAAACCACGAGGGCCATCCATCTGATATATGGTTTCAGATAGCAGCACCTTTTCCATTGGGAATACCCCTAAAACCATTTACATGAGAGACCTGTCTCCCAGAGCTAATCAGACACCTGGGAGCTACAGGAGGAAGAGACAGAAAAGAGAGATTGTTTTTTTTTGTGACCCTCACTTTTGCAAGACTTCCCGTCGCTGGCAAGGACATGGCCGGTCCGGCAGCGGCACACGTGTGATTTGTAGTTGTGGCTCAGGAGACAGATATGTGAGCATCCACCTTTTCGTCCATGTGGGTCAGGGACGCATGCATGAGTCTTGACTGGACAAAAAGAAAAGTCAGCATCAAGGAGCCAGCATCGTAAAATATCACTTCAACCACACCCTAAATGGATTATAATTAATGATAAATAGAGAATTATTTAGAATGGTGTTTCACACAGAGCAGGAAAAAACAATGCTACATACAACAACACAACAAAATGCTAAATGTTATTTGCAATATTCTGACACAACTTCGTTAGTCACTTTGTAGCACAGCTAAATGCTAATACAAAATCTAGCCCTGTGATTCTTCAATGTTTTTTGAGTTTCACATGCAGCAGGGCAAAACAAAGCTACATGTTACATAACAAAAATGCTAAATAATAAAAGGCAACTGGTTGTGTATAATTTGGGAAGCAAAATAAATAGGCTTATAAACTTTGAAAGTGGAGGAGAAAATACTTTTCATATTTTGGTTGATCATACATCTTGACTAAACTCTAGGATATTTTGACAAATTCATTGGTGCTTCTTCAATGTTTTAGGATGATAAAATGATTAAAATGGTGTTTCATGTACAGCAAGGAAAATGCTACATGCTACATAACAAAAGGATAAATAACAAAGGCTTTAAAAATGGAAGAGAACATGTTTTTATCCCCCGTTGAAGATCATACATCTGACTAAACTCTAATAATAAAGGCAACTAATTGAGTATAGTTAGAAAAGCAAAGCATATAGGCTCATAGACTTTTGTGGATGGAGGAGAAATACTTTCCATATTTTGGCTGATGTCAAAGATCATATGTCCGATTAAACACTATGATATTTTAACACAGATTCATTAGTCACTTTGCAATACGGCTAAATGCTACACAATTTGCTACATAATCTATACAAAATTTAGTGCAGTGTTTCTCCAATGTTTTACAATGGCAAAATGCTGCTATTTATGCCATTACAAAATTGTGAAATGTAAGCTGGATTAATGACTTTATTTTAGGACTTTAAGCGCATTTTAGCTACTTCTATACAATCAAAACGTTGCAATTTCCTGGGTTGCCACTTGATGTTCAGTGTAAATCCTGGGTCCTGAAGAAATATCTTCAACAAAGTGTCGAATTTGTGTCCAAATCCTAAAATAGCAGATCAATATGAAATCCTGTTTCCACCTCAAATAAAAACGGTAATTCTGACATTATTCCTCACAGTTGCAACTTGTATTTTTACAATGTGACGGTATTTCTTATTTTTAACTTTACCGCACCGTTGTATGAGTGGAATGGGCTTCCATAGCATAGATTAACTGAAATATTGCAGAAATTGCAGTAAAATCCAAATGAAAATGGTTTGTGTCATCTATGTTAGGCCTCAGTCATGAAACATGAGCAGAACGTATTTCTAAATTGTTGAACCTGATTCTAATAGCATAATTTCAGTAGAGTTTAGCCCAAAAACATTGAAATGTACACCAGGCATCACTAGTTTTAATCTGAGCCATTGCTGATTATATTAGTCATGCTCCAACAACAAGTTTACCTGTAGGTTGAGCCAGTCTATGATAAACTCGGACGGCTCTGGCACTTTCCAAAGTGGTAACGGTGTTTGTGTCACTGCTGTTAAACCGATTTATTCTAAATATGTCCACCTTGCTCTCTCTGGAGGGTTCAGAGCACGTCGCAAACAGGTAATCTTCAAAGAGAGCTAATCCGTACAGGTGCGACACCTGGAAAGAGAAACACAGGGATGGGGGAAAGAGAAAGACTCATCTAGAGGTCATGGCACCTCTTCGACTTAATTCTGAACACAACACAAATACGTCTGCTTAAATTCGCTTCTTTAATCCATCCAGCTATAGAGCCGATATAACATTCGGTGAATAAACAGCAGCCCTGACAGACACCAGTTGAAATATGCAGGGATCTTTGATGTCACATCTGTGGTACAAATTACTCGCGGGTAGTGCTGAGGCTTTGATTTCGGGGAAAAAAAGGCGAAAGACTGACGTTAAAAACAAATGAGTTCGAGGTAGCGGAGTTCATTTCAGGTTATCTTTCAGTGCCTCTGAGAAAAAAGTACCAATATAGCCTTCGATAGAGTGCCAGGGAATATGCTAGAGCTGAGCCTCGCAGGAATTGGATGAACAAATCAATAACCAAAAGCACACAAAGAGCTGTAGAGGGAAGTCAGGACTCTGCAAGGTCAAAACAACCTGATGCTCAACCAGGTTAACGGTTCTGACTGGGGACAATGAGACGGTTTCAGAAATGTCAAGGAAAACAAGTCCTACTGCCACATCCATGCAACCAGTCTACATAAACGGCCACGGTTTGATCACATGTTTCCTTTGATTTCACAAGTAGGATGTTGATTCTGGAACAGTTTCTCTATCTACGAAAACCGAAAACTCGATACCGGTTCCTGAAAGATACTTTTTTCGATACCAATTTTATGAAATCAATTTTAACAAGATTACATTATCTAAAAAAAAAAAAACTTTTTTAATGTTATTTTTCAGCTTGTTGATGTTTATATAAACTCAGAGACTCATCTCCCGAGCTACTGCACAAAGGAACAAAATGTAACCAACACAATAAATAGTTTTAATAAAGCTCAAATAGTCTTCAGTTTACACATCTGTTAGGCTACATTTACACTAGTGCGTGTTCGTTTTAAAATGCATAGCTCAGACAGAATTAAGATTTCTATTTATTTTCCACTGATTTACTGATGAGCATTAGCAGCTTAACACGCACATAATACGGGCTTTCGGTCGTGTAGTATGAACGGACATCTGCATATGATCGGAACTCCACGCAGCTCTCTATTGGAAATTAATGACTGAATGACCGGTTTGTCGTTTTTTTTGCCTAACTTGTCAGTGAACTATGGCTATGTGTAGTAAATTCTGCTCCATCTGAAAGCACGTGATGATGATTTCCTGCTGATTACAGAACCAGCATTACTATAAAAATGCGCATGACAATCGCATTCGATTAATCGTGCAGCCCTAATTCGCACTACAGCCTCACGTGTGCGCCACATCTCTGAGTGTAACCGGTGTAAACTAGTAGGTGTCTGAAGGTCTGACTGTGTGAGACTAAATTGGGGGTTACAGGAAAGTCGTTCCAGGACCAACAAAGATTGCTGAATTCACAGTCACCTTTACTGCATTCAAATTCAAGCCAGCACAGGAATTAAATCTAATAACCAGCAAAAGCACTGAACACTCACAAAAAGGCCTACAATACTTGAAAAGCATGAAAAAACGTCTGAAAACTATACAAATCATATAAACCATGAACACCTGCACACAGGCACTTTCCAAAAGGGATAGGAGGAATTTGTAAAACTCTTTCCTAAGTATCGCATCGGGGTATTAGTTAACACCAGATGTCTCATAATGCTGATAAAAAGCCTCAGATGGATTATCTATTGTTTTCGGGGGAAAAAAAAAAAAAAAAGCCAAAAATTGACAGTGCCCTTGGCCTGTACTATGAACTATGGATGAAATTTATACTGAATTTATGAAGCTATGAATTTTGTATCACCATACTTTTGGGCCCGTTCGAGGGACGAGGGACAGAGGCCAAACTTTATAGTCTTTAAAATAAACTGCTTTAAGAGTTATTCAAAGGAGCATCATTTATCACAGCTTTACTGCTGACTATTAAGGCAGCTGGGTAAAATATATGCAATAACTTCTTCTATATAGTTTAGTTGAATAGAGGTCAACAATCTTTGCCTGTCTAGACTTTTTTATTCTGGTCTGGACCAGCATAAACAAGATGTCTGATTTCATATTATTCAAAAAAAAGTATGCCAAAAGAGTGTGTCAATATTAACAGTCCGCCAATATTAGTATTTTCAAAAATAGTGCCCCAAAAATGTAGCATGTCCAAATTCATAGTATTTGAAAAACAGTATGCCAAAAGAGTAGAATGCGCACCAATATTAACAGTATGCCAATATTCGTAGTTTTCAAAAAACAGTGTGCCAAAAAATGAGTATGTCCAAATTCATAATATTTGAAAAACAGTACGCCAAAAGTGTAGCATGTCCAAATTCATAGTATTTGAAAAACAGTATGCCAAAAGAGTAGAATGTGCACCAATATTAACAGCATGCCAATATTCGTAGTTTTCAAAAAACAGTGTGCCAAAAAATTTGTATGTCCAAATTCATAATATTTGAAAAACTGTACGCCAAAAGAGTAGTATGTCAGAAATTTGAAAACTAATATTTAATCATTTGTTGATGAAAATTCTGGATTCTGAATTGAGCATTCGATGGACACTTTAATATCCCAAGAAGCCACAGGAGAGAAGTGAATGGCAGTGAAGCGACGCAACTGGTAGGTCACATGACGGTGATAACATGGCGGATGTAGTATGTTCGAATTTCATTCATACTACGCACGTACATACTACGTACTTTTACATACTTCATACTTATTTTGGCATGAAGATCATGGATTCAAAAAGAAGAAACCAAGATTGAGCACATCTTACCGAGTTTCCTTGGATGACCATGTGTCTGTTCTTGCCATTGTAATCCACAACTTCGATAAAATCCAGATAAGCATCTGTCCAGTAGACAAGCTTCTTAACCAAGTCCAATGTCACGGTAGTCGGCTGTTCAGTTTTATACTCCACAATCCTGGTTCGGTTGGTGCCGTCCATGTTGCAGCGCTCCACCTTGGCTACCGTCCCATAGTCCGTGAAAAATAGTTTTCTGAGGGGCAAAAACATATTAGTTTTAAAACAGAATCTACAAACTATCTGACGTAAAAGAAATCAAAAGTCAAGGCCATTTAAGATTTAATCAATCCACTCATACCCATTATTTTTCTATTCTTCAAAATATTGTGCCATAGCTGAATCCTTGCAGCAGCAACAGTGCAATTAAACTGAGCCACCCTGAGCAAAACCTGAATGAATTGGCTGCAGTATGATATTTCTCTTTATACTAACACATCCTGACAGTGGAATAAGAGAGGGGGAGGTCATCCGCATTACTCCGCACAACGATTCTGGCACAGAAACGGTCCTCGTTGTCTGAAAGCAGCAAACTGGCCCCAACAGCATGCACAACTCAGCACTGCATACAAATGAATGTTTATCAAGAGACCAAAGAGTTTCTCACGTCACAGACGCATAGATGATTCGACATTAGATAAGGATGATTTATTGGTAACACTTTACTTGAAGGGGTGTGCATAAGACTGACATGACACCTTCATAATCATGACATGACACATGTCATGAATATGAAGGAGGTTTTCTGCCTGTTTTGACAACTGTCATAGTGTCATTCGCTCAGGTTATGTAATTTTCATGCCAAATAGGACATTTTGACCTAACACTAAACCTAACCCATACCCTTTCCCCTAACCAGGCCCGATAACAAGACATACTAAAACAATGTCATCTTTGCATAAAAATAAATAACGGAGCGAAGACACTTAACGACAGTTGTCTAAACATGCATTAAAAACCTTAGATTAGATTATGGTAGGGTTGTCATGATTATGAAGGTGTCAGTCAGTCTTATGCACACCCCTCAAGTAAAGGGTAAAACGATTTATGCAATCCTATGAGAAAATCAACTGAGAGTCTACTCAGGAGTGTGATCATTTGAAGATGGTCAATTAGTAAATGTCTTTGGCAGAGTTAATGAAATATTGAACTATTGTTTGAACGGGTTGTATGACCTTTTATCAGTTCTTGAAACTTCAGTGACCATGGAACGAAAGTACGACACAAAAAATGTTAGTCACTCATTCAGGTTTTTTTTTCTCTTTTCTTATGTTATGTAGCAAATGGCCTAAAATAAGAATATATATTAATTATAATAATGTGATGATGGTTTTAACGTGTTTTAAAATATAATAATCATTTAAACTAGAATAAACAATACTGCGATGAACGATCATTATCATTATTATTATGTATTGATATATTATATTATTTAGTATTATTATTGATATGTTATTTACTTTATTTAAGTTATAATTGAATGTACATAAGATGTTACATTTAAATTACATTAATTTACAGGAGGCATTTATCACAATTAATAATAATAATACAAATTATTTTTATACTTATTTGCTTGAAATGTATTTAATTAAATTATGGATACATTAAATTTAGGTACTTTATAAAATAATAATATATTTTTAAACTAGGGATGATGATGATGATGAGGATGATGATGATGATGATGACATAGTTATTGACTTTTTTTTATTTCCATATCTAAATGTGTAGAAAGTGAAAATAAAATGTAAATGCAATTCGTAAAAGGTACTTTAAAACACAATAATAAGAAGAATGGTGATATAAAATAATAATACTAATAATTCATAATAATAAAATTATCGTAATAAATTAAAATTAAATAGTTATTAATGTTAAAAAAATTCTTATTATTATTATTAGTATTATTATTATGCAATTAATTAAAATTATTTACAAATGAAAGATGCTTCTTATTCTTGCCCGATCATATTATTTTTGTCACAAACTGATGGAAGCAAACCAGTTTTTTGTAAAGCTAATACTAGTAAAGATAATATTACAAATGGATAGTTCAGACTCACAATTCATACATATATCCATGTACATATACTATTCATATATGAACTGTCAATCACAGTACAATCACAATGAATATGTACAATGACAGCTATGCGTCCAGTATGTTTTTTAATAGTAATAGCAGTATTTTTTAAAATGTATCCATGCCAGTTTCACCAACTAACGCTCATCTTATATATACGGCCAGCTCTAAATTAAGAAACCTAATGCTTGTCTTTGCAAGTGTACCCCATGATTGGATCCAACGCTAGGCCTTTAGGGTTCTGGATGTCCAGGTCAATGATGGTGGCACATGCATCTCCCTGTTCACTGCACACGAATATCCGGTCGTTCACTCTGTCTACGAAGTAGAAGTTTCCTGTCAACCAGTCGATGGCCATATGCTCCACATCTAGATGGAAGAAACCAATCATTTTAGACATGAGTCATCAGAGTTTGTATCTGATAGTTAGAAACAATTAAAAATTCATGCCTTCTTCAAAAAAGCAACAACCGACTTGAAATGCACACTTGACTCATTCAACCTTGTAACATTAAACACTTCATTAGTAGATCATTAAACACGTCAAGAGGTAAAAGTAATGAAAAAAAGAGACTAATGAGAAAATTTATGGACATTAAACACAACACTAAAGTTCATAAAAACTTCAAAGGGCATAAGTTTGCTCTTGCTCTGAATTAATCATCAAAGTTGCAAAATATTCCTTAACTTGTGTACTTACTTTGCAGGTTCTGACCTATCCGTATCTGGCGTTTTTCTGAAAAGCCTTTGAGTTTGGTAATGCGGGCACACCACAGCTGACCTGTATCCTGTGCTAATGAGAGCCAACAGAGTGACTCTTCTCTATAAATAAAGTCCAATATTTGAGTCCCATTTGTCTCCATGGACTTGATATTTGGCATAGATGATCCATTGAGGTAAACAACTGATATATAATTCATATTTGCTGTCAACAGAACCGGAGGTTTATCACCAGGATCTGAAAGAGGGAACACAAAATGCATAAAGGTCCTTAGAGCTATTCATAATAAATATTTCCTGTTAAATCTAAATTAAAGGGGTTATATGATGCGATTTCAAGTTTTCCTTTCTCTTTGGAGTGTTACAAACTCATTGTGCATAGATAAGGTCCCTAAAGTTGCAAAGACTAAAGTCTCAAACCCAAAGAGATATTCTTTATAAAAGTTAAGATTCGTCGACGCCCTCCTAAAACGCCTCATTTAAACACGCCCCCACATGTCTACATCACTGTGTGGGAAGATTTGCATAACGCCGCCCAAATGTATATGCAAAAAAAAAGGCGTAACTTTGATTCTCGCTGTAGTATTGTTGCCGCCGCCACCGCCACTGTGTGTTTTGTTATGAAAACGAAACTACTTTGTTTGGTCTTCCAAAAGAGGACACAACTAGAAATCAGTGGTTAAGTTATATTTACAACACTGTTCCAGAACAGTTCAAACCAAATATTCAGATGTGTGCAACGCATTTTACGGAGGACGAGGACTGTTTCCTGGGAGAGTAGCCTACAATGCCGGTGTTCCGGTGAATTCAGTTCCCCTGTTTCCCCTTCAGCGCGCATGCTGACCCTCTACAGTCTATGATGCTGACAAATAAATCTGACTCACAGACTGTAAGTATGTTTTCATATTTAAAGGATTTGCCACTGATGATTCAAACGCGAGTTTTGAGCAGTGTACAGTAGCACTTGTTTGTCATTTCTCCAATCACAAATGCAGAAATGGTTTTATGTTTATGTTTACGCGATGCAATGCAATGCGTAAAAAGACTGGATGCAACAAATGCCTCGTACGTAATGGGTTTTATTGGTTTTGTCTCGTCGCGCCGGGACATGGCATCACAGTATGGTAAGGGGTGTAACATTTACGTCACATGCTTGAGGTTTTCGGCCAATCAGAGCACACCTCGCTTTTCAGAACAATGAGCTTTGTAAAAATCTACGCATTTCAGAAAGGCAGGGCATAGAGGAGAAAAAATAATGTACAGTATGTGTTCTTATAAACTGCATAAACACATGTTCATTACACAAAAAAAATACACAAATGAGTTCTTTTCAGCAACGGGGTTTTTCACCCCCCCCCATATGAAGTTTTTTTTTTTTTTTTTTTTTTTTTTTTTTTTTTTTTTTTGTGGTGGTTTTTTTTTTTGGGGGTTTTTTTTTTTGATTGGCACCCTTTAAGCAATATTACGTTAAACATATTTAAGCACAGTTTATGTTGGGAACTTTCTGTACTGTGGAGATTTAGATGATAAATCCTGAACTAAAAAAAATAAAGTCGAAAATTCATTGTTATTTTTGTCATTTTTCTGAACCAACAAATGTCATTTCCACCACATTTCAAATGCTGCATTATGTGGTGTAATTGACAGCAGTGGCAACAACATTTTAAACACTTATATGTGACCCTGGACCACAAAAGCGGTCTTAAATAGCACGGGTATATTTGTAGCAAAAGCCAAAAATACATTGCATGGGTTTTTTTTACGAATTAATTCGGTTCATGGACTTCCGTTTATTCACCACCAGATGTCACACTTTCCATTACATTGACTCTCGCACTACACAAACTGTTGCACAATTTGCACACTGCCCTGATTGCACACAGCTGTTTCTAATTACCTCATTCACTATATAACACCCACTCTAACCACCTTTCTCTGCTGAGTATTGTTTAGCCTTTACCCCTTTCCGAGTCTCCGTGTTTTTCCTTGTCTTGCCTTGCCTGTTTTGCGGTTTTTGATCTTTTCCTGTTTTCTTGGATTTCTCCCTCTCATCTCGCACCTTTGATTCTATCTGCTGATCGGTGACCTACGCTAGCCCTAGGACTATTCTTGTGTTTTGCCCGCCATATACCTGTTTGCCATTGTTTGACCCTGCCTGTTTACCACGTCTCTCTATTAAAAGCTTGCAGATGGATCCACACGTCTCACGTCTCGTCAGCCCCGTTACAGAATACTCAGCCAAACAAGGATCCAGCAGCTTTTCTGAGGAGCATTGGCCAGATATGGACACCGCAAGGATTTTGTTAGCCCTTAAACAGGGTCCACGATCACTGGAGAACTATATCCGAGAGTATTTAGCCATCACTCACTATTCTGAGTTACCGGACTGTTTATTGATAGAGTTTTTCTGCGATGGCATAAATCAACCTCTGAGGGCTAAGCTTAGACGCGAGGGTCCACGTTCATCACTCGCTCAGTTCATGGATTATGCTTTGTTGACTGTCGGATCTGTATTTACTGTGGGTGTCGCGGAGGAAGAACGCGACACAATGTGTGTGACTGAAGTGGTGGCTGTACCAGAGCACGCTCACAAAATGGCGGCGGCAGCGGAGCCTGATCGCAAGATGGCGGCCACACTAGAGCACGCTCACAAGAGGCCCCCCGGCGACAGCAGAGCACATCACAGATGGTGACACAAACCGATCAGTCAAGTCACGGGGATCATCTGAGTCAGGTCAAGTAACAGTTTATTATCATGACCGTCCTAGTCAAGTTGACGCTGATAGTTCAGAGCGAGTCAAGTCAAGTTACAATTCAGTATCATGAGTCAAGTCTAGTCACAGCTGTTCTTCCTGAGTTCAGTCAAGCCACAGCTAATATTCACGAAGTCCAAGTCTAGTCAAAGGTGATATTCCGAGTCAAGTCTAGTCACAGCTGTTCTTCCTGAGTTCAGTCAAGCCACAGCTAATCTTCCCGAGTCAAGTCTAGTCACAGTTGATCTTCCTGAGTCAAGTCTAGTCACAGTTGATCTTCCCGAGTCAGGTCTAGTCACAGTTGATCTTCCCGAGTCAGGTCTAGTCACAGTTGATCATCATGAGTCAAATCGAGTAAAGTTGATCGTCATGAGTCAAATCGAGTCACAGTTTATTATCCTGAGTCTGGTCATGTCACAGCTGATAGTCATGTGTCGAGACTAGTCACAGTTGATCGTCATGAGTCAAGTCAAGTTACAGTTCATTATCATGAGTCAAGTCAAGTCACAGCTAATCTTCCTGAGTCAAGTCAAGTCACAGCTGATCTTCATGAGTCAAGTCAAGTCACAGCTGATCTTCATGAGTCAAGTCAAGTCACAGTTGATCTTCATGAGTCAAGTCTAGTCACAGTTGTTCTTCATGAGTCAAGTCAAATCACAACTGATCTTTATGAGTCCAGTCAAGTCTCAGCTGAGCTGCCAGAGCCTCGTTACGTCACAGCTGATCTTCTAGAGTCTCGCCATGTCTCAACTGTTCGTCCAGAGTCACGTCACGCCTCAGTTATTCATCCAGAATCACGTTGCATCACAGCTGATCATCCATCCAGAGTCATGTCACGTCCTGTCCGTCACACCCAGATTCTCAAGGTCAGCCCTCTGGTATCCCAGTCTGGTATCCAGTGTGAAGGATGCACAGTTGGAGTCTGCACGCGCAGCTGGTATCCCCAAAACCACTCACTCTAACCCTTCTGTTCATAAACTAATTCCCCTGTCTGAAGTGTTTCCCCTGATGGGGATCGCTTTTTGTTGTGTTTGGGCTGCATACACCTCCACAGAACTCCCAGAGGCGGCAGCACCCACTATCAGGTCTGCAGAGTCGGTGGCTGAAGCTACAGTCTCTCCTGAGGTGGTGGTGCTCGCTGCTGTGTTCCCCGAAGCGATGGTGCCCGCTGCAGTTTCTCAAGAGGTGGCGGCGCGTGCTGCAGAACCTTCCGAAGTGGCAGTGCTCGCTTCAGCTCCTTGCGTGGTGGTGGTGGCGCCTAGAAACGCACATTCAACCTGTTATGTCAAGGTCGAAGGAACCTTTGCCGATCTCTCCCTGTATCCTGAGGGCTCTACTGTAGAACCTCCACCGAGTGGCGGCATCAGCGCAGAATCAGAGGTGGCAGTAGTACCCACTGTTGGAATCTCTCTGCCGCGGTTCCTGTTCCAGCCAAGGAGGCCGTCTATGAACTCTCTGCTCGTCCTGTTCCGGCCAAGGAGGCTCCATAAACTCTCGCCGGTTCTGTTTCCGGCCAAGGATGGCGGTCCATGAACACTCGGCTTAGTACTGTTCCGGCCAAGGAGGCCGTCTATGAACTCTCTGCTCGTCCTGTTCCGGCCAAGGAGGCCGTCTATGAACTCTTGCTCATCCTGTTCAGGCCGAAGGAGGGCCGTCTTGAACTAGGCTGATATCCTGTTTCCAGCCAAGGAGGCGTCGGAGGAACTCCCTGCTGGTTCTGTTCCGGCCAAGGAGGCCGCCTATGAAACTTCTGTCGGTCTTGTTCCGGCCCAGGGGGGCAGTCAAGTGACGATCTGCGTTCTGTTCCGGCCAGGAGGCTGTCTGGGAATCCTCATCCTGTCCTGTTATGGTTATGGAGGCCGTTTGTGAACTTGTCTTGTCCCGACCCAGCCAGGGAAGCTGCCCCTAAACGCTCAGTCTTGTCTATCAACCACAATGTTCTGTCTCTGTTGTCTGTCTCTACTCTCTCGTTGTTACAGTCTCCGCCATGGTCTCCTGATCGGTGTGGTTCACCAGGGGGTTTCCTGTTCCCTCTGCTCCGCCGTTGTGGTCTACTGTCTGGCTTTGGTGGTCATCTGCTCCGCCGTGGTGGTCCTCTGCCCCACCTTGGTGGTCTACTGTCTGGTTCTGGTGGTCCTCTGCTCCGCCGTGGTGGTTCTCTGCCCCGCCATGGTGGTCTACTGTCTGGTTCTGGTGGTCCTCTGCTCCGCCGTGGTGGTCCTCTGCTCTGCCGTGGTGGTCCTCCGCTCCGCCGTGGTGGTCTACTGTCTGTTCTGGTGGTCCTTTGCTCCGCCGTGGTGGTCCTCTGCTCCTCCGTGGTGGTCTTCTGCTCTGCCGTGTTGGTCTTCTGCTCTGCCATGGTGGTCCTCTGCCCCGCCGTGGTGGTCTACTGTATGGTTCTGTTGGTCCTCTGCTCCGCCGTGGTGGTCTCTTGCCCCAGCCGAGGTGGTCTACTGTCTGGCTCCGGTGGTCTTCTGCTCCGCCGTGGGGATCTTCGGTCCCGTCTGCTCTGCTGTGGTGGTCCTCAGCTCCGCCGGCTCTGCCTCAGTCCCTGGTCTCTCCTATCCTTGGACCTGGCCCTCCGTCCCTCCCCCTGTTCCGCCTCCGCTCCACCGCCCACCTGGATCGTTTAGTGTTTGGAGAGTCTGGAAGCCGCACCTTGGGGGGGGCTCTGTCACGAATCCTGTCCATGAACTTCAGTTCGATCACCACCAGAGGTCACCCTTCCATTACACTGACTCTCGCACTACACAAACTGTTGTATAGCACCCCGGACTACATTTTCCATCATTCTTTGCACAATTTGCACACTGCCCTGATTGCACTCATTGCACACAGCTGTTTCTAATTACCTCATTCACTATATAACACCCACTCTAACCACCTTTCTCTGCTGAGTATTGTTTAGCCTGTACCCCTTTCCGAGTCTCCGTGTTTTTCTTGTTTTGCCTTGCCTTGCCTGTTTTTGATCTTTGCCCGTTTTCTTGGATTTTTCCCTCTCGTCTCGCCCCTGGGATTCTGTCTGCCGATCGGTGACCTACGCTAGCCCTAGGACTATTCTTGTGTTTTAGCCCGCCATATAACCTGTTTGACCCTGCCGGTTTACACGTCTCTCTATTAAAGCTGGCAGAGATCCAAACGTCTCACGTCTGTCGCCCAGTTACACATGGGTCAAAATTATATATTTTTCTTTTGTGCCAAAAATCATTGGGATATTAAGTAGAGATCATGTTCCATGAATATATTTAGCAAATTTCCTACCGTAAATAAATAACTTCATTTTTGATTAGTAATATGCATTGCTAAGGACTTTCAGACAGCTTTAAAGGTGGTTTTCTCAATATTTTCACTTTTTTGTGTTTTTGCACCCTCAATTTCCATAATTTCAAAGAGTGGGATCTGGCCAAATATTGTCCTATCCAACAAACCACCATCAATGTTTGCAATGAAAGCTTATTTATTCAGCTCGTGTATAAATCTCAATTTTTGAAAAATTTACACTTAAGACTGATTTTGTGGCCCAGGGTCACATAATTTATGTTTCGTAAATAAGCATATGAAACTTTTTGTAATTTGAAAAAATTTAGCATGCGTGGAGGTAGCACCTGATTTTTCTGTAGTTTCAAATAGATGGGTCTGCAAATTTTATGGGGTTTAAAACTGGGGCTCTTGATTATATCTTTGGTAACATACACTATTTATAATTTAGCAATGTGACCAAAAATGCATAATTTTCACACAAGAATAAAATATAAAATACTTACAAATATTGATCTATACACACATTCACAAAAACATACACACATACACTAACTTTACTTCAGCAGTACAAATAATGCATAATTTCACACAATAAATATTATACATAAACACATATTAAGAACTATAGATATATAAATTAATAATATATACACACCACATTTACATATACAAATGCATTACAATGTATTTTAGCAATATGAATAAAAATGCATAATTTTACACAAATAATACACACACACATATCTATCTATCAAAAGAATGAAATAAAGTAAGAAATGAATGGGACAAATATATATGCTTTAGCAAGAAATGATTAGTAAAACCTAAAAATTAGTTATCACAAAAATCTGTACCTGGGGCATAAAAGTGCCTGTAGTTGAAAAAACACCCATATAAAATATGAATATATATGTGTTACATGAACATATATATAAATATTTACATATTTTGCTTACCTATATAGCAATTAAAACCCAGGTTCATTAAGAAGCTCACACTTATGGAAAAAATATAATAGCTGCAACACAAATTGTGCAAATGTAAACTATGTGATCGACTTGTCCTTTTTTTCAGACTAATGAATAGACACCATGAAGTGCAATTAGCTCTGAGCGTGTAATCATCTCTAAATTTGATAGACAGTCACAGGTCAGGCTGCATGAGCTCTGATTGACTTTCCATTAAGGCCTCTCCTGTCTATCTCTCCCACAGCTCTGTCGTAACCCAGCTCGCCGGCAACTATTTGCATACTGATGACAATAAGTGTAACTGGCACTCACATCAGGCAAATGACAGTGTCATCTATACTAATGCATCCGGATGATCGCCACTGTGATCGCACTACTCCACTGAGGCTTTCCTGTTCAATCAAATGTCCCAGAAGGCATTGTGTTTGCCCATCTAGTCTAGACTAGCTCTTAGGATGTTAAGACAACTATAATTTAAATGCTGAGTGAAATGTCAAGTGTGGAGTTTGTTGACCTTTCGTTGTTTTCACTATTGAACACTTATTTTCTAGAGGTTCTTGTTAAGAGACTCTTCTCTATAGTAAATGCTATTATTATGTGCTAATACTTAATAATAGTATTAGATATTACCCTACAACATTAAAAAAAGTCCCTCAGCAACCACCCAGAATTAGCAATCACACATCAATATGTAAAAAAAACACCCAGACCCCTTTAGCAACAGGCTAGCAACTACCCAGAACCCCCAGCAACTGCATACCACTGTATAGTCATGCACAAAAAAACCCCTCAGAACCCCTTAGCGACCAGTTAACAACTACCGAGAACATCTTAGAAACCACATAACAATGTATCCCCCCTCCCCCCACAAAAGTCCCCTCAGAGCTCCTTAACACGAAGCTACCAACTTCCCAAAACACCCTAGAAACCCCATAGCAATGCATTAAAAACCACTCAGAATTCCTTAGTATCAGGCTAGCAACTACCCAGAACCCCCAGCAAAACATACTGGAGCAATGTGCTATAAAACCCTCAGAACTTTCTAGCAACCGGCTAACAACTGCTTAGAACACCCTAGAAACCACAAAGTAATGTGATAAAAAAAATACTTAGCAACGGGTTAGCAACTACACAGAACCCCAAAAACCACATACTGTAGCTATAGCTACCCAAAATTACCTAGGCCAAGAATACCACTCTGATAGTACACGTAGGCCTAAATCACGGAGATGTCTATTTGATGTCTGCATTTACATCTCCTAGACGTATTTTTTAAAAAGTGTTTGCTCATCTGCAATACGTCTATTGGACGTTTCCTTCCTTTCTGTACATTTAGAAAATGTCTTTAAGATGATTATCATTTAGAATGTAGGTCAAATTGACATCTTAGAGATGTCCATCAGATGTTTGTACACATCAGATGCGTTCCAGATTAAGCGATCTTTAACAGACATCTTGCAGATGTACGTGTGCTATCTGGGTAGCAAATCACATAACATTGGGTTAAAAATCTTTCAGAACCACTTAGCAACAGATTAGCAATTACCCAACCCCCTGCAACCACATACTGCAGCAAAGCACTAAAAAACAGTCAGAACTCCTTTATCAACAGGCTAGGAACTACCCATAACCCCCTGCAACCACATACTGTAGCAATGTGCTAAAACCCCCTCAGAACTTCATAGAAACTTCACAGAACACCCTAAAACAACATAGCAATGCATTAAAACCATTCTAAACTCTACAGTAACCCTACAGTAACCCTACAACCCAACCAAAACCCCTTAGCACTAGCAATGTGGTAAAAATCAGTCAAAAGTTTATTAAATGAGCCAGTTCATTACTCTCTTACAGTTTTGGAGCAGTCGTCCAATTCTCCTGCACTTAGTACAGTAACTTGAGCAAATATTTGATTTATGCATGGGTGAAATTATTTTTAGACTTGTGCTCTTCAAGCACCATTGAAAATCAAAGTAAAATACATGTTGCTTAAAGTGTCTTTTTTGGTCTGGAACTGGAACTAACGGGGATGATAAATGGACTCACCTGTTTTAGCTTTGCAGGATCGTTTGTTGGCCTGCAGGCTGAAGCCATCTGTGCAAGCGCATCTGTACGATCCCTGCGTGTTCATACAGATCTGACTGCATGTCCCATAATCCCTGCATTCATCATGATCTGCGGGCAACAGCGGGGCTATTTATTAAACGCTAAATGTGCTCAAATATGACCTAAATATGCACCCAACTCTTAATGTCACATTCCGAAGCAACCTATCAAAAAAACATGAATATGCAAATGCATGTTTGGGGAGGGAAGGGTGAGTAAACTGCTGTTTTGGTTTACATAACCATAATTTATCATAAAATCAACAACAATTTATCTGAGGTTTGAGTTTATGCATCGGAAAGCTAGCTTTTCTAGAGATCTCAAAATAATATTAGCTGAGGCAACCTTTTATGAGTACTCTTTTTTTTGTGCCTGATTGGAACTGCAAAATAAAAATGACAAATAATGTGAATATCTTTCAAATTACCCATGCTAAAAATTTATATTTTTCATTAGATATTATCCGAGAAGTTTTTTTGAGTACTCTATTCAATGCCTGATTAGAACTGATACAAAACCAGATAACAAAATTTCCTAATTTAAAAAAAAAAAAATACTATCATTTACTATATTTCAAATTATGGTCATATTTAAACATTTTTAGGTAGCTAACAACTTTACTGTAGCCTACTAGCTTAGCATAGCTCAAACTGGTTAAGAAAAACTAAAACAAGATATCGCAAACATGCAGATATTATGCAGATATAGACTAATTTTTATGTCTGATTAGGAATAATAGAAAATCAATTAAAAAAAATTTCTTAATCATTAAATATGTTAATTACATCTTTCAATTTATTTATTTTTTTGTAATCTAAATGTAATCTGAAAAAAATAAAACATTTTCAGGTAGCTAACCGCTTAGCTTGCTAGTTTAGCATAGCTCAAACTGGTTAAGAAAAGCTCTTTTGATTAGCTAAAATGATTTTTCATCAGGCACTTGGTATGAGGATATGATTTTACGCCAATATTTGCTTTTTCTAGTCGGAGCACATAGGAAGATTTTATTTTGGAAAGCATTTTATTGGACTTTTTTTTTTTTTTTTGCTTAATTACCTGTAGTAAGTAACAACGGTTTAAAAAAATGGTAATGACCCTCACCTCGACACTGTCTCCCATCCTCGTCCAGTTCGAAACCTTCCCCGCAGAAACAGGACGTCCCGTTTCTCATGATCACACAGTCAAACTGACACCTCCGCTCCTTGCAGCTACGCACCAACTCTGAGAAGACACAAACACACATATAAACTTTGATTCACAGTCTTAATATCACACAATATAGCTCGCCCTCCCAATGAACATGCATTTACACTCAACAAAACCCTCCATAAAACCACAATGCCATTTCACCAGTATGAAATCATTTTTTAAAAAGTTGAACAGATCCGTTTTTGTTTACTCATTACGATCCACCATGCATAATTTTCAGCGCATGTATAGTGTTGAATTATTGTATTAAGGCCTGTTTCCATGGATGCAATTTTTCCCAGCGAGCTCCCGTTCCAAATCGCTGTCAATACACAAAAGTAGAGCACAAATTTAAGGTCCATTGTGTGATATTTATCATCTGTACAGCCTCATAATGAGGAACGTTTTGACGACCACGTACTCCTGCATGGCTCGCCAAATGAAGATCACCCCGTTTTTATACATTGATCCCAGAATCGGTTGAAAAATAGCAGTGATTTATAAAAGCATGGGTGGCAGTTTGTTTCAAATACAATAGCCATAACCCATATTCGATGTTTTTATTCATCTGGGGGTGTGGGGGTCACCTTCCTTTTTTCACCATTTGTGAAAGTTTTAAGTGCGTGACAATACTGGAAATTGAGAAATAAAAAAAAATAATTTAGCCACTCCAAATATCTAATCGTGAGCGAGAGAGAGATTTTTAGCGTGCATTTGCTACGGAGTCCACATTAATAATAAGCATTGCACTGAGAAATTCATTGACCCACCCGAGGCAAGTGTTCAGAATGGCTTGAGTCTGACAGTTTTAAATTAAGTACTTCTTTAAAAATGTATCACAGCATTTAAGGGTAATGCAAAGCGTTTTACAATATGAGTTTAACTGAAAGTGAAATATAATGGCTTTTTATCTATTACAGGGAATGCGTGTCCACTTGAGCTGAAAGATGTTTAACTATTTATATGTGGGACAAGCAATGGGAAGCGACTAACAGTTCTTGAAATATTTAATAATCTCGGCTATAAAGAATTCTTTATGTATTTATGTAGATGGGGAATTTGAGCCACTAAAATCTGTAGTTTTATTCTTTCACATTACAAGATCTGGGAGCAACAAGAGCAGTAGTAATATATTTTGTATTCCACATAAGAAAAAAAAAACATCAGATTTGAACAACAAGAAGGTGAGCAAATAATGTCAAATCATTCATTTTTGGGGTGAACTAACTCTTTATGACTAACCCTTGACTTTACTAGTTGTCATCAGTATGACATTTGACAAAACAGTATTTACACTAAAAGCAAACCAAGACAGTTTTCCTCATAGAAAAAAACAAAACAAATACAACGAACTAAAAATGAATAATGTACATCATATGCATTTGATTTGTGCCAAAAGTATGGTGGAATATATGACCGAGGAGGAGGCTGGTCTAACTAATAGTTTAATGATGCAACAGCATGCCAAACTGACACAAATACATTACATAAAAACTCTGACAACAAAAAGCCTTTGGCAGTGAAAAAGAAAAGCAGTTACTGCAATCATAAATTTTGATCGGCGAAAAGGATGCAAAGAAAACTGCTAATAAAAGACCATTTACTTTTTTATTTTGCATCCAATGTTTTTGACACTTATCTAACCCCACAGAGTTTGACTTGACTGATATTATTCCTAAAAGACCTTTTGATAACCCGATAAAATCTTAAATGCCAGTATTTGCCCATTAGGTAAGAAAAACAGAAACTTCACAGAAACATATCAAGGAAAAGAACGTAAAACTCCATATATGTACAAAGATCGACTTTAAATGTTGCACCATTGGAATGAGTGTAAAGATACAAGCATTGATCCAAGAGAAGGCCTCTCCGATTCCAAACAGCAGGTGGGAGAGTGGATTATCGGATGATAATTACTTTTTGGAGAATTAAAGCTCATGATAGGAACCCAAAACTTCAAATGTAACTTCAAAAATAGGTCAAAATCATTGTTTACTGTACACTGCGAGTGGAGTTGAATGTGTGCTGCTACTGTAGGACACTCTCTGCCACCCGGATTCACACTAATCTCTTCTGAGCAGCAAGGAGGCCATTACAGGTGGACTCTCGCTGCGAGTCAGGCCCCCGCACAATAGGATTTATCTCCAATGAACTCCAGAGCTCTCCCTCAAGGTGATTTTCTCTCAGTGAGGAGCCCTACTTCCTCTGACACTCGCTGGGTGATGTAGTGCTAACGGCAGTGGTCCAGGAAGGGTGCCGAGTCTGACAGGGGCGTTAAGGTAAATGCCTGTAGATCTATTTCTCAACCCCAACCCAAAAAGCTTGAACTTTAGCTGCTGTGAACAATCAATCACTCTCGGGAGTCCCGTACCACATTAAAAATTGAACACTGGGACCTTGAAAATCTATACAGACTTAAATGCCACAGCTACGTTTTTTCGGACTACATCTAGGCTTGACACATTCAAAAGATCCAATGAAATGGCTCACAAATGTTATTCATATTCTGAATGAAATTCAAAGTTGGACTGGTATACAATATATTGAAGAGCTTGTCCTTTTTATGGTCAATAGAGACCTGCAGTATTTTCTGAAAAGAAAAGAAAAACAAAACAACACAGCAAAAAAAAACACAAATCGAAGCAATGGAAAAAAAGCAAAAAAGCAAAACAAAACATTTAAATACATGTCCTTTCCTAGAAACCGACAATGTTTTCTGAAAATGAAATTAAAAGAAAACAAATAAAGCAAAACAAAGCAAAATAAAACAAAAGGCACAAAATAAAACAAAAAAAAACTGACGGGCTTGTCCTTTTTAAAATGGCCAATAGAGACTGCAATGTTTTCTATAAAATAAAATCAAACTAATCAAAATGGGTGGAGTAATTAGAAGGAATATGAACATGCATGTCAGTCAAATAAAGAGCAACACCAAAGAGGAGCGCAAAGATTTATGAAACCAATATTTGTTGTTGGACATCAAATTTAGATTTAGATCACATACCTAATTTCAAACCTTTAACATCAGCTTTAGCATCTTCCTCAGCTGTCTAAACAGACCAATCAAAAAGCTGCATAGTAAGCCCCGCCCCCTGCCCAGCAGGAATCACCAGTCCAGAGAACACGGCATATGTCCGGACAGGTCTATTATTCACTCACAGCAGGTCTTCCCCTCAGTCTCCATCATTAGAGCGGCCACCGTCCCCAGGGCTCAGACAGCTAGGCCATCACTGCAGCAGAACGAGCGTGCGCTTGTATATTTTTCTGTTTCTGCGATCAGAGCAGGTGACCGGGGGTCCGCACCTACCAGGCAGTGTTTATAAATAGACGACAGTTGAGAAAAAACATGGTTTGTTAGAACAAAAACGATGGAGGTTGGAATCAGAAGGGAAGTTAACTTTCTAAAGCAAAAAAAAAAAAAAAACACAAAATTCAACGGCACAATGGCCACGCACACTGCCGCTAAATTCGGTTGTCAATTCACCTTTTAGTGCATCAAGTTCTGTACATACACAGTTTAGTAATTTAAGGGAGTAACAACCGCATTCTACGATTAAATTTACTCTTGAAAAATTCAGGTAGTGTCAACCGCATTTGCAGAAATTCTAGGCAGTGTGTAAAGAAACGAACTGAACCACTAGTAGTTAATGACGTGTTTAAAAACGTATCAGAGTGGTGTCTTTTCTTATGTTTGTGCGGTGCAAGAAATCACACTGTACGTTTTGCCTCAGTGTTGCCAGATCTTCCTAGAAACAAATAATAACTCCATAATCAACTCAAATCCAAATGCCTACTTTATTAATTCCATAAACTATATATATATATGCTATATATAAATGAGCCGAGCTCAAACAACAAGCCCAAAGACACTTAATAAGTGTTGCTTATAATAAGTGGACATGGCAACCCTTTAAGAGCGTGCTCTGCGAAGTAGCCTTCCAAACATAAACAAAACACAATGGCTCTGTTGTCGGTGGTTTAGTTAAAATCGCTGAACAAAACGAGACTTTGGTCACTGTAATATTACTTTGGTTAAAAATGCATGATACTAAACACACGAGATGCCAGAATGTTGCTTTAGTTACCATGGTGTCAAGCATTGCAGTTTCGAGAGTGAGTTCAGTTTCGTACAGACATGAAATGATAATTCCCGTAAATGCAGTTGTCACTCCTGGAACTTTACAGTGTGTACATGGGCAATGCTAGCATGTTCTGAGAAAAATGTTGCATGTTGCTATATATGCGATATTACTAAGGTGTCCTATGTGGTTGTTTGCTAGCCCAAAATGAGTAAAAACATGGTTTGTTGGAACAGAGAGGATGAGACCAGAAGAGAAGGTGACTTTCTAAAGCAAAGGGAAAAAATTTGTAACTCACTGGCATGATGCTAGCATGTTCTGAGAAGTTTTTAGCATGTTGCTATGTGGTTGCTAAGGTGGTTGCTGACTAGCACAAGTTCGGAGAAGTCTCTATGAGAGGGGTTTTCATCCTTTTTCAGGCCAAGAACCCCTAAAACTGGGAATGGTGTGAAAATTGAAATGAAAAACGCATGGTATGTTTTCACAGTTACAGCAAAAAGTAATATTGCATAACTTCACAAACACCTGCACCTCTAACTAACGAAAGGAGGTGGATGTGAGACATCTGAGGTGTAACTGTGAAACAGAGCTGGTTTATTTTGCCCCTTCATCAACACTTCAGAATCGACTGCCAGCATTGGAAGAGGATTCAGATAAACTCCAGATAAACCGGCACAAATGAACAGGTTGATTCAACGGCCTGTGCTCAATGACTAAATCTATATTTAACTAGATTGATGTGGCTGTAAAGGCTCTGCACTCGGAGGTTCGTCTAAATCCTAGTCAAGATACCAAAGGACATCAACTTGGCACATGAAACTGCCCTTCCTGTGACCACTGCAGCTTTGCCCCTGGGCAAAGCACTTAACCCTCAGCTGCTCCCATCATACTGTAATATGCCTGCATTTTCAGCACTCGAGTGAACACTAGCAGACTCACTGGATGAATAAATGTTGAATTTATCTGATGAATTCTAACACTTGCAGCTGTTAGTTGATGGCAGTCAAATTCCTGTGCAGCTACTGTCAAAAATGTCATTGCTAAGCCATTAAATACATACAAAAGAAGGAAACAAGTCATTCTGTAACACTGTCAATATTAAGACCTGCTAATACAATGACGACAATATTTGTGTTTATTAGTGAAGCTACTGAAACTACAAAACATATCTGTATTAGTATTTGTTTCTGTCTTTGTCATGATGTCAATTCAATTGATCTTTACTAACATTTTAAAAAACAAATGTTTTCTCAAGATCTTGATATAAAATTGTCTTGAGAACTCGAGTCCTGATTGTTGTTTTCTCTTGTGCAAAACAACATTTGTTATGTCTACATCATGAGAAAATTAAGTTGAGATGAGAAGAGAAGAAAACATTTATATGAGATGAGAAAATTAAGTTGAGATCACAAGAAACATTTGTTGTGTCAAGATCAAAAGAAAGTGAAGTAGATGTTAGGAAAACAGCTTTTGTTATGTCTAGATAATGAGAACATAAAGTTGAAATCACAAGAAAATGTTGATGTTGATATCAAAAGAATGTCAAAACCTTGTGAACACAATTTTCTTGTGATCTCACTATAACAAAAGTTACAGATATTTAAAAAAAACAGCTTCAAGATAATAAGAAAATTAAGTTGACGTAGGTCACAAGATTTTTTTTTTGTGTGTGTGATCAAAAGAAAGAAATCTTGTGAGTCTTGTGGTGTTATGGTGAAATCACAACAAAATTAACTAGCGAAAACAACTTTTATGACAAAATTACAAAAAAAGAAGTCATGAGAAAACTGTTATTGCATCAATCATAAGAAAGCATTTTCTTAAGTTCGACTAAAAAAGTCGAAATCGCGCAAATACAAATTTTGCTGGTGAAATCACCAGAAAATTAGGTAGAGATCTCAAGAAAACAGCTTTTGTGTCAAGATAATTAGAAAATTAATTGAACTCAGAAAAAAAACTTATTGTGCTAGTCACAAGAAAGATATATAAAAAAGTTAATCTCATGAATACAACTTGTTGAAAATTAAGTTGAATTGTCTAAATCATGAGGAAATATTTATGTTGTGATGAAAAGAAAATTGTGCCACAATCATAAATACAGTAATTTGTTATATGGAGATCATGAAATAAATTAACTATGTGATTTAAATTTACCTCACCTCTTCAGTTGAAGGACACAGAATCCAGTTACATACAAAAGACACTAAACAAATAATATCTGAATTACCAATAAACAATATCTTGCACAGATGGATTATATCAGTTGTATATGCATCATTTTTTAGTGGTTTAAGTTTTTCTGTGCATAAAAAGCTCTTGACGTTTAACCTAATCAGGCACAAGCATAAGTAGAGTAATTATGTTTCACTACAGGCTGTAAAAAGAACAAAGAAAAACTGTTGTTCCCAAGATAAATTTACCTTTTCAGCATCTGACGGTGTTCTTGTTATCCCAATGCTTTGTTTACCGTGCGAGTTGCCATTATATAAAAGCCACTGTGATGTGTAGACTCTTTTGTTTGCAGTTGCCGTTTGTGTTTCAGGGTTTTTTTAGTCGCCTTGCTGTGTGGGCCGCTTTATTCAATTCCATATATTCATTAGGGACTGACAATGCAGATGGGGAAAGTGAGGCTAGTGTGTTATTACCACAGGGACATCCAGAGGTGCAATACAAAGACGGTTTCCTGCCTAGCACCTGTAGTATGTAGTACGTGCCAATCTATGAATGCTCAGGAGACGTAAAGCATTACCTTCAGAGGGACCATGGTCATGCCTTCCAGTGCTTTTGACTTTTTTGGTGCAGAACAAAATGCTGCAGGACGTTCGTGGCGCATTCAACGCTCTTGAAGAACTAAGAATGCTAGTTCCGGAATGTAACAGAGCAACAAAAAGAGAAAAAGATGTCCAAGGCTGTACAGTGTTTTTGAGGCGAAGCGGAAAGACAAGTTTCCGAGTACTAACAAGAATGCTAAGTCATGAATCAAGTCAACTGGCATTATTCTTGAAACATTAGAATGAATATCTTGGCAAATTGTTCATAAAATCATTCTTACTGACACACTGAATTGAACAACAATTTATGTAAGATTCGTTTTTACAAACTATTTACTCAAAATTTTGTATTATAAATGAGGCCCCAAAAATAGCTGAGATTTTGGTCATTTTTTGGCTTATTTGTTCCTTTTAAAGTTATATGTGGGATATTGCTTGATATCTCGGACCATAAAGATGGTCCATTGAAATTTGGAAGATGATGCACAAAGAAGTAAAACATTATCAATTGTACCATTAACTAACATTGATTAATAGCAAAAAGGTTTGCTAGTGACCAAATTTGAGTGTAAACAAAGCTATCCAATGTTAGAATTTGTTGTTTAGGTGTACGATCAACATATTTCCAATTGTTTTGTACTTGTAATTGCCCTGTAAACAAATAAATTTAGCTAGCAACCACATTTTTTAATAACAACAACAATGCTAGTATTTGTTGTAGAAGTGAACAATGAATAGAAATAATTTAATGTAGCATATTTTTTTTATGATTAAAACATTTACTAAAATGTAACTGTTTTGATATCATGTAATCCAGTTGTTTGATTGTCAACAGAAAAAAAAAGTTTAAAGGGGTCATATGATGCGATTTCAAGTTTTCCTTTCTCTTTGGAGTGTTACAAGCTGATTGCGCATAGATAAGATCCCTGAAGTTGCAAAGACTAAGGTCTCAAATCCAAAGAGATATTATTTTTATAAAAGTTAAGAGTCAGCGACGCCTACCTAAAATGATTCGTTCTAACACGCCCCACATATCTAGGTCACTATGTGGGAATATTAGCATAATGCCGCCCAAATGTGCACGCAAAGAAAGAAGGCGTGGTTTCAGTAACCGCAGTTAGTGTTGAAGCAGCATGTCAGAGAGACGCTGTGTGTTTCTAGACGAAAGCAAAAGCACTTTATTTGGCCTTCCAAAAGTAGATGCATTTAGGAATCTTTAAGATTACTTACAACAGAACAGCAATGCATTTTATGGACGACCGTTTCGTGAGCCTAGGAGAGGAGGTAATTCTGACTTTGCTATGACAATCTAGCGCTTCTGAATCAGCGACTGTTTTGATATTAGTTTAAATATTTGCTATTGACGTTCAAATGAGGGATTTTTTGCGCATGTGTGGGTGTGTGTGTGTGTGAGAGAGAGAGAGAGAGAGTCAGCTGTCTTAACCGCGGCTTGTGTATTGCATCATTACTGTGTCTGTTCCCCTTTCGGGCTTGAACTGATGGTAAAACTAATGACATTATTTACTGTCTTTACATTTATTTTGAAAGATGAACTCGCGTTATGGTAAGGGGCGTTACATTTCCAATGAGTGCTTGCGGGTGGTCAGCTGGCCAATCAGAGCAGACTGCGCTTGTCGGAAGGAGGGACTTTGTAGAAAACTAAGTGTTTGAGAGAGGCGGGGCATAGAGGACCTACAATAATGTACAGTATTTGAAAAATAATGTGTTTTTTGAACATTAAATAATGTCAACATATTCTGTTACACCAAATACACAAAATAATTATCTTTAAAAAAGCATCATATGACCCCTTTAACAGAAATCATTATTTACAGTGTTTTACATTTTCTGAACATATTTTATCACCATGTAATGTATTTGTTTTATTGTCAACAATGAGGTTTGCTACCAAATCCGATTTCTTTTTTTTTTCTTCTTTTTTTTTTCTTTCTTTGGCGTAAACAAAGCTATCCGTAAAATCGACATGACCACCATGAAAAAAAAATTGTATCGTGAAATGCAGTTGTTGAATTATCAATAAAGATTACTAGCGACTACAATTCTAAATGTAAAAGATGCTATCCAATGCTAGCAAATGTTACACAATTGTACAAATATCAACAGAGAAATTGTTTTACATGTGCTAAAATGATTTTAATGCAGTTTTTTAGATGTGTGCTAGCAAACCAAATTAAACTTCTGACCATAAAAGATGCAATAATGCTAACATTTGCGAAGCAGTTGTATGAATATCAACAGAAAAAAATATATAATTTAGTTTTACATTTGCTAAAAATATTTCATCACCACATAACAGTTGTTCGACCAGAAGTCTGATAGCAAACCAAACTAAATATCTGAGCATAGTCAATGCTATGCAGTGCTAGCATTTGTTCAATAGCTTTATGATTGTCAACAAAGAGAATATTCTGTATGTGTTCCACAAGGTTTCCAAGTTGTAAGTGCTGTTCTATCACACTTTTCCAAGTTGAAAATTCTGACTCTGATTTTAATGGAAAGTAGCATTTGTCCCTGGCAAAACTGCTATGAAGTATGTGATTTACTAAATATACCTGTCCATAAAAACAACTTCCCATGTCTTTCTGTAGTGGATTTGTCAAGAAATTCAAGTGCCAATTTCAAGCTAGTCAGACGTTCTACGCTGCATTTTGAACTTCCCAAGATTCCTGATTGCAGTCTTGGCCTTCACTACAGCACACAGCAAGGGTTCTCACTCAAGACCTGGTTTTCCATCGGAATTGAAGTACAAACTCCGATTTCGGCATCAAAGGTTGTCAAGACTGTCACATGCTCTGAGGTTTGTTTTATCATTTGTAGGCTTTGATAAACATTCAGTAGAGGGAACTGACAGACAGGGAGAGGAAACGGCTGAGGCGGGCTACATGTGAGTTTCCAGAAACATGCATACTGTATACAAGAGCAACACCAGCTAACGCTATTAATATGTTAACAGGCCACAAGCTAGGGAAAAATCTATCACTTTCTTTCCTCGGGAGATTAAAGAGAAATGGTGCATCTGTTCTACTGTGTTTTTTTTAAAGAACAGATTCAGTTTAGGCTTTTGCCCAAGGAACTGCAACCGAAGACAATTCTAGCATACTGCTAAATGTATACTGAGCAAAAATACCATGTGAACCGATGTGTAATACATTGGTAACACACCTGTTTTGCATTGTAATTATATTGCATGTTTAAATCCGTGTCCAGTTATTATCTTGCATATAAATTGAATAAAAAAGAGACTTCCTTTGGCTGGGATTAAGCCCTGATTGTAAGTAAGTAAGTAAATTAATTAATAAATAAAATTGGATTATCATTATTATTATAGATTTTAATTATTATAAATGCTTCATTTACATGACTTCCTTGTAACATTTTATTCTTTTTTACTATATTCTATGTCCAAAGTTCTGTTTTAAACTACCTTTAGGCAAACTGTATTATAATCATCTAAATATAAATAATATAAAATAATGCATATAAATTATCTAAAAATATTCTTATACACTAAAAAATATTATCCTACATATTACCAATATATTTTTGCCAATTTGATTTATATATATCTATATCTATATATATATATATAATATATATATATAATAATAAAATCATTTATATATATATAAAATATATTCTGCTATTGGAAATTTCAGTCAGAACCATGTACAATAAATAGTATGCAATGTTTGTTTGAAAGCAGATTCATTTTAGTCTCAAAAGCATTTTTTTAAGGGAACTGTGAAAAGACTGTGGAGAGCAAGAGGAAAGGGGGGGGAAAAACACGCAGGAGGGACACTCAGCATATTTTCAAGGTTACAGTCCTTCCTGTCACATAAAGAAATAAAGTTTATGAGCTTTAGCATTTCCTTTGTGCTATAAATGTGGATGTGTAAAATAAGGCAGCTTCTCAAACCCAGAGGGCAGAACGCCCATCAATAATGTGCAACCTCAATCTCTAGACACAGATGACTAAATGATTGCTCTGTAAATTCAACAAGACCTTTTGCCTGCGATGTGATTTTATATAAAGAGACAATCCATGGTGCAACATCGTCATACAAATGCACGTATAAGTGAAGCTCAGGACAACGAGTCAAAGTTTGGCTAGTTAGCATGGTCCAATTAGCCCATATTAATTTACAGAAGCAAAGATTTCCCAAACATTCCACTTTTCTTTGTGTTGTTAGTACCAGATAGCAAGCTAAAATCTTAGACAACTAGCTTAGATAACTTAGCATATTGCTAAGATATATACATATAGATACATATAGCCTAGTGCAAAATTGTTAAAAAAAAACTCTTGATTGGCTGAAACAAGATATCATGATAACATGTTTTTGAACAAGTACTGAATGGGAATGTTAACAGTTAACTTTTTTTAGGATATGATTGGTCTTTTTCTTAAGTGCAGTACTAGCATGTGATGCTTTGTGGGCTCAAAATGCTGGTCGTTTGCTGGTTTATGCTGATCCTTTTGCTGGTTTATGCTGGTCCTTTTGCTGGTTTATGCTGGTCCTTTTGCTGGTTTATGCTGGTCCTTTTGCTGGTTTATGCTGGTCCTTTTATGATGGTCCTTTGCTGGTTTAAGCTGGTCCTTTGCTGGTTTATGCTGGTCTTTTCTGGGTTTATGCTGTACTTTTGCTGGTGTAGTGGTCCTTTTGCGTTTATTGCTGGTCATTTTGATGGTTTATGATGGTCTTTTATGGTTTATGCTGGTTTATGCTGGTTTATGCTGGTCCTTTTGCTGGTTTATGCTGGTCCTTTTGCTGGTTTATGCTGGTCCTTTTGCTGGTTTATGCTGGTCCTTTTGCTGGTTTATGCTGGTCCTTTTGCTGGTTTAAGATGGTACTTTGCTGGATTTTGCTGGTTTATGCTGGTTTAAGATGGTCCTTTGCTGGTTTTAGCTGGTCCTTTTGCTGGTTTATGCTGGTCCTTTTGCTGGTTTATGCTGGTCCTTTGCTGGTTTATGCTGGTCCTTTTGCTGGTTTATGCTGGTCCTTTTGCTGGTTTATGCTGGTCCTTTTGCTGGTTTATGCTGGTCCTTTGCTGGTTTATGCTGGTCCTTTGCTGGTTTATGCTGTCCTTTGCTGGTTTAAGCTGGTCCTATGCTGGTTTATGCTGGTCCTTTTGCTGGTTTATGCTGGTCCTTTGCCAGCACATGACCAGCTCAAACCAGCAAAAGGACCAGCATAAACCAGCAAAGGACCAGCTTAAACCAGCATCCCAGCGTCAAAACATACCTAACCAGCATATGCTGGTTTTTTCAACAGGGTACTAGCTTATAACTGGGCAAAAAAAAAAAATTATTAGCTATAAGAGAATATTATGATAACTTATTATGATAGCTTTCTTCAGGATGCGATTAGTCTTTTTCTTAAGCGTACCATAAAACATTTCGATTTGCTAGAACAGGATATTATGATAACAACACATACTGCATGGGAATGCTAACTGTTAGTTATATATGATTAGTCTTTTTCTTAATTGTTGTGGAGTACTAGTGTGTGATGTGTTGTGATGTTTGGGGGCGGGGTGATTTTGTACACAAAACTGTACTGCTCTTCTGATGTGAGACAAATGAGAATAAATGCGACAGATCAAGAAAGTCTTCGTCGTGAAATGCGCACGGCATCATGTTCTTTCCAGTGTGTGTTTTCAGGGAAGTTAATTAAATGTGTGACTCTCTTTTTGTTTCTGTTATCTTCTGTACCACTCTATGCCATCTTTGTTAAGTTATTCATTTCACACATCTACAGTCAGTAAGTCTAACACCGGCAGACACCGTCTGAATAATAATAATATAAAAAATAAATAAAGTCCTTATCAGGCCCCAATGATCTAAATATAATCTGTGTGAGAAGAACCAAAACAGTGGAGAAATGTGAAGATAAGCGATCGTACTGAAACACACACTCACACACACAGCCGAAATCTCTTTATTCTCTATTCTTTAGTCTCTAGTGAATAGCTGTGGTCACCTGAAGGCAAGCTCCATTCCTCAATGACAAAACTAATCCCCACACAACCAAGAAAAATAGCCAAGAAAGAGTTTCAAAATAACACAGTGATCCAAAGGCAGTGGTCTCAATGCTGCTCGCTAGTTTTTTGTTTACTCAGAACCAAATAAAAGAGAATCTAAAAACACTTTGTCCGTTAGTTAGGTTCTTAAGTCGACGTCAAATACCTGCAAGACTGTTTACTCAGGTTTTTTGACACAGCAACCCACATTTCAATTGGGCTGAACACAGTTATATACAACATGAAACGGCATTCACAATTTATTTAACGTCTGTAATGTGATATTTCTAAGTGAAACCAAAAATGTTATAGCTGTCAAAATCTCCAAAGAAGATTATTGCAAATAAAATCGCATATTGGAGTAAAAGAGGTAATAGAGACAAGAGGGTGGGCTCTTTTGACTTGAGACAGTTAGCAACCACCTGGAACAACCCTTAATTTAACCATGGTTGTATTATAGTAAAAGTGTAGTAACCATGTTTTTTGCCATATTGATTACCATTTGTATAACCACAATTTTACTACAAATATCATGGTTAAACTATGGTTAGTTTAGCAAAACCATAGTTATTTTGTGGTTACCATGGTTTCACTATACTATCCATAGTTTTTTTTGTTTTGTTTTTTGTAGTAAAACCATGAATAATTTTTGTAAGAGAAACTAGCAACCACCTAGAACACCCTAGCAACCGCATAGCAATGTCCTAGCAACCACCTACAATGGCGTTTACAATGGAAGTGAATCTGTAAATGTTTAAAACTCACTGTTTCAATAGTATTGCCGCAAAACGTAAATAATATGAGTGTTAACATTATTTGGTTCATATATATATGAACTACTAAGAGCTATACAGGTTCATAATTAATGTGAATTATGCATAATGTATAATTAATTCTAAAGTGAAGATTATGGTAACCCACTAGTAATGACTTAAGTATTACCAAATTCTTCTAAAGGAACTACTAATTATTTGGATCATTATTCTAAAGTGAAAAGCATGGTAACGCCCTAATATTCACTGACGTCATTTTAAGCTTTTGAGATATATGTATGGTTTTGGGTAGTAATGGCTCAAGTGTTACTACATCATTCTAAAGGAACTACTAATTACTTGGATCAGTATTCTAAAGTGAAGATCACGGTGACACACTAGTAATGACTCAAGTGCTACCAAATCTAGCAAAAGGAATTACTATCCAGAATCTTACAAAAACCTCAAAAGCTTACAATGATTTCACTAATTACTAGAGAGTTATCGTGTTATTCACTTTAGAATACTGATCCAAGTAATGGTTACACTTTATTTCTATAGTCCACTTTAGACATTCTACTAACTATAAGTAACTTTGTAACTACATGTCAACTAATTCTCATTAATTTGGAACTACATGTCTACTAACTCTCAGAGTAGACTGTTAAGGTAGGTTTAGGGTTAGTAGAATAAGCTGACAAAGAAAGTGTTCGAAGATATTAAGCAGACAGTCTACTAATAATCTAATGACTGCTAGCTGACATGTAGTTGCAAAGTTACTTACTGTTAATAGAGTGTCTAAAGTGGACTATCGAAATAAAGTGTTACCGAAAGTTAAAGTCATCCTCTGGAATGGTAATACTTGTTTCAATACTAGTGGTTTACCATGACCTTCATTTTAGAATTAATTATAGATGTCCATTATTCATATTAATTATAAACCTGTTTATAGTAGTTCTTGGAGAGGTATGGAAAAATAGTAGTTCCTGATTAGCTAATAGTGAACTACCACATTAGATTAAGCACTATTATTTACTAATTCATTAATCAGAGTTTCTTGTCAGTTACTAGTAGTTGAATGTTAATAGTGCATTAGTCATGTGTTCTTGTGTAGTTATTCATTAATGACAGTGCAGTATTCTAAAGTGTTACCAAAATGACTTTACTTTTTTTTTAAAGTCATTTTAAACAGCTTAACAGCTCAAATAATAGACACATTTTAACAGAAAAAAATAATGAAAATGATAAGTGCAATGGAAGAGAATGAGGCCCACCTTGAATAGTCACTGTTTCAATAGTATAGCCACAAAACTTAAACATTATAAGTCTGAGCACAATTTTAGTGTGGAAAAAATGCTATTAACCTTTTCTATGTAAATGTATATCGAATTTTATAAATGTATCTCTATATCAATGCCAAAGGCCCCAAAACGACTGTAAAAATAACACCTTAAACAGCTTAACATCACAAATAACGCACACATTTTAACAAAAGAATGAGTATAAAAGATTTGATAAAATTACAAGCATAACATATCTGTTTTTAAATGCTTCAAAATGTACTTTTGCCTCACCGTAACCTTAAAAAAAGAGGAACAAGTCGAAATTATGCACTGCAATATCATGCACAATAAGACTACAGACATTTATTAAGAATGTAAATGAGGTCAATTCTAGTTTCATGCTATATTTAACCCACAAGGCTAGTTTGTCTTAACTCTTATAGCAAAAATAAAAAAAGCATGAGTCTGGCTCATATGACCATTCTCATAAAGACGTTTCTCTCTCACTTCTTCTCTCTATCTGTCCCAGATTCGAATACCTCCAGGAGTGAGAGCTGATATCTGCTCTGCGGACTGATAATGTAAATTATGAATGCTCAGTTATGACAGGTGTGCAGAGAGCAATCCAAAACCGGTCTGCGGTGGAACAAAGCGGCCCGAGTTTTCTCCTCAAAGGAGCGTGCACTTCCATACCACCCCCTTCAAGCCACCCGATTTTATTTACTTTGAAACCGAACCAAGACTAAGATTGAAATGGAACATAAAATGTAAATGCGCAAGTTTCCCCTCCAAGAGAGGTCCTCGTTGCTTTAAAAAGCCTGGCGTATGCGTGCGAACATCTTACGAGCGGTTCAACTCAAGGTGAGGATGATGAATACCTCCATATGTTCATTTATTACGGCCATAACTAAATACACACTTTCTCTAGACATGAGCAATGTAGCTCATGCGTCTCAACAGTTAAACATGCTTGGCTGCAATACATCAACGTTTTAGACATAAACTAGGTCTTTCTTGTTCCCTTTCACCACAATGTCACAAAATGCAATCCTCACTTCATCATGTGGAGAAACAGTAATCGCCTTTTAGCAGAAGCCCATTATTACATTAAGCCGACTGTGCTTATCTTGCATGGAACTGATTTCAAACGACTGCAAATTTGTTGTGGGTTTAATTCTGTCACTCTTAAAAAGAGGAAACAATGGGCACTTTTTCCGTTAAGATGGAAACTGCACTTTAAAGGCTAAAGTCTTGACCTGCAGCTACAGTACAGATGTCGATGGACCATCATGATGTTTTCAGCTGAATTTGAAATACAAGGACTGTTTATGTCAAGTCTGTTGCACAACTAGACATAAATAAAACACACATCGAAAACTATCAACACTATTAAAGCTATGTCTGAAGCTATATCAAAATACATTTTATAGATTCATCACATGAACAATTCAAGGGTTCACTGTACTATGAAAAAAAAAGAGAAACCAAGCTGCAAAAATGGCTTGTTTTGAACTTCCAATACTTTCATCTGACAAATTTACATAAGTCTTAAAAGACATAGGAAAAAATGGTCTATTTAATTAAAATGGTCAGAGAGTGTGTGAAAAATTTTCTAATAATTACTCATAATAATTAATCAAATAAAAACATCTAATAATACCACAGACAACTATATATACTATATGATAAATTATATATATATATATTATATATATATATATATATATATATTAGGGTGTCAAAGATCATCGCGATTAATCACATCCAAAAATAAAAGTTTTTGTTTACATTAGTATAGGGAGTGTGTAATGTGTGTATAGTGATATGTATATATAAACACAAACAACAGCATGTATAAGTAAGAAAAAATGTTATGTTAATATATAAATATATTTATATATCATATAATAATATAAAGATCTAAATGGAGATACAGTAAAATTTTCAAAATATATACTGAATGTGTTTGTATTTATAGATACATAATAAATAAACACATACATACATACATATACACACATACATACATATATTATGTAAACAAAACCTTTTTTTTTGGATGCAATTAATCGCGATTAATCGTTTGACAGCACTATGCTCACCAAGGCTGCATAGCAGTAAAAGCAGTAATATTGCAAAATATTATTAGAATTTACTAATAATCGTTTATTAGTGAAGTGTTTTCTGTTTTTACATATTATAAAATGTCCAGGTATTTATGTGACTTCAGTCTTCGGTGTCACATGATCGTTCAGAAATCCTTCTAATATGCTGGTTCGCTGCTTAAGAAAAATTTCTTATGTTGAAAATAGTTGTACTGCTTAATATTTTTGCTGAAACCATTTTTTCAGGATTGATTGATTAATAGAGTTAAAAAACAGTATTGGTTTGAAATAGAAAACTTTAGACATTTTAAATGTCTTTACGATCGCTATTGAGGAATTCAATACATCCTTGCTGAATAAATATACTAATTTCTTTCAAAAAAAAAGAAACCTTACTGACCCCAAACTTTGAAAAATAGTGTACACACAGTATCTAAAATCATTGCGAACTTACCGCGGCAATGCACACCCTCATCATAGCCGTCCTCGCAGTCTCGTACTCCATTGCAGAATTTACTGAAATGAACACACCTGTGCGAGCCGAGGCACTTGAGGTGATTGACGGGACATCTCACCTTTACCTGCCGCAAGCCTGGAGAAGAGAAGCAATTGTAATGAAATCTTGAAATATTTGACTTCTTCAAACTACATTTATGCATTTAGCAGACACTCCAGAACAACTCACAAAAGAGCAACAAAGCAATTCATCATAAAGCCAACAGTAGTCGTAATACACAATGCCAAGTTTATTAGACAACCAGACTAGGAAGCAACCTAGAAACTAGTCTTCATATATGTTAAAACATTTATCACAAGTCCAGGAAAAAAGTTTTGATCATTCGCTGTGATCAAATTTCCAGTAGATTATGCTGCAATAGTGTGGGCTTTAATATTGTGTGAGGTGGTAATGATGTGTGAAGGTAAAAATGTTTTGGAATAAAAGTTTGCAGTCAATTAAGCTCACGGTCAATTAAGAATGAATTTATAAAAATAAAAAGAAATGGATTGTTTTTCAATACTGACACTAGCCTCAACATGTAACAAAGCTACTCAGATGATAATGTAAAAATCTTAAAATGTATAAGAAAATGTATTTTAAAGTGTCATTGTACTATGCTGGGAGATCTGTATTCTCGCCACATCTGAAGTCCACTATAAACAAGTATAAATGTTTTAGAGGATTCAAAATCAGATGTTGAAAGATTTTGGAATGCTTGACGTGACGGTAATGACAGTAGTACTGCTGACAGCAACTTTTCAATTATAAAGAATCTTTTGTGGAATGCAAAAAAATAAATAAATTTATGAGTTAACGTTCTTCATGGAACCATCAATGCCAATAAAGAACCTTTATTTTTAAGTGTGGCGATGCAATAGAAAAACAGTTCTTAAATTGCTTATTTTAGGTTTGTGTGAATAACAATTTAAAAATCTAAATAAGTGAGTTTTTTACAGCGATGCCATAGAAGAACCATTTTGTTTCCCCAAAGAACCTTCCGGTGAACCATCCGGAGGGCCAGCGGTTGGGGATAAAACTCACTTGGGTTGAAAAAAAAAATGCGTCTGCCCCCCATGCTGAAAACACCCGTTCGAATCGTGCTCGGAGCAAGAATGGGGGGGGGGGTGAACCGGAGGGGTTACATTGGTGCCGTGACTCGGATGGGAGTGAGGTTTAGGGGAGTGAGTGTAATAGAGGCCAGCTGGTAAGAGCTGTGCGAGTAAACCTCACTCCCCTGATCTCAAGAGGTCCACTAGCGACTGACACTAGAAGCTGCAGTCTTTAGTGTCCTTGCTAATGCGTCTGCCTCCCATGCTGGAAACACCCGTTCGAATCGTGCTCAGAGCAAGAACGGGGGGAGTAGAACTGGAGGCGTTACATTGGTGCCGTGACCCGGATGGGAGTGAGGTTTAGGGGAGCGAGTGTAATAGAGGCCAGCTGATAAGAGCTGTGCGGGTAAACCTCACTCCCCTGATCTCAAGTTTTCAGAGGCCAGAAAAAGCACCCAAATATAATGCATAAAAAATACTATTAAAATACCAATTAATTTAGCTAATACATACAACACAACTGCATGACAGAAAGTACACTTGTTATATTCAATATCACTCACTCAAAAAAATGCGCACAACACTGTTGAGTAGATTTTGACACAATAAGTAACAACAGAACCAAACAAAGATGGCATAAACCTACTTAAACAAAACAGATGAACAACACAAGTTCTTCTAAAAACCCTCCATGTTCTTGTTTTCCCTCTCTACGCAACATAAATACAAATAAAAGACATAAAACCGAGCCTCACCCCCCTTAACTCGATTCATTGGGGTGCTGTGTATAAATGTGATGAGCAAAGCTATTTTAATATTCAACTCCCAGCACAGTTCCTCCTAAATATGTCTTTAAGCACACAAGAATTTAGCACTCCGCCAGCTGTCTCTTGTGAATCACCGATTTTGGATTGTTTGACGTTTCTGGAGTGTCACGAGGGAGCAGAGACCACTGCCAAAACGGCATTATTGATCTCCATCCAGCTCCAATAAGATCCCCGAACGTCTCGGCCTACAGTACGTCTGCCTCCTTAACTTCCAATTTCCTTGTAAACGATCACCCGAGTGGGTTTTTTCAACAGTCTTTATGGAGAAAGGAAGTGTATACACATGTTTCCCCCCAAGGATTTTCCCAGTGGACCTCTGCTCCACTTTCATAATCCCGGTAAAAAGAGAATATGTAATTCAACAAATAGGAGAATTGTTTAAAAATATCTTCTCAGTGTCTCTTGCTCTTCCTCTCAAAGCCTCCGGATCTCCAGAGAGGTTCAAAAGTATCTAGCCAGCAGAAGTCAAGATGGAACCTGGAAGATATTGAGGGTGATGTAACCTCATTAATGCAGCATTTTCTGTTGTTTTAGTCTCACTCTGATGGCTTCAACCATGGCCGCCCTGCAGCACGACAGCATATTAGAGAGGGGGTCTCACTTAGAAACCAATTATGAAGGAATTCTTTTGAAACCAACAGTATAAAGGCACAGACATTTCAAAAATGCCAAAAATAAGTGTTTTTGTTTCTATACTACATGCATTCCTGCTACAGTCGGGGCCCCCATGCAGTACACTTAGTAACTAACTGAATTAATTTATTTTATATATGTTGTTCTTACATGAATCTTGCATGTCCTAAAAAACATGAATTAAATTAAAAAGAATATCATAAAATAAACCACTTTTTTTACCTATTTTTTTTTCTAGTTATTTAGAAGGCAATAAAATCAAATGTTGAAGATATATAGGTTGAGATAAAATAGTTTATTATGTAAAATAACTACATTTAATAAAAAAGTATTACAAATAATTTATCCGGTTAGAATGACTGAGATATGTATGTATATCACAATAACGAAAATAATAAGTTATAAATTATAGAAAATTGTTTTTAAAATAACACATGAAATCACAAAAAAGTAAAACTGATATATATAATGAAATACAAAGGAAATAAAGCTGATAAATTAACAGTGTACATAAAATATTTTAATACTAAAAAATATATGAACATACAATTAAAAATAAATACATTTAAAAAAGGTTTTCTGTTATATATAATAATAAAAATAAAGGAAAGAAAGAAAAATGTAATATATATAAGAGTGACTTTTAAGGCTCTTTCATCCATACAAACCACACAAATTTCAATTTCTGCTTTTGTTTATCATTTCAAAATGGATTACACACTAATCTCGTGTGATTAAGGGGATGAATATTAAGAGAACAGCACGTTGGAAAACCACAGATGGTCGTTCACAGACGAGAAATGACAAACTGATCAAAGGAACCACGGCGGTGCGTTTGTTGACGTGCAATGAGAAAAGTCAGAAGCTAGTTTATGCAGTTGCACATACTGTACAAGCAAAAGTGTATATTCCGACTGTATGCAGAGACAATACTCACTGGAAAAACCTCATATTTATTTAAATGAGCTCAGTAATTGCCAAACTGTCAGGAATAATGAGCAAGGGGCATTTATTTGCCAAATACTGACAGGAAAAATAACTTTAAACTAACACGTTTACTATGTTATCACAAGATATTTGGCCGAAGGCAACTGACCTCGACTGTGATTTCCTCTAATCTCATAAAAGGCATGTCAGGAATATTTCTTCCTGCATACACTGAATTTCAAAAGATATATCATTGCCTACTATTTAAAAAAAAATAATTATGCAGCCTGTCATATGTACAAAAGCTTTCTCATCTCTTTATCCTCTCAGAATCGGTGCATTCAAGGACTTTATCGTGTGAAAAACCGCATAACACTTCACGTAACAATTCCTGCAATTAAAATTGTACCTTTTATCTCAGGCTCAGTATTTCTCTTCCAGCAATATTTATGAGTGTGTTTCCCATTTTTACTGAAGTGTTTTGGAAACCTATTCATTTTATAATAGAAATGTGAAGTTCGATTGTTTTTGTGTTGAAAACTCATTGGCATTGGGCAAAATGACATGCAACTTGGCAGAAAGTGTAAAACTCTTTTTAAAAAGATAATTTATATGAATATGCAGCTTAATAATGCACTTTTGATTAGTTTGTGGTCTTTGTGACCATGTTAAATCTGAACTTGTCCTTTAAAATACCATTCAATTCTTAGGGAAAATCTGCTGCCCTCTGTCCGAAAGTTGTCAATGGGAAGAAGGTTTACCTTCCAACATGACAATGACCCAAAGCACACAGTAAAACTGTTGGTGTTATAGCTTTCATTTGGATGTTATAAGTAGCACTGCTCTTCTCACATCGACCAAAATGAAAAGCTAATAACACAAACAGTTTTGCTTTGTGCTTTGGGTCATTGTCATGTTGGCAGGAAACGCTTCTTACCAGGTTGACCACTCTCGGACTTGTGCCTCTATTTTCCTTCTCTTCCTTCTTTTCCTTCCCTTCCCTCCCTTCCCCCTCCCCCCCCGCCCCTCACCCTTCCTGCGCTTAAATACAGCTGATTAAAACAAAAACTGTGATTAATTGTAAGCGAGGTGATTGTTTTCTATACCCACTCTGTTATGATGTTTTTTTATAAGTGTTAAAATAAAATATAATAAATACACAGTATTTTCTATATATAAATTAATAGTTTAGATAAATGGAATAATGAAATAAAATGAATATATGGTGCGATGTCTGTTGTTGATGGACTCACATATGGTTGGCGTTTCATCAGAGCCGTCGGGGCAGTCGTGCTCCCCGTCACACAGCCAGCTCTCAGAAACACAGCTGTGTCCGTCCGCACATAGATATTCCTCCACGTCACACACTTGAGGAAGAGCGGAGAGCAGGGTGAAGAGATGATGATGAGGGGAGAGAATGAAAAATGAGACGTCATGAATGACATGTTATAGTATGTTTCAAGTTTGTGTGTTGAGTATGGACGTATTATCATAGAAAATTTTTTTAAGCTGGATGTGGGTTGACAGTAAAATGACAGATAAAGTGTGAGTGAGTGAGTGAGTGAGTGAGTGAGTGAGTGAGTGAGTGAGTGAGTGAGTGAGTGAGTGAGCGAGTGAAATGAGTGAGTGAGTGTGTGTGAGATTAGTGTGATCGTAGAGAGTGAGTGAGTGAGAGAAGGTGCGTGTGTGTGAAGAGTAATGAGGGATTTTGTGAAAGGGAGTTAGTGGGAGTGAGTGAGTGTGAGAGTGAGTGAGCGAGAGAGTGAGTGAGCGTAAGGGTGAGTGAGTGAGTGAGTGAGTGAGTGAATGAGTTGTGAGAGTGCGGAGTGAGTGAGTGAGTGTGAGAGGGAGTGAGTGAGTGAGTGAGAGAGTGAGTGTGTGTGTGAGAGTGAGTGATTGTGAGAGTGAGTGAGAGAGGCGGTGTGGCGAGTGAGTGATTGTGAAAAGTGAAGTTGAGGGGAGTGAAGTGTGAGATGATGTGAGCGAGAGAGGTGAGTGAGTGTAAGGGTGATGATGAGCCGAGGGCGAGGAGAGTGAGTAGTGAGTGAGCGATTGTGAGAGTGAGTTAGTGAGTGAGTGTGAGAGTGAGTGATTGTGAGAGTGAGTGTAAGAGTGAGAGTGAGTGTGAGAGTGAGTGATTGTGAGAGTGAGTGCCGTGTGAGAGTGATAGTGAGGCGTGAGTGAGTGAGTGATTGTGAGAGTGAGTGAGTGTGAGAGTGAGTGATTGTGAGAGTGAGTGAGAGAGTGTGTGTGAGAGGGAGGATTGTGTGAGGGAGTGTGAGAGTGAGTGAGTGTGAGAGAGAGAGACTGTGTGTGTGAGAGAGACTGTGAGAGGAGGTGTGGAGTTAGTTGTGGTGTGTGAGTGATTGAGTGCGTGGAGTGTGAGAGTGAGGGGAGTGACGTGTGAGAGTGAGGGAGTGAGCGAAGTGTGAGAGTTAGGTGTGTGTGTGTGAGTGAGTGAGTGATGAGAGTGTGAGAGTTAGTGTGTGAGTGAGTGAAGGGGAGTGAGTGATGTGAATGTGAGAGTTAGTGTGAGTGAGTGAGTGAGTGTGAGAGTGAGGGTGGAAGGGAGTGTGAGAGTTAGGTGCGTGAGTGAGTGAGGTGAGAGTGAGGGAGTGAGGGAGAGCTGTGAGAGTTAGGGTGTGAGTGAGTGAGGAGGTGAGTGAGTGAGTGAGGGTGAGAGTTAGGGAGTGGTGCGGAGTGAGTGAGTGAGTGTGAGTGGTGAGGTGATGAGAGTGGGAAGAGGTTGTGTGTCTGAGTGAGTGAGTGACGGGTGGGAGTGAATTGTGAGAGTGAGTGTGAGGGAAGTGAGTGAGGAGGTAAGTGGTGAGTGAGAGAGATGAGTGTACTGTGAGGGTGAGGAGGCTGTTGTTTTTTTATTTTGTTTGGAAGGGGGGAGGTGGGGGGAGGGAAGTGGAAGAGGAAGAGGAGTGAGACTCAGCTGTTTACATTGCGATAGTGGAAACAAGTGTAGACTCTAAAGTACAAAATAAATCTAGACAAAAATTAGAAAAGTATGAATATAAAGGGAAGAATATTAATTTAATTACTGAATAAGTCATTTAAAATATTTGGGACAAGGTATATTTAAATAAAAAATAATATCTAATTATTGTCACTTCGCTTTAAAGAGTCCATGATGACACATTAAGAAACTTTTAAGGAACACCATGCATTTGATAATAAATAAAGTTAATTACTTAAGTATAAATAAATAAATGAATAAATACAAAAAAACATATATAAAGAGATTTACATAAGTGTAGCAGGAAAAAATATTAAAATTTATAAATAAATACCTTGCATTTTTTAAGTTAAAATATCCCTTAAATAAAATGTTGAAATAATTTAAACAAACAAATAAATAAATTGATAAAAGTAAAAACAGTTTGTAAATGTATACAGACAGACAAGGGGTGGGGGTTGTTATATAGATTTTAATAAAAGGAATGAATAAATAAACAAACAATCTTTAAATAACTGTAACAAAGAACTCATTTGGAGGAAAAAAATATTTTAATAATAGATCCATCTACCGAATGTGAATACACGTCCTCAGATTTAAGTGTGTGGGGCCTTGTCGTCTGCTCTCCTCTCAATAGTTCAAAGAGAACGCATGTTCTTTCATTCGCCCAAATACTTAAAAACCAATAGCCTCAAGTAGCTTGCTATCTACTAAAAAGTGCTAGCTCTTTTTTATCCATGATGCATTAGTGCTTTATAAATAACCAAATAACAAGTGTATTTCATGAAACACTTCACAAGACGGTCCTCAGCCTAAACCCAAACAATCCCGACATCCATTTGAATTACTCTGCAAACTTATTTGCGTTGCAGTGAACAATCCCTGAGAGAAGCAGCAGGGATGGACCCAACAAAGTGTAGCGATGGGTTTCATACATCAGACGGCGTTTTCCTCACATTAAAAGCAGTTGAAAAAGCACAAAAGGAAAAGCCAGGAGCTTTTCAAGCTGGGAAAAGTGTGCACATTTCCATAACAGAATGACGTGAAGTTGGGAGCGTAATAGAGGAGCATTTGCGGCCTCCGGCTGAGTGGATGGGCAGGATGGTTTGATGCGTGAAAACAGCATGCGTCGTGATTATAGCGGCTCCCAACTTGAATTCCAGATCACTCTGAGGAGATGACAAGGAAACGCACAGTCGAGACAGGAAGTTCAAAGGAAATATCCTGTTCATTTGGCCCTGTGCTGATGTACATAGAAACATGTTTTGGACTCGCGCTCTGGTAATGCGAAGAGTCAAAGCCAATATACGGACAAACACAGAACAGACTTTAAACAGAAAACCTGCGAACAGTCTGTTTGTGGTTAAAAAGCAGCTGAGATACGAGTGTTTCGTTCAACAGCATCTGCTATACTGCATGATCACATTTAAAGAGTCTTGAAATAGAGTATGTGATGCACTGGCAGTAGAGGGTGAGATGGATTTAGCATGTAGCACAGTCTCATATATGCTTATTATATATACACTGTGAACATAAAATGTCACAGTTGACAGCACAAATGAAACAATCTCTTTTAGACAGATGTATACTTTGTTTCTGGCCATAACTGTCATATTATACTTGTATATAGTTATCTTTTTCCTAACTTGATAATAGAGAGCGAGAGAGAAGAATTGGTGTGTGGGGGTGTGTGTGTTATCCTTAAATTCTTAACATAGTAAATTAAATAAACTTTCATTATATACATTGTTTTGTAGATCGTTGTATGTAATTGTCCTCTATTTTTTGTGGTAAGAGTTTATATATAAAAAATGTATTCAATTATTTAATATTCATTTTAAAATAAATTAAATATGTAAGTCCTAAATTAGTGTAAAAAATGTTATATAGTTCTAAAAATGTGTATATTATGTAACATATAAATTTAATTATATATTGTGTTTGTTGTGTGTGTGTGTGTGTGTGTGTGTGTTGTGTGAATGCGTTGTTATTATTGCATTATTTATATAAAACTATTTAATTATTTATATATGTATATATATGAGCAATATCATGCCTGCACCCTCATGCCTACGTGCCACAGCCGTGCCGATATACAGCCATATATCATGACTAAAAGTGTGATATTGCATTTATACAACAACTCGACGGCATGAGTGTGTAAATACATAAACAACGGAGTGTCTTTAAAAAACCCCTCTTTTGTGCAGAACTACTTCATTCCACCACCGATTCTCAGTTTGAGAGTTTAACAGCTGAGCTCAAACCTCTGTTACTATTCCAAAATGTACAATAGCGTATTATGAGAGAAATTGACTGAGCGAGTGTGATTACCTGCATCTGATGCAGCATTCTTTCTTCAGCTCAATCTCATATTCACAATAAACATGATTTGAATGTCCACTGAGGAAAGCTATATATCTTTGTCGTATCTCCTATCCATCTGTTCGGGTGTCTGATGACAGCGCTGGATCAGTGTATTTTTGGCTCATCTTAACACTGTTGTTGAAGTAAAAATACTTCCTTGTTTACAACACTTTCAGTCTCTTTCAATTTAAAGGCTATAAGTCAATATAAAAGTCAGTTTTATAAAATTATATTATATTATAAATATAATATTAGCACAGACAGCAGCACATAATATCATAGTAATCTTTCATAATCTCATCAAATCCTAATTGCCAAAAAAAAAAAAAAATCCCATCCAAATGCCTAAATACAGTTTTTCGCACTGAATCTCCCATGTAACTCAGAAAATATTGTTACATTAATGTTATTTTGGGTTACGAATGCGGTTTCATTTTACATATATTATTATTTCAGTGAGTTATTGAGTATTTCACATACTCATAGTATTGTGTAAATTCATATTTTCCTCTATATCTAGGCTTAATTTCTCGTTATATACTGCAAGTGAAAACAACCTGCTCAATTCCCACTGAAAATCACAGGAAAATCAGTCACGGCTAACATACACATGTAAAAGACGCATAATGAATCCGACCCATAATCCTCGATCTCAGATCATAACGCTGAGAAACAGAGAAAAAAAATGCAAGAATCATGAACCAAAATGAAAAAAAAAAACAATTCAATGCAAACATATTAAAGGGGTCATATGAAGTTGCTAAAAAGAACATTATTTTGTATATTTGATGTAATGAAATGTGTTTATACGGTTTAAAGTAAAAAAAAAAACATTATTTTCCACATAATGTACATTTTTGTTGCTCCTCTATGCCCCGCCGTTCTGAAACGCGTTGATTTTTATAAAGCTCATCGTTCAGAAAAGCGAGGTGTGCTCTGATTGGCCAGCTATCCAGTGCGTTGTGATTGGCCGAATACCTCAAGCGTGTGACAGAAATGTTACGCCCCTTACCATACTGTGATGCCATAAAACCCATTACAAACGAGGCATTTGTTGCATCCAGCGGGGATATAATTACTGATTATAATGACTTATACGGTCTGACTTATGCGTTGCGTTGAATCGCGCCGCGTAAACATAAAACATGTCTGCATTTGTGATCAGAGAAATTACAAACTACAAGTGCTACTCTACACTGCTCAGAACTTGCGTTTGAATCGTCAGTGGAAACTTCTTTAAATAAAAAACTTACTTACAGGCTGTGAGTCAGAAGTGCCAGACTGTCCTTGCAAAGTTGGAACTGCCCCACTTTATAGAAACAGCCTTTGTGCACAGATGCATTGTAGGCTACTCTGCAGGATCAGGATACAGTCCTCCATAAAATGCGCTGCACACATCTGAATATTTGGGTTGAACTGTTCTGGAACAGTGTTGTAAATACAACTTAACCACTGATTTCTAGTCGTGTCCTCATTTGAAGGCCAAACAAAGTATTTTTGCTTTCACAAACGAAACACACAGCATCACATACAGCGGGCTTGAGTGAGCGGCGGCGGGCAGGCTTGAGAACGGCGCGGCCGGCGGAATCGACGAAGGAGCGGCTGACGGGCTGGCGGGCTTGCGGCATCCACATGTGACGACCCCGGGCTGGACTCTGCTTCGTCCACGGTGAAAGCCGATCCGGCGATCCACAGCGCGAAGTTGATGTATTTCCTCAGCGACCAGCACAGATCAGCTCTAGGCATGACGAAGCGGATATCGTCCTCTTTTGGAAGACCAAACAAAGTAGTTTCACTTTCACAACGAAACACACAGCGCCTCACAACATGGCGGTGGCGGCAACAATACTACAGTGAGAATTAAAGTTACGCTTTCTTTCTTTGCGTGTACATTTGGGCGGTGTTATGCAAATTTCCCACATAGTGACGTAGACATGTGGGGTGTGTTAGAACGAGGTGTTTTAGGGGGGCGTGGATGAGTCTTAACTTTTATAAAGATATCTCTTGGGGTTTGAGACTTTAGTCTTTGCAACTTTAGGGATCTTATCTATGCATGAACAGCTTGTAACACTCCAAAGAGAAAGAAAAATTTGAAATTGCATCATATGACCCCTTTAACAGGCCTTCCTTTTTCTGGTCCCACATTGATTTTAAGCAAACTCTTCCATTTTTTTCCTCTGCAATGCCAGATTATCAAGTTACTACCTCACACAACACAAACCAGGCCCTCTTACTTTTAACACAAGCCAACACACAAACACACACTCCTCATGAAGAAAACATGAATAATTCATCAGCTTATCTTAAAATTCAGTGTGGCTTTCTCACACATTATGTCTAATGTTGTTCTGTTCACAGCCCCCCGTCACTCCGCGCCTGCTTGTTTTTTACCTGGGAAAATACGGCATGCTGAACGTGTGCGTCCCTGACAGCTGCTTTGGAAATAGATTTTATGGGAACGTATGAAATATGGATACGAAAGCAGCTCGAATGATGAACATTCACACCGGCAGGTATCACAATGCGAATCTCGGCATGCGTTTGTCAATAAATCGAGAGCGTTTCTTGGTTAGATAAAGCGATGAAGTCTTCAGGCGACGTTCTGAGGCAGAGTAGGCCTTTCATGACATGCTAAGAATTGCGATCAGCCACACGTAACGCATTTATTGGACAAAGTATCAATGACTGATTCGAGTTTTCAGAGCTCATTCTATAAATAAAGTCCTCCGTATGGTGACCGTCCTTGTGAATCGAGTGCTTTAATGAGACGCTATTGACCCACGACCAGACATATGGAGGAAGTTCTTCATTGCTGCTTGTGCCAAGAGTAACTGTCCTAAAAACTATTAGCTGCTTCCTCTCATTTTTTGTTTCTAATACTTAACTTCAACATAAATTGACACGATTTTCTGAAATATGTTAACATGTTATTCATTATACTATATATAATATATTATAGTACTAATATATTCCTTAAAGAAAATTAGTAGTTGCCTTAGGGAAAGTATTACTTTGTCCTACAATTTTTTTTTTTGTTTTATATTTAACAATTTACAATATACAAGCACATTATTAAATGCATTTTATAAAGCAAAGTAAGATAGAAGATATTACCTATTATAATGCACAATTATAGTGTACAGGTAAGGTCAAAGGTCAGGAAGATTGTTATTAAAATGTAAAGGGCTATTTTTGAAAGATGTTGTGTACATAGCAACCTCTAAGACAACATACTAAAAACCAAATCTGAACACCTTAGCACCTGTACCCACACTATAAACATCTTTATACAGTTTGCACAACTATTAAACTTTATATTTTAAAAAATATATATATATTATATTAAAAAGATTAATTTTTCAATTGTATTTTTTAAATAAAGATACATATTTTATTGTATACAATCAACATTTGTCAAATAAAATATGTGAATAAGTCTTTTATACATAGATTAAAAATAAAACTATTAAGTTAGTGAACTAGTCTTTAAAAAATAGTAATTGTCATCATTTATTACAAATCCATGATCTAATAATATAATAATTATATATGACACCCAAACAACTCTAATTTCTGACATAAAAATATGAATATTAAAATTAATAATTATTTATGAATATCTATGTATTATTAATTATCTAATAATAAATACAAAACATATTTTAATACTACAATACGACAGATAGATAGATGATCTGATTATTCATACACAACCAACTGTAGAAACATGAATAATTACTTTGATAGACATGAACATGTTTTGTCAAATGTTGATGTCACATTTCATAAAGCACAGTAAATCCGTCATTTTTCTTTTTTTTTAACAAGGTGTGAGTGAGTGACATTTAATGAGTGCAGGCATATTCTCATCCAAATCTGGATATTTAATTACACCACGCTGTTCCATCTACCTGCCCTCGCGCTCCCGCCGTACGAGATGAGCGGCATCCATTAGCTTCATCAGTGCGCCGCGGATGATGAACGGCTCCAGCCTCCAGCCACCGTGCCGAGGAGATGTTTGCAATTTCTCTCTCGCGTGATTAATCAATCCCAAACGCGCACAAGCTCGTTCAATTACGCTGCGTGTGTGGGGCCCATATTGATCGTTTTATTTCTGAAATAAATGGGAAGGACGTAGGCTCTCTGCCAGCTCTTAATTATGAAATATCATTCGTGGTTACCATAGAGATGTGACACGGTAATGAGGAACGAGTCTTGAGCACCCAAACTTCTGGCAGGGAAAATCTAATTATTTAAGCTTACTGTAAAAACGGAGAGCAAGTAATACAAGGATGTTATATAGTTTCTTATTGGCAGAGCCGATCCCCTCTACACGCAAAATACGCAAGCTGCGTAGGGCCCCCGAAACACCAGGGGCCCCCTTGCTCTCAAAGATGATTTAATTTGTTTATTTTTTGAATTTGGCCAGCGGTTATGAAAAAATGAATGATCATTTATTTTAATGCAGTGCGCTGTCGCCCTTTCTACATAAAAAATCAGTCAAATCATGTAACTTGAATGTCATACATCCCTTGTTGCTCGATACCTAAAAATGGTGTTGAAAGCGTACTGAGAGCCGCGGAAGAGACACTGTTTCTCAAGCGATTTCCGGGGGGACAAATGCGTCCACACCACTCATACCCCCTCCCCCATGCTTTTGGACACCAAAGCATGTTTGTGACATTAATAACACAAAACGCAGTTTTAATGTGCAGTACTATTAACTTCATAAACCAAAATGGCAAATTCAATTTTAGTAAAAAGTGGGGAAATAAACAACAGATTAAAAAAATTTAAAAAATAAAGATTCAGCGCAGTTAGACAAAGTTGGATACAAAAGATTTATTTATTTATTTTTGGGCAATTTTGCTACTATTTAAATTTAACGTTGTTTTAAACTAAATGTTTAAACACCTCATACAAAGTAAATAAGATAATTATTATTATTATATAATTATACAATATAAAGATATATTTATAAACACAATTATTATAATTCTATAAATTATACAGTTTTAAAAAAACAATAGACCCATCCCCAAAGTCACACCACTGGTCACACCACTGGTTGAATTGAACTTTTATATATGTTAAGAACGCACGGGTAAATAAAAATGTAAAAACATGACTCGAATAGTTAATACCTAAAAAGAACACCCTGTGTGTGTGTGTGTGTGTGTTTGTGTGTGGTGAGAGATACATTTTTAACCTCTGTTACAATAAATAACTAATTGATTGTTGATTAGCTTAGGGAAATATAATAACGCAGTTCGGTGCGGTAGTAATATATTATATAATATTATATAATATATTATTTTTTTTTTTTTTTTTTTTTAATCACTTCACATTAATTAATATGTATTAATATTAATTATATGAAGTAAATAAATAAATAAATAATACTGTACAAAATGCAAAATATCACTGTTGGTCTCAAACTTTTAGTCTCCACTGTTTGTTAATTGGCCTAAAAAGCAGCTGAATTTAATTTATCATTCAAAACCTAAAAAAAAAAGTTTTGTGAAATGATTTGGGGAGAGCCTCTGTAAATTGCTAGTTCTGTTAACCCAGCTTGAAAATAATTTCAGGAATTTTCTCTAAGCAGTTTTCTTTCTTTCTGCAAGCTGTTTTCATGCTAGAAAATTTCGAAGGCAGAAAAAGTGTGATTTACATAAACTAAGCCTTTACATCAAGAGCCGTTTGGAATGTCATCTCTGCGTTTCTCAGGGTCAATCAAGCTGTCTGCTTGACTGAAAGTCATCATGAGCTTCACAAACACGCTCTCGCAATAGCCTGCAACAGCTTTAAGCAACAAAAACCAATGTGGAATGAGACGACGAGTCCGTGGACGCTCTTTTATCATTACAATCTACATCACAGGGCATTCTGGCTTTGTGAAATGACAAGATCCAGCCTCGCCAGCTGTCTTCATTCTGAGAGCCGACATTTTAAAGTCTGAAACGCTTTTCTCTTATCGCAGATGTCACCACAAAAACCTCTGGTGGAGGCGCCAAAAGAAAAAGAAAAAAAAACTCAATGCAATGATTTTGCATCAGTTGTCCTGAGATTTGATCTGTTTCATCAGATATCTGAATTTCTTTTTCCTTTCCAAAGTCAGATTTGCAAATGAAACATCACAGTTTTTGTCCTTTCTCACGTAAGTACTTCCTGTGGCTTCCTGTTCGCTTTAATGAGCGTTTGGCTGTAGCTCTTATTTGTGGATTCTGTTTGGCTGAGGCTTTGAGAACTCAAGAGACCGTCTTGCTTCAGTTTCCAAAACGTTTCTGAATAGTACAGTTTCATAATGGGGCTAGATTAGCATAAGAGAGCTGTGCTTCACAGTATGTACAGTATTTCGCTCTCACTGGGACCTCCTGAGTGAAATGATTCAGTTGGAATTGAAAACAATTATTCCATTTAATATCACATTAATAACACATTCAACTGGCCTTTTTAAAAGAGTAACACAAAAGAGCTCAGAGAACAGTATTGAGAACAGCATTTCTGTTGCTAAGGCTAAGTATTAAAGTGTGGTTGAATTAATGCAATGGTAAACCATGTTGTTTGCTGAGGAGAGATTTTTTTTTTGTTGATTTATGGAGAATAGACAAGGTTACATTCTAGAGAATATTGGGGGGGGGGGTATTTGGCAACCCCAAATCAACGACCCAGAATGCACTACAATAGCATCGACCAGCAACACACTAAAAACAACCCAGAACCCCTTGACAACCATATAGCAACATGCAAAAAAAAAAAACATAGAACACCACCCAAAAACACCTAAAATACCTAGAACACCTTAGAAACCACGTAGCTACATGCTAAAAACAAACCCGAACAACCTATAGTTGGAACTAGTTAGCAAAGATACTGAAAACAACCCAGAGCACCTTAGCTCATAAAAACCACACAGAACACCCTACAGTACCAGCCACTGAGTGACATACTAAAAACAACTCAGAAAACCACCCAACAAAAAAACACTTGAAACACCTTAGCCACCCCAGAGCAGCATGCTAAAAACCGCACAGAACACCATCCAAAAACACTTAAAACACCTTAGCAACATGCTAAATCCCCCCACAATACACTACAGTAGCATCAACCTAGAAACATGTTAAAAACAATCCAGAACACTTCAGACACC